>CM055266.1:142087577-142456569 GCA_029237695.1 Conchocele bisecta | reverse complement strand
CCAAAAGGTCCATTTATTCAAGATTTTTTCTCAGGAACCACATGGCCGATGCTGGGTGAAGCATTTTCAGATTTTGTAAAATGAGAGTCATCGCTTAATCCAAGATGACCGCCATCTAAGAATAGCACAATTTTTTTAAAACACATGAACTCAATGTCACATTCTCCTCTGGTGTTCATGGAGTCAGGTGAGCGAATTAGGGCCATCATGGCCCTCTTGTTATAACTTCTGTTTCTTTACAGGGAACACCTTGATATTTCATACGTGCATTCATATGATGATACTCTATCGTGCTATAGCAAATCCATGACCCACCCCCACCCCGTTCCCCAAGGTCAAGGTCATAAACATAGCACATTCATAAACTTAACGTTGGGGTAAATGTCTTATAACATCTGTTTCCTTTCATGGAACGCCTTGATATTTCATACAGCATTCATCTGATGATACTCTATCGTGCTATAGCAAACCCATGACCCACCGAGGTCACAAACATAACACATTCATAAACTTAACGTTGGGGTAAATGTCTTAACATCTGTTTCCTTTCATGGAACGCCTTGATATTTCATATATGCATTCATCTGATGAAACTCTATCGTGCTATAGCGAATCCATGACCCACAGCCCACCCCAAATGTCTTATAACATCTGTTTCCTTTCATGGAACACCTTGATATTTCATACTTGCATTCCTCAGATGACCCTCTATCATGCTGTAGAAAATCCACAACCCACCACCCAACCCTTACCCCAAGGTCAAGGTCACAAACTCAGCATGTTCATAAACTTAACGTTGGGGTAAATGTTGTTTAACTTCTGTTTCTTTACAGGGAACGCTTTGATATTTCATACATGCATTCATCTGATGATCCTCTATTGTGCTACAGCAAATCCATGACCCCCCCCCCACCCCTTTCCCCAAGGTCAAGGTCACAAACTTAGCACATTCATACATGCATTCCTCATGTGAATAGCTATCATGCTGTAGAAAATCACCAACTTAGTGTGTTCATAAACTTAACGGTGGGTTAAATTTTGTTTTACTTCTATTTTCAGGGTTCGCATTGATATTTCATACATGCATTCATCTTAATATGCTATATTATGCTATAGCAAACCCACGACCCACCTTGCACCACGGACCCCAATGTCAAGGTCCACCGCACGCCCTTTAACCCAAGGTCAATTATATATAATATTCATGTTTTTTTATGCAACTGTGCCAAGTTTGAGTGAAGGCTGCCAATAGGCGCGCTTCGTTGTCTTCTGACAACTCTTGTTGGCCTTCTAATACTTGAGAGCTAAATCCTGTTATGCCCCATTAGAAAGTAATAAGATTAGTGCTGATCATATTACTTTTGGGTTGGAGCTAAGTGATTCTGGTCTGTAATGGACCTGGCACCAGGTCAGGATATTCTAAAAAATTGAGTTCCGATTTTGGGAATTTCCCTCATTTTGGACAGGTTGAATACGGGATATTCCAACCTGTTTGCTCTGCCGTAAATGATCATGGCTGTCAGGCTGTTAAACACAAATAATCAAACAATCACAGTCATATATATCCAAATGTGGATATGTTCAAAACCCTTAACAACGGCGAGGTGTAGATCGAAAAATGGAGCGTAATTCGCAGTCCGAAATGTTCGCTTTATTGAGTGCAAACTGGGAAGGATAAATTTGATTCACCATCCGACTAAAGAGTATCCAAGTTGAGTATATCATCGAGATACCGTAATATGTTATTGAAAGCATCAACAACGTCTTTCTGGGTATCACCAGACATGACAACAGTTGACATACCACATCCACATCGGTTACTTGAGGAGGAAAATCATGAAAATATGAGTGGTTGATCGGTAGCACGCGACGGGCAATTCAACGATCGCGGTTCATCCTGGATTGCTCCCCACCCCCCCCCCCCCCCAATGCAGCAGGCTAAAATGGGGTTGAACCCGTTTGCCCGGTTTTACATGACCTTAGCTGTTGATAGGCCGTTAAACACCAATAAACAAACAAACATGAAATGTAATACGATCATATTCTCGTCAACTATACAATGTAACACATTATAACATTATAACATTATACATGTACCATCAAAACCAGCAGTCACCGCCCCTATGGATGATATAACTGGAGTTTATCATAAATACTCTTGAGCTTGGGATGGTGTCTCGTATGGCTTGTATTACTATTGTAATCTTTATAGCGCGTCGAAAACAGCAATCAATCCTGGTACCATAGTTCTTTGTGATTAATTGTAGTATTGGTATCTCGTTGGTCCCTCTTTAAGGGCTCACATGTATATATTTCGTTTTATTTGTTACAAACCTGTAGCATATTTCATCAACTCGGCCCAAAGAATTAATATTTCTAACATAGCATGGGTGATGTCTTTAAGCTCTAGAAAGTGCGAAAAGTATCGTCTGCTATATAGTGTTTTATACTTTATCTTATCTTCTTGGCAGAACGTTAGAATCATTTCCACTGAAAGGATTCTAAAATGCAGTCAAACCATGTTTTAACATATAACTCCGAAATAATCCATAGCTCGAAAGCTCCATACTTTTAATCATCAACTATATGTGCAGTCGTTAGTTCTATATTCATTAATTAATGCATTGTTGGAAAACAAAATGATTACTCCTTCAAAGTACACTTATCTAGATAAGTATGATTATAAATGTTGGTTAAATTGGCTCCAGATACCGGGAATTAGATACGCATACATAAACAGTTCATCTAGAAAATACATTGATATGCGCATTTTTTTGGCAATTGCCGAAATGACATGCATCTTGGACCTAATTCTGTAATCACCCGAGGCAGTAACATTTTAATTTAACAGACCCATGCAAAGAATTTTTTTTTTTGGCTTCTTCAGAAGTCCATCAAAATGTCCTTTTCAGAAAAAAAATATCCTTTTCGTATTTCAGTTAAATACCGGTTATCTCCCCGTAAAACCTCTTGCCTGAAAGACCAATAACAGTCGTCGTGACCTTTGACCATGCATATGTGATTAGTTGACAGGTGCTTGGTAGCAGAGTCATACAGGTGATAATGTAATTGAAGAGTGGTGATTGTTATGGAAAGTGACATTTGTGTTATGTAAACGTTCAAACATAAACACGGATCAACTGATTTAGAGACGTGTAATGAGTCAGTGGTTGTTATAGTATGCAGAAGAAGAACAGTAAATTAGAAAGTTTTCTATTCAGAACTCTTCCAGAGCATAAATATGAAAGGGTCAGGGGTTACGAATCGTGTATCGTCGTGTCGGAGAAGGAAAACAAAAGCTTCAAATACGTGGTTCTGGGAGATGAATGGATTTACTTGACGGAAAATCCTCCGAAAACCATCCAAGAAGCCGTAAGCCTTGGAGATGTGGTCTCTGTGGAACTGGTAATTATACGCGGCTTCTGAATGTTGTGGTCCACTTACATGTAGTTGCGAACGGTAACTTGCAATCTACTCTCGTACTGTCTGCCTACGGACGGTATGGGAGTAGATTGCAAGAGTTATCGTTCATATCTATGGTCTACCGTTGCGAATGGTAACTTGCAATCTACTCCCATACCGTCCGTAGCCTGCGGACGTTACGGAAAGTAAATTGCAATAGTTATTATTCACAACTATGGTCCACTGGACCAATCTAAGGGTGCTTTCTCTGTAAAAACTCATGTACCATCCTGTTACAGATGCCGCAGGAATTTTTACAGTGCCCGCAACCTGCACCAATCATTTTTTTGTTCGGATTATCATTATTCCATCATAGACATAGGTGCTGATAGTTGCAAACAGTAACTTGCAATCTATTCCTGTACCATCCGTCGCTGGATTAGATTGCAAGAGTTACTGTTTGCGATTAAGGTTTGGAGGGAATGTTTCGGAAACATAACACTTATGTGCTCGCACTGTCCATAGACTGACAGTTTCTGGGAGTATGAGCAGTGTTACAATTCCACAACAGTACTAGTGTAATTAGACGTACACCAAGCAAATGTCAGGGTAGTGTTTCCCCTAGCAAGGTTTAGGAGGGCGCTGCGCCCTGCCCGGTTTACAGCCGGCAAAACCCTGCCCTGCTGCCATAAAATTCAAATCTACCCGCCCCGCTACGCCCAAATTACAAAACCTGTGACCTAGTTTTGTCTGTATAAACTTACACGTAATCGCTAACAAATCCCAGAATATGAAAGTCAATTCCCACCTCACACGGCTCGTGCCCCGCGGAGAGATAAAACGAGATGATACCTGGGCCCAGTATAGCGTGTATGATTTATATGAAACTGAATCAATACTGGTTTAGAGCGGCATGTTTTCTCTGCGCAATTAGCGAATGAAAAGCGGTAACCAATTGTGTGTTACAGGGTTGGCAATTTACCGGGAAATAAGAGTATTTCCCAGGACGGCGGGAAATACCGGGAAATATGAATCTTGGTGGTCTTTTTCATTCCAAAATGTCAAGATGAGTCTCTATATTCCCCTATATCTACTATGGTTTATATCTGTGTAGACTGATAAGCCTATAGGTAAAACATTCTGCAATAAAAAAAGAAATAAGTTTATTTAGAGAAAAAAAACATCATTATTTTCTAGACAATTTTCTTCCCTATATACAAGTCTATGTAGTATTTGCCAACTGTCTATTTTATTGTATATGAGAACACCCCTCATTACTATAGTAACCTGCCACTAATAAAAGCTGCTTTTGGAATTTTGAGAAAATCCCTGTTGATAACGGATAATCCATGTACAGTGTAAGTGTAATTGTTTTACAGTACGACACACAAGGTGTGAGAGAAGGCTGACAATTAACAGCCTGTTATCATAGTCTGATATGGTTTATTAAAGTATATTAAAGTCTCATCAATGTACATGCAAATAAGTAGACATTAGTAGGCTTTTGGCTAATTGTAACGATTTTAGGTACTGTATCTCATATGTACCATCGTGGCCCATAGTCTTCACATTAAATAAATGTCATAATAATAATGCAAATAAGTAATACAAATGCAAAGCATAAAACAACAGTACATTGTCAGTCATATAAGACTTGTAAGAGACTATGTGTATGCACATCATGCATGCTAAGATCATTTATTCTCATTTCTTGATACTGAACATTAGTGTGGGAGAAGGTTGACAATTAACAGCCTGTTGTATAAACATAGTCTGATCATGATGACATTATCCTTGTGAATGTATTTAGCAGACACTCAGATGCTTCCTATAAAATGAAAAAGTAATTTACAAAAAAATAATACATGTACAATCAAAATATAAATGTCATGGTTGCCAAATGTTCCACCTGATCAGTACCCCTAGTTGGGAATGAAACAGATCTATACATTGTAATTAACCCCTATATCTAATTATTAAGTTGTTGATTGTTTAATTAACTATTACTGAGCTTAAAACTTAATTTAAATAACTTTAATTATCAAATAATAACATCAAAATTCATATTTCCCGGTATTTCCCACTTTGGGGAGTATTTCCCGGGACGGGAAATACCGGTATTTCCCGCCGGGAATTCCCGCCCCCGGTATTTCCCGGCCAACCCTGGTGTGTTACTAGGTGCACTTGATGCTAAATTTTGTATCGGCCGAATGACCGATCATCGTGATCGACCCGTCAGCCGCTGTTTTTTGTGTTTTTATGCCCCCGCCACCGAATGGTGAGGGGGGCATATAGTGTTACCGGCGTACGTACGTACGTACGTCCCGAAACCTTAACGCTCGGTAAATGGCTTATAATTTCTGTTTCCTTGCTCGGATCTGCTTCACATTTCACACACGCATTGCTCCAATCGTCCTCTACCGCCCTGTGACAAATCCTCATTCGTCCCGCCCCGCTATGCCCAGGGTCAAGGTCACAGACTTGGTGCTTTTGAAACCTTAACGCTGGGTAAATTGCTTATAATTTCTGTTTCCTTGCTCGGATCTGCTTCACATTTCACACACGCATTGCTCCAATGGTCCTCTACCGCCCTGTGACAAATCCACATTCGTCCCGCCCCCGCTAAGCCCAGGGTCAAGGTCACAGACTTGGTGCGTTCGAAACCTTAACGCTGGGTAAAATAGCTTATAATTTCTGTTTCCTTGCTCGATCTGCTTCACATTTCACACACGCATTGCTCCAATCGTCCCTCTACCGCCCTGTGAAAAATCCACATTCGTCCCGCCCCCGCTAAGCCCAGGGTCCAAGGTCACAGACTTAGTGCTTTTGAAACCTTAACGCTGGGTAAATGGCTTATAATTTCTGTTTCCTAGCTCGGATCTGCTTCACATTTCACACACGCATTGCTCCAATGGTCCTCTGCCACCCGGTGACAAATCCACATTAGTGCCGCCCCCGCTAAGCCCATGGTCAAGGTCACAGACTTGGTGCGTTCGAAACCTTAATGCTGGGTACATCCCTTATAATTTCTGTTTCCTTGCTCAGATCTGCTTCATATTTCACACACACATTGCTCCAATGGTCCTCTGCCACCCTGTGACAAATCCACATTCGTGCCGCCCCCGCTAAGCCCAGGGTCAAGGTCACAGACTTGGTGCGTTTGAAACCTTAAAGCTCGGGTAAATAGCTTATAATGTCTGTTTCCTTGCTCGGATCAGCTTCACATTTCACACACGCATTACTCCAATGGTCCTCTGCCAACCTGTGACAAATCCACATTCAAATATGCCTTCTTTCCTTTGGCTGCCAGCGGGGGCATTCGTGTGCCGACAGGCCACATTTCTAGTTTTTTTTTAATTCTCTAAATTGGGGTAATTTATATGTGAGACTTAGACATTTAATTGATCAAGATTTGTTTTGTCCAGCATCGATTAGTGAACCTGAACTTGTTGGAGGCTATGATTACGATGGCACGTGCCTGGCATGTCCACCGACAAATAATTTTCACACATTTGTATCACGTCATACAGCGAATACCGTATTGGCATGTCCACCGACAATTTATTTTCACACATTTGTATCATGTTATGACGCGAGCACCGTCTTGTAAAAACAATACCCCGAATTAGTGGTTCACAAAGCACAATTGTCAGTCCATAATGTGTGAAACTCGTCGCCTCCGCATCGAAAATGCAGACGTGTGCCGCCGATATGCACGATGATCGTTATCTGTCAGTAATTGACATTTACTGAGTAATCCTCAAGGACGCTTTTAAATACGACTGCAAACTAGCCATTGTCATTATCCTGTAAATCTATTACACGCTAATTATCGCAATCTACGAATAATTACCCGAATCCACGACGCTCTACTTCGCTGTTGAAAAATGCCGTCTTTGAAAAGAAAACTGAGTACATGTGGAACGAGATGGGGAGAAGATAGCCAAGACCACACACAGCATATCATCCTTCTTCACGGCGAAACCGACCAACATAATCCAGCTTCCGGGGACAGCCAACGCTATACCGACGACGACAGGTGTAGAGAACGGGGCAACTTCCGAAACGGCAGCCCCCCCCCCCAATAATTATCGTCTTCCGCCGCGCCTGAAGTGCCCTTTTTTCGGCTAGCACTCTGCCCCTTTTTCATCCTGGGGGAATCACTACAGGGAGAGGAGATTTATATAAGCTTGCTTTCAATCCCATTTCTAATGCACTCTATAATTGGCTCATGGTCATACATTACAGGTATATCATTGTTGATGAACGGTCGCAAATTATTTCAATATGTCTTCCTACGCCAGTAGTAAAGGAGTGCATTATGAATAGGTTAACCGCATCGTAATTTTGAAATTTGCGGCGTATATCAGAAAATGATAGGTCGGAAAACATGTTTAATGGCTCCGCTATCGCGTCGCCATTAAACAGATTTTCTGACCTAGCATTTTCTGATATACGCCGCAAATTTCAAAATTACAATACAATTAACCCTATATTGTATAATTCCGTATATACTACGATTGATGCCTTACTTGTCAATAATATAAATAAAATATGTTTAAACCAAATGTCATTAATTAAATGTATTATACTGGTTTTACCATAAGCCTCTGGGGCTTACACAACTCGGCAAGAACCTGTATGAACCTGTATGTATGTATGATTGTATGAATAAAACACAATCGGTGATATCACCTATTCAGCATTCAGACCCAAATGTGTGATATCTATTTGAATGTGTGCAGGGATTCCGCTGGCGATAGCCACTTTCACAATTGGTGATAAAAATAAACAATTGGGGATAAAAAATTACAATTTTCCTTTTTTTTTTTTTTTGAAGTGGCAATTTTTTTATTTTCCCCAGCGGAATCCCTGTTTGCAAACATTGTCTCTATAGAGGTCTGTGGTGTTGAAAGGGTTAAGGATGGGAATTGGCTCGGACACCTTCCATACCCGTGATATAACCGTTTTGAATTGGTGATATCATGCATTTGGATCTGAGTAGTTGATACATGTATAACCCATTCAATTTGGTGATATAATTCAATTTGGTGATATAACTCATTCAAATATGTCATATCACTCATTCAAATAGGTGACATCCCCTATTTGAATGGATTATATCAAAAGTGCTGTTGACTGACTGTCCATATTGACTAATGTTTCTAATGTGGTCGGGTATTGACTCTTTGCATGCCAGCGGTGAAAATATCCGCCAAACAAATTAGGAGTATATTTTTTATTTCTCTGTAAATATGTCTTGGAATTTCATTAGAATTGAGTCCTCAGGACTCAATTCTAATGAAATTCCAAGACATAGTCATGATATTTACAAGGAGAAATAAAAGAATATATGACGATTTTTGGTCCGCTATTTTTGAACTATTTATACCCCACAAGTTTCCCAGCATGCAAAGAGTTAAACTGTAAGTGTTGCCTGGTGATTTTTGCTTATTACCAATATTTCTGCAAACATTTTTAACAGCACATGAAAATTGTCTCCTGTGCAAGTTATTTACATTTAGTCTTGTTTCTCATGGACATGTACATGTATGTATGACGATCTGTCAAAACGTGACTTCCTGTTCTCAATATCGTTATTAAACTTATAGGTGAAAGGTTAACCTTTAGAGTGTGGGAACCGAAAATAGTCGTCTGCTGCTGTGTCATATTTTGTCTCTTCTCTCAGTAAAAAAATGGTTTGTCAGCATTTTAGAATCATTTCCATTGGAAATGATTCTAAAGTGCTGTCAAATCATGTTTTTGATGAGAAAAATGTAAAATAAAAAATAAACAGCAGACGACAAATTTTAATTTAGCATTGTAAGGGTTAATGTTTAGTAGTTCACTACCATCACAGATAACCTGTATTTTATTTACCTTGTCATCCCTAAATATCTGATATTGATAGTTCCATTATCATTTCTGGATTATTCCATTAATCAGATGAGGGCAATTTTTTAAATATTTGAAAACTACTCACAAGCACCATTTTTGTCGAGCTCACTAGCTTGCGGACGGTGCAATATAGTCGGCACATTGGCACACGTCTGGGATAAAGTTTTTGGTTAAAGTTTTTCGGTATACTATCAAAGCCTCGGCAGGCGCGACATGCAGGCCATGGCCATCTAGTTTTCACAGTCTCTGGTCACAATTTGTGCCTTCATCACTCTCTGTATTGATCATCAGAAATATGCTGTGCCTTGAATCAAAATAAGAAAGCAAAATGTAAAGTATAAAAATCAGGCAAGAAATATAAATACATGTATATCATTAACAAAAGAAACATTAAAGAAATATTGTCGTCGTTTCACAGCACTTTAGAATCATTTCTGCCAAACTATATATTTGTTGATAAAAATAGAAATTAAAATATAATCAGCAGATGACAAAACAATGAATTCAACTATTGTATGGGTTAAAAAGGTTCATGTACTGCACCAGTCACGGCCATAAGCAGATCACGTAGCAAGGTACATACATGTATGTGACACGCCATGCCATTTTGTAAGAGCATGTGCGATTTTTCATGAAATACATTTATAGAAATTTCGTCAACTTTCGAAGTCATTCACGGAAAACATCATAAATATTTTTCATGAATATGCTGTGCCTTGAATAAAAATAAGAAAGCGAAATGTATAGTACACATGTTCTTAGGTACAAAATTGCATGGCGTGTCTCAAATACATGTCTGGAAGTGACTGGATAAATAGGACTTATGGCATTTGTGACCAGTGTAGTCCCTGATCAGCCTACACATCCGCACCAGAGACTGTTATTCACCAAGCAGTCTGTGAAACACCTATTAACCAATAGAATGCGGGAAACAAAAATTGTCGTGTGCTGTTGTTTTATATTTTGTCTCTTTTCTCAATAAAAACATGATTTGACAGCACTTTAGAATCATTTCCATTGGAAATGATTCTAATGTATTGTCAAAGCATGCTTTTGATGAGAAAAATGAAAAATAAACAGCAGACATCAAAGCTTAATTCAGCATTGTAAGGGTTAAAGGTACATGCCCACTCAGTCGGCACAACATGTTCTTTATAGGAATTAAATAAGTGTATAATTCGACCACTTCTAAAAATTATGAGTGTATAATATAGATATAATCATTTAGTATTTTTTATTTTACTGATAGTGACTTGCGGTGGTAGTTATACCCACCGCAATGAGTTGTGGGGGGGGGGTTATACTGGAGACAGGTTGTCCATCCGTGCGTGCGTCCGTCCGTCACTAAACTTAAACATCAGATAAATATGTTATAACTTCTATTTCCTTCATCTAAAATGCTTAATATTTCACACATGCATTCCTGTAAGGCTCTACTACCATGCTGTGCCAAATCCACAACCCCCGCTGATGTCAAGGTCAAATACTTAGTCTCTTTACAAAACTTAACATCAGAGAAATATGTTATAACTTCTATTTCTTTCATCGAAAATTATTATATTTCATGCATGCATTCCTCTAATGCTCTATACTATAATCATACTGTAACATATCCCCGCTGATCTCGAGGTCACATACATGTACTTAGTCTCTTTACAAAACATAACATCAGAGAAATCGGTTATAACTTCTATTTCCTTGCTCGGATCTGCTTCACACACACATTGCTCCAATGGACCTCTAACACCCTGTGACAAATTCACATTCGTGCCGCACCCGCTAAGCCCAGAGTCAAGGTCACACACCCACACACTTGGATTTTTTTTGCATATTTGCATATTTAGGGGTACCTGGGCCCACGTGGGGGGTATTCCGTATTTCATATGCAAATGAGGCATGATCTTTTTTAATTATTTCTACTAATTAAATGTATCGCCTGAAAAAATAATATTTTCAACACATTATAAAGCATGATCATTGCACATCAAAAAATAAATACAGAGAATAAATAGTAATGTCCGTTAACATTTTAAGGAAACACAGTTATCGCCCCTGATATCAGTTGAAATTTACGTCTGATATAACATGTATAATAATGCCAATCAATACGTGGGGTAATGGTGAATGAATGTTTCAGTTGTGGGGGTATACTGGAGTCAGGTTGTCCGTGTGTGCGTCCGTCCGTCACTAAACTTAACATCAGAGAAATATGTTTATAGCTTCTACTTTCTTCATCAAAAATTCTTAATATTTCACCAATGCATCCTCTAAGGCTCTACTATCATGCTGTGACAAATCCACGACTGTCCAACACACGCTGATCCCGAGGTCGTGGTCACATACTTAGCCTCTTTACAAAACTTAACATCAGAGAAATATGTTATAACTTCTACTTCCTTCATTGAAAATTCAAACTTAACATCGGAGAAATCTGTTATAACTTCTACTTCCTTCATCGAAAATTCTTATCAACGGTAAATTCTTAATTGAAAATTCTTAATATTTTACCCATGCATTCCTGTAAGGCTCTACTACTATGCTGTGACAAATCCACGACCGTCCAACCCCCGCTGATCCCGAGGTCAATGTCACATACTTAGTCTCTTCACAAAACTTAACATCGGAGAAATCTGCTAGTATCTCACTGGGCTGCGACTGTTGGCGACAAATTGCGAATGGCATTCGCGAGGGAGTTTCCAAAATGTCTCGAAATGTTCGCAGCGGTTCTCACGTGAGTTGCAGGGCCTCGCTCTCGTGTCGCTGGAATTTTGAACATGTTTTCTTTCAAAATGGTTACATAGTCGTCGCGGGTGTCTCGAACCCGTCTCAAATCCTTCTCAATTTAGTTTCCGTGAGTCAGAAAGTGCGAGAAATGTGAGACAACTTTGTGAGGGATTGGCGACAAAAATGAAAATCTGACATTCCCGGCTCGAGACAGGCGCGAACTGCCCTTGGACCCCTTGGAGCGTGACAAAATTGCGAACAAATTGCGACATAATTAAGACACTTTGTGACTAAATTGCGACAAATAAAATTGCGCGACATTCGTAATTTATTCGCAGTTTGTTTGCTTGACGTCTGATGACAAAATGATTGAAAATATTTCTCAATTGTCACGCATAACTGTCAATCGACATTCGTGTGACATGTATGCGCCAAATTTCGCCGGGAGTTCGTGCGACATTCGTGCAACATACGCAAACGTGTCGTAAGTACCAATTCAGTGTGATTCCAAGTGAAAATTGTCGCTAAGTCACGTATTTTCTCGCAATTTTGTGTCTCCAACTAGTCGCGAGCTGTTGCAGCCCAGTGAGATACTACCTTTTATAACTTCTACTTCCTTCATCGAAAATTCTTAATATTTCACCCATGCATTTCTCTAAGGCTCTACTATCATGCTGTGATAAATGCATAACCGTCCAACCCTCGTTGATCCTTAGGTCAAGGTCACATGCCCACAGACTCGGAAAAAATCAACATATTTAGTTTTAGGGGTACCTGTCCCATGTATTCCGTAAGCCTCGCTTACTGACAAATCTAGTTTTGCCAGAAAATGTTGCAGATGATGTCTCTGATATAAAGAAAATGTTATGCCTACTAAGTTGGCATGTACCTTTAAACTGTATTTTCCTATTAGGCTGCGGGAGTGTACTAGAACATCAGGAGCCCATTTCTCCAGCCACAGTCACATATTCTGATATCACTTGTTGTATGAGCTATACCCAGCTGACTAGGACACACCCTGGTGGCCACATTGTCTCATTCTGACCTCTCTTGTGGCACAAGATTGCTGATATAATGTACTGTTGAATTATGGTGGACATTAGCTGCACGCTTTCTGCTTTATAGGCAATATGTTCCTCTAACGTTATCCCCTCAACGATAGGCAAGAGGGATATAGTACGGAGCCCCGCAGGGGACGTAAACTCTTTTTTTTTATTAATTTGTTCCCTCGAGTTAACAATTTGTTCCCTCAATTTAACAATTCGTTCCCACAAATTAACAATTCGTTCCCACGAGTTAACAATTTGTTCCCTCAATTTAACAATTCTTCCCACGAAATAACAATTCGTTCCCACGGGAACGAATTTTTAATTCGTGGGAACAAATTGTTATATCGTGGTAACAAATTGTTAATTCGAGGGAACAAATTGTTAAATTGAAGGAACGAATTGTCATTTCGTGGGAACGAATTGTTAATTGGAAGGAACAAATTGTTATATCGTGGGAACAAATTGTTAATTCGAGGGAACAAATTGTTATTTCATGGGAACGAATTAATAAAAAAAAAGAATTCCATGTCCCCTGCGGGCTCTGTAGGATAGAGTGTTAGTCCATGTACATGTTTTAATACTCCATGGCCCCAAAAATGTGTCTTCCGAATGTGTTGGTTTAATCTTACATGCAAATATAATAATAGTAAAGTGAGCGGATGTAAGTCTGTTGTTTGCATACATGGCCATTCTAGGTAGCACAAGAATGTTGAAATCCATTACCAACACTCCATTAAGGTGTGACAAACCATCAGCTCTGGGAGTGGCCGGGTACTTTAAAATAATTAACATTGTCAATATTACGCAAATAACCTATAGGCACTTAACTGACAATCCCTGACATGTTGTTTATAAAGCGGTCTTATTACATTCACAACCACTACAATTTTGTGTGTACATTGTATGCCAGTACATGTGTCCCTACTGTCTGTTCCACGTTTTGCTGCCGATGAACATTTGGCCATTAAACACATTACATCTAATATTTAAAAGTAAGTACTTTTTCATCAATAATGAAGAAGTCATAAATATATGGGATTTAGTACTAAACCCATTGACCCGGCCTTAAATGACCTTAGCTGTTGATAGGCCATTAAGCCCCAACAAACAAACTTACAAGGCAAAATTGAGAGATTGTAAATCAAAAAGGGGAAGATATTTCAAGATAATCTATGACCGAGGGTCGAATAAAAAATCAAAATTCACTTTGCGCATGTACACACCATAAGGAAGGCACACACTGAGTTTCAAGTCTCTACCTATTATGGTTAAAAGGTTTTACTTCTTACAAGCCAAAATTGGGAAATTCTAAGTCGAAAAAGGGGAGATAACCCATAATTGGGGATCAAATAAAAATTCACTTTGCACATCTACACACCATCAGGAAGGCACACACCAATTTCAAGTCCCTACCTATTACGGTTAAAGTGTTACTTCTTACAAGAAACGTGACTGACGGATGTACATACATACATACGCACAGATGTACGCACAGACGGATCGACACCCGTGATGAAAACAATATACCCATTTTTGTTTTCAAAAAGTGGGTATAATGATCGTATCTTGAGATTGAAATGGTTAAGTAGTGCACTCTGTGCAATGAGTTTTGGTGGGGCATGCGCTATTGATAGTCTTTGTAGGTGTATATGGTGTATGTATTAACCCTTACACCTCTATCATAATTTTTTTGTCGTCGGCTGTTTATTTTCTATTTACATTTTTATGCCCCCGCCACCGAATGGTGAGGGGGGCATATAGTGTTACCGGCGTCCGTACATACGTATGTACGTCCCGAAACCTTAACGTTGGGTAAATGGCTTATTATTTCTGTTTCCTTGCTCGGATCTGCTTCACATTTCACACACGCATTGCTCCAATGGTCCTCTACCGCCCTGTGACAAATCCACGTTCATCCCGCCCCCGCTAAGCCCAGGGTCAAGGTCACAGACTTGGTGCGTTCGAAACCTTAACGCTGGGTAAATGGCTTATAATTTCTGTTTCCTTGCTCGGATCTGCTTCACACTTCACAGACGCATTGCTCCAATGGTCCTCTACCACCCTGTGACAAATCCACATTCATCCTGCCCCCGCTAAGCCCAGGGTGAAGGTCACAGACTTGGTGTGCTTTTGAAACTTAAGCTCGGGTTAAATGGCTTATAATTTCTGTTTCCTTGCTCAGATCTGCTTCACATTTCACACACACAGTGCTCCAATGGTCCTCTACCATCCTGTGGTAAATTCACATTCGTCCCGCCCCGCTAAGCCCGGGGTCAAGGTCACAGATTTGGTGCATTTGAAACCTTAACGCTCGGGTAAATGGCTTGTAATTTCTGTTTCCTTGCTCGGATCTGCTTCACATTTCACACACACATTGCTCCAATACTCATCTACCGCCCTGTCCGACACCCGCTTTGCCCAGGGTCAAGCTCACAGACTTGGTGCGTTCGAAACCTTAACGCTCGGGTAAATGGCTTATAATCAAATATGCCTCGTTTTCTTTGGCTGCCAGCAGGGGCATTTGTGTGCCGACAGGCCACATTTCTAGTTATGATCAAAAACATGCTTTAACATCACTTGAGAATAATTTACAACATGCTTTGACAGCACTTTAGAATAATTTACAACATGCTTTGACAGCACTTCCATTGGAAATGATTCTGTAGTGCTGTCAAACCATGTTTGTATTAAGAAATATGGCAAGATACAAAAGCAACAGCAGACGACAATAGTTGTGAGTAGCGGTCTAAGGGTTAATATTGGAAAAAAAATTCATTTAATACAACGCTGCTATCCACCATTATTCTACTGTTTGTCATCAATCATTGCCTTGATAAATATTTACTTGTTGCCACAACAGCAGATTATTTTTTAATCAGTCGTTATTAATATACCACCTGTTCTTTGGTCTGCTATCAGAACTTATATTTATTGATAAAAAAAACAGAAATATTTTCCTAAACGTTTGTGCTTATGTGACCTCCAGTTTGACTGTCTTTATAACAGTTTAACCTATTTTATACTGGGTTTTCCCATTTTCCCGATGGAAAAATATGAACATTTTCTCATATCTCCCTAAAATTATATGGTTTGGCCACCAGTTGAACCGTCTCATAGAGACGTTTCAAATGAGTGGCCACAACATATACATTCAATGGAAAACAAAAAATATTGCATATTGAAGGAAGATGTGCTTATGGCATACGTTCGGAGTCGTAGGCGTCCGTCTGTCTGTCCATCCGTCCGTCTGTCCGTCTTCAAAAATTATAATGGCCTATATTTTCTGTTTGCTTTCTTGGATTTGCTTCATATTTCCCACGCGCATTGCTCCAAGGGTCCTCTACTGCGCTATGGCAAATCCACGTCTGTGCCGCCCCTTCTAAGCCCAGGGGTCACGGTCACATACTTTGTGCATCTCGAAACCTTAACGCTGGGACGCTCGGGTAAATGGCCTGTATTTTCTGTTTCCTTGCTTGGATTTGCTTCATATTTCCCACACGCATTGCTCCAAGTGTCCTCTACTGCGCTGTGGCAAATCCACGTCCGTGCCACCCCTTCTAAGCCCAGGGTCAAGGTCACATACTTTGTGCATCTGGAAACCTTAAAACTCGGACGCTCGGGTAAATTGCCTATATTTTCTGTTTCCTTGCTTGGATTTGCTTCATATTTCACACACGCATTGCTCCAAGGGTCCTCTACTGTGCTGTGGCAAATCCACGTCCATGCACCCTTCTAAGCCCAGGGTCAAGGTCACATACTTTGTGCATCTGGAAACCTTAAAACTCGGACGCTCGGGTAAATTGCCTATATTTTTTGTTTCCTTGCTTGGATTTGCTTCATATTTCACACACGCATTGCTCCAATGGTCCTCTACTGCGCTGTGGCAAATCCACGTCCGTGCTGCCCCTTCTAAGCCCAGGGTCAAGGTCACATACTTTGTGTATCCCGAAACCTTAACGCTCGGGTACATGGCCTATATTTTCTGTTTCCTTGCTTGGATTTGCTTCATATTTCACACACGTATTGCTCCAAGGGTCATCTACTGCGCTGTGGCAAATCCACATCCGTGCCGTCCCTTCTAAGCCCAGGGTCAAGGTCACATACTTTGTGTATCCCGAAACCTTAACGCTCGGGTACATGGCCTATATTTTCTGTTTCCTTGCTTGGATTTGCTTCATATTTCACACACGCATTGCTCCAAGGGTCATCTACTGCGCTGTGGCAAATCCACGTCCGTGCCGTCCCTTCTAAGCCCAGGGTCAAGGTCACATACTTTGTGTGCATCCCGAAACCTTAACACTCAGGTAAATGGCCTATATTTTCTGTTTCCTTGCTTGGATTTGCTTCATATTTCACCCACACATTGCTCCAAGGGTCCTATACCTCTGCTAAGCCCAGGGTCAAGGTAAAATACTTAACACTCTCTGGTAAATGGCTCATAAATTTTGTTTCCCTTATCCAGCACATTGTGTTTTCAAATGTGCCCTCGGTTCCTTTGCTGCCACCGGGCGCGCTTCGTTGTCCTCAGACAACTCTTGTTTAATTTTTTACCTGTATTATTCCGCATAGAATGAGTTAAATGGAAACATGAGTCCCAATAATGAAAGAAGGGCTTATTGTGTTTGTGACCAGTGTAGCCCCAGATCTGTTTCATTATCTACACAATCTGATCATGGTCTACCAGTGTGAATGTTTGTGTTATATCTATGCCTGTGAGGAGAAATATGAAAAATAGAGTGGCTGTGACTGGAGAAATGGGGCTTATGACATTTGTGACCAGTGTACTTCCTGATCAAATATCACACTCCTGTAGCCTGATAACAATCTATATTGCTTGTTAGAAGCATGACGGGTGTTTCATTGATGGAATTGCGAACAGTGCAGATCCTGATCAGACTGTGCGGATGCACAGGCTGATTTGGATCTACACTGGTAGCCAAACCCATAAGCCCCATTTCTCCAGTCACAGCCACATGAGGGTATTCAAGCATTTCCGTATTTTGTGAAAGTCTTCATGGGCTTTCAGGACTGACATCATTGTACTGTAGGGTGACACTGTTTTCATCAATTCTAGATAAGACATCGACCTACATAATAACCAATCAGTTTACTTTACCGAGGATAAAAAATGGCATTAAATCACATTAAGGTATATGTAAATAAGAATTGTCATTCTTCAGGTCTGATGGACTGACTGTACAAATGTATTCCTTTAATATGTTAACGGAAACAATATTTAGTCATTGGGGACATCTGCAAGTCCAACTGGATTAAAATATTAATAAGTAATAATAAGTAGACCGCTTAAATGGGTGAACTATATTGTTATACAATTCTGTTCTTGCTTATTTTCTGTAATACCATTTGGACATAATCCATGGGTGTTTACCTTTAAAGCTATTGAATATTGTATGGCGTGGTGGTGACTTATCGTCATTTCGCTCGATGTACCGACGCACTTCAGAATCGAGTAGTACTCTGTTGTTTTGACGTAACATGGTTTATTGGACCCGTAATATTTACTGGTATTAACCCTTAGACCGCGAAGGAAAACATAAAATTGTCGTCTGCTGCTGTTTTATATTTTGACTTCTCTCCCAATGAAAACATGGTTTGACAGCACTTTAGAATCATTTCCAATGGAAATGATTCTAAAGTGCTGCGAAGGAAAACATAAAATTGTCGTCTGCTGCTGTTTTATATTTTGACTTCTCTCCCAATGAAAACATGGTTTGACAGCACTTTAGAATCATTTCCAATGGAAATGATTCTAAAGTGCTGTCAAACAATGTTTTTGACGTGAAAAATTGAAAATAGAATATAAACAGCAGACGACAAAATTTAATTCAGCAATGACAATGTAAGATTTAATAAATGAACACGTCACTGACAAAGTTGCAATGGTGAGATGATTTAACCCTTTCACCCCTAAGTCACTGGGATGGATTTTGATATGTTAATTTTCCGACCAATCCAATCATCATAAAATCATTTTCAGACTAGTCGATCTAAAAAATATGAAAATTACTTGCAAAAAGTGTAGATCCTGATGAGATGGCTCGTCACGAGCCGGCTCATCTGGATCTACACTTTTTGCCAATACCACTGTGGCCTGTGGTGTAGAATGGGTAATAACCCTTAGACCGCTACTCACAACAATTGTCGTCTGCTGTTGCTTTTATATCTTGCCTTATTTCTCAATGAAAACATGTTTTGGAAATGGAAATGATTCTGAAGTGCTGTCAAAGCATGTTGTAAATTATTCTAAAGTGCTGTCAAAGCATGTTTTTGATGATAAAAATGGAAAATAGAAAATAACTAGAAATGTGGCCTGTCGGCACACGAATGCCCCTGCTGGCAGCCAAAGAAAACAAGGCATATTTGATTATAAGCCATTTACCCGAGCGTTAAGGTTTCGAATGCACCAAGTCTGTGACCTTGACCCTGGGCTTAGCGGGGGCGGGATGAATGTGGATTTGTCACAGAGCAGTAGAGGACCATTGGAGCAATGCATGTGTGAATGTGAAGCAGATCCGAGCAAGGAAACAGAAATTATAAGGCATTTACACAGCATTAAGGTTTGAAATGCACCAAGTCTGTGACCTTGACCCTGTGCATAGCGGGGGGCGGGACGAATGTGGATTTGTCACAGGACGGTAGAGGACCATTGGAGCAATGCGTGTGTGAAATGTGAAGCAGATCCGAGCAGAGAAACAGAAATTATAAGCCATTTACCCAGCGTTAAGGTTTCAAATGCACCAAGTCTGTGACCTTGACCCTGAGCTTAGCAGGGGCGGGACGAATGTGGATTTGTCACAGGGCAGTAGAGGACCATTGGAGCAATGCATGTGTGAAATGTGAAGCAGATCCGAGCAAGGAAACAGAAATTATAAGCCATTTACCCGAGCGTTAAGGTTTCGAACGCACCAAGTCTGTGACCTTGACCTTGGGCTTAGTGGGGGCGGGACGAATGTGGATTTGTCACAGAGCAGTAGAGGACCATTGGAGCAATGCATGTGTGAAATGTGAAGCAGATCTGAGCAAGGAAACAGCAATTATAAGCCATTTACCCGAGCATTAAGGTTTCGAACGCACCAAGTCTGTGACCTTGACCCTGGGCTTAGCGGGGGCAGGACGAATGCGGATTTATCACAGAGCAGTAGAGGACCATTGGAGCACTGTGTGTGTGAAATGTGAAGCAGATCCGAGCAAAGAAACAGAAATTATAAGCCATTTACCCGAGCGTTAAGGTTTCGAATGCACCAAGTCTGTGACCTTGACCCTGGGCTTAGCGGGGGCGGGACAAATGTGGATTTGTCACAGGGCAGTAGAGGTCCATTGGAGCAATGCGTGTGTGAAATGTGAAGCAGATCCGAGCAAGGAAACAGAAATTATAAGCCATTTACCCAGCGTTAAGGTTTCAAATGCACCAAGTCTGTGACCTTGACCCTGAGCTTAGCAGGGGCGGGACGAATGTGGATTTGTCAGAGGGCGGTAGAGGACCATTGGAGCAATGTGTGTGTGAAATGTCAAGCAGATCCGAGCAAGGAAACAGAAATGATAAGCCATTTACCCGAGCGTTAAGGTTTGGAACGCACCAAGTCTGTGACCTTGACCCTGGGCTTAGCGGGGGCGGGACGAATGTGGATTTGTCACAGGGTGGCAGAGGACTATTGGAGCAATGCGTGTGTGAAATGTTAAGCAGATCCGAGCAAGGAAACAGAAATTATAAGGCATTTACCCAGCGTTAAGGTTTTGAACGCACCAAGTCTGTGACCTTGACCCTGGGCTTAGCGGGGGCGGGACAAATGTGGATTTGTCACAGGGCGGTAGAGGACCATTGGAGCAATGCGTGTGTGAAATGTCAAGCAGATCCGAGCAAGGAAACAGAAATTATAAGCCATTTACCCGAGCGTTAAGGTTTCGGGACGTACGTACGTTACGTACGTACGGACGGACGCCTGTAACACTATATGTCCACCTCACCATTCGGTGGCGGGGGCATAAACAGCAGACGACAAAAAATTAAGATAGCGGTTTAAGGGTTAATATAATTTACTCGTACATGTATTATGTAAACACTCAATGTCATGCACACACGGTATTAGGAAAATGACCTGAAGAAACAATGTTTCGGTGCATGTAGATGAGTCATACATTAGGTTACATGTAATTATGTGTATATGCATATCATATGTATATGTATGCATATTGTGTTGCTCTTGAGGTTCTGTCCATCCGTCCGTACATCTGTACGTCTGTCCCTATTTGAACAGTTCATTCACCTGAACATGTGTGACACACTCGCACCACCAATGACATGCCCTTGACCTTTGTGACCTTCGAAATGGTGCTGAAACACTTAGCCTCTTTTTTACGTCGAAAAGTTTGTAAGAGTTGCTCTATCATGTAATATCTACAATATTACTTGAAGGATTGCTTTAATATTTAGACAGTTCGTTCACCTGAACATGTGTGATACACTCGCACCACCAATGACATGACCTTGATCTTTGTGACCTTCGAAATGGTGCTGAAACAGTTATGTTGAACAGTTTGTAAGAGTTTCTCCATCATGTTATATCTTCAATATTACTTGAAGGATTGCTTCAATATTTGGACACTTGATACATGTGAGCATTTGGAACACACTCATGCCACCATTAACATGACCTTGAAACACTTAGAATTAATTTAGATTATTCGCAAGAACGACATAAGTATGTGCCGAACTCCCGGGACCACCAAATGCATCTTATGAAGACGTGTTTGCTGCACCATATTTCATTAAAATCCATTGCCTATTAAGGAAAATGTCAAATAATACTTACTTTGGAGTGGGCACGCTTTCAACACTTTCAGCCATTGTTGTTCATGTTCATTCATCTTGTGGTATCACTCAGTAAGGTTGGAATCTAATAATTCTGCTGATGACTCAGCCTCCTTCAGTGACTGGATTGCGATCAGCATAGCTCATGATCAGACTGCGCGGACGCGCAGGCTGATCTTGGGCTATGCTGGCCACAAGCATCGTAAGTTATGTTTTCTCAGCTGGCATAATACCGTATTATTACCCTGCCCTATTACACATGCCTTCAGTAATTTTGTGAAAGTCAGGATCCGTGTTTCACAACTTAGAGCCAAATTGCAGGGCCGTAACCAGAGGTAAAGCTCCGACGAGGCGAACCAAGTCCCGATATGGGGGTCAGGGAGCATTCTCCCCACCACCACCCCGGGGATTTATCTGTTATGCTCCCGCCACCGAATGGTGAGGGGGGCATATAATGTTGCCGGCGTCCATATGTCCCGCACGTCCCGCATGGGTGAACCCTATTCTCATTTCATTTAGCCTCTTCATAATTCATGCAAAGTCACAATCCTCGGAACGCCGCTAAACCCAAGGTCAAGGTCACTCATGTAAATTTCTTATAATTTCTGTTTCCTTGCACGGATCTGCTTGATATTTCACACACACTTTGCTCTAATGGGCTTATACTGCCCAATGACAAATCCACGATCGTCCCGCCCCTGCTAAACCCAGGGTCAAGGTCACATACACGTATCTGATTGATATTTCACACATGCATTGCTCTGATGGTCCTCTACCGCCCTATGACAGATCCACAATAGTCCTACCCCTGTTAAGCCCATGGTCAAGGTCACAAAAATTGCGTTCAAAACCTTAACATGGATCTGCTTGATAATTCACACATACACATTGATCTGCTGTGGCAAATCCACATTTCTCTGGCCCTCTGTGTTTTCAAATGTACCTCCATTTCTTTGGCTGCCAGCGGGGGCATTCGTGTGCCAACAGGCCACATTTATAGTTTAATTTGTGACATTTATGCATGAAGTTCAATACCAAATGCGTGTCGACTAACATGTTGCTATTTTGCGATTGGTAAACGTATTTACCACACCTCATGAATTGATCTATGCTGTGCAAGTAGTTGGCGAAACATAATTATGGACCCTAATCATGCTAATTAGCGCACCCATTTTAGGTAGTGCATTGCGCCCGGGCTCATATATTTGGATCAATATGGTACACACACATGTGAGGAACAAAAGAAGCAAACACCATATAATAACAGCACGCACTCAATACCGATATTGTCCATATATCACCATGGGCGGATTCAGGGGGGTGCAGCCCGGCACGTGCCCCCCCTATAATTCGCATAGTAAAGATTTTTGACAAGTTACAAGGCACGTTTCATGCCAAGTGCCATGTATTCCATGCATTTTTCGGTCGTTGTCTTATTGTTTCAAAATTTAAAACGTTTTTCTATCAAAAATCATGTCTAAACATACTGTGACAGTGTCAATATTTTTGCTCCAAAATGCGCCAGAACGCAGGAAATGCGATGTAGATTTCAAAAAAGTTCCGGGGGAAAGTCCCAGACCCCCCTAGCGCTATCCCGAGCTCTGCTCGTCGACTATTTTGCAATACTTGACTATATTATCGATAGCTCGTTCGATAATATAGTCAAGTATTGCAAAATAGTTACGCCCTCCCCCAACCCGAAATCCTGGATCCGCGCCTGATCACCATATTGTGCAATCGTCACAGCAATATCAGGTTTGCATAGGACAGTCACCATGTACTTTTCTCTTTTCTCATACTTGTATTAAATATGACCCGTGTTCAAGTTCAACTATTGTTGGCAATTTCTTGTCATTTCAAAATGATTTTATTGTCAATTTATAGACTGTACATGTTCCGGTATGTGACATTTTGAGTTTGTGACCTGTGTAGATCTGTGTAGTGCCAGGTATGCCTGCTCATCTGCACAGTCGGATCAATGTCTTCACTGTTCACATTTGGTTCAGCGAAACAGAGCTCCAGATAAGATGCGTATTGGCGTATTTTACGCAATTATTATACCCACTTTTTTTGTAAAAAAAAACCGTATATATTGTTTTCGTCACGAGTGTCCGTCCGTCCGTACGTCCGTACGTCCGTCACGTTTCTTGTAACTCGAAAAACTTTTTCACCTTCATACCTACGCGCCTCATATTTGGTATGTAGCTTCGTTATCATGTGCAGATGCGCAAAGTGAATTTGGTATTTTTCATCCGACCCTCCATCATGGATTATCTCCCCCTTTTCGGACTCAGAATTTCCCATTTTTTCCTCGTAACTCGAAAAACTTTTTCACCTTCATACCTACGCGCCTGATATTTGGTATGTAGCTTCGTTATCATGTGCAGATGCGCAAAGTGAATTCGGATTTTTCATCCGACCCTCCATCATGGATTATCTCCCCCTTTCGGACTCAGAATTTCCCATTTTTTCCTCGTAACTCGAAAAACTTTTTCACCTTCATACCTACGCGCCTGATATTTGGTATGTAGCTTCGTTATCATGTGCAGATGCGCAAAGTGAATTCGGATTTTTCATCCGACCCTCCATCATGGATTATCTCCCCCTTTCGGACTCAGAATTTCCCATTTTTTCCTTGTAACTCGAAAAACTTTTTCACCTTCATACCTACTCACATCATATTTGCTATGTAGCTTCGTTATCATTTGCAGATGCGCAAAAGTGAATTCGGATTTTTCATCCGACCCTCCATCATGGATTATCTCCCTTTCGGACTCAGAATTTCCCATTTTTTCCTTGTAAACTCGAAAAACTTTTTCACCTTCATACCTACGCGCCTCATATGCTATGTAGCTTCGTTATCATGTGCAGATGCGCAAAGTGAATTTCGGATTTTTCATCCGACCCTCCATCATGATTATCTCCCCCTTTCGGACTCAGAATTTCCCATTTTTTTCCTTGTAACTCGAAAAACTTTTTCACCTTCATACCTACGCGCCTCATATTTGCTATGTAGCTTCGTTATCATGTGCAGATGCGCAAAGTGAATTCGGATTTTTCATCCGACCCTCCATCATGGATTATCTCCCCCTTTCGGACTCAGAATTTCCCATTTTTTCCTTGTAACTCGAAAAACTTTTTCACCTTCATACCTATGCGCCTGATATTTAGTATGTACCTTCGTTATCATGTGCAGATGCGCAAAGGGAATTCCGATTTTTGATCCGACCCTCCATCATCGATTACCTCCCCCTTTCCGACTCAGAATTTCCCATTTTTTCCTTGTAACTCGAAAAACTTTTTCACCTTCATACCTACGCGCCTCATATTTGCTATGTAGCTTCGTTATCATGTGCACATGCGCAAAGTGAATTCGGATTTTTCATCCGACCCTCCATCATGGATTATCTCCCCCTTTCGGACTCAGAATTTCCCATCTTTTCCTTGTAACTCGAAAAACTTTTTCACCTTAATACCTACGCGTCTGATATTTGGTTCGTAGCTTCGTTTTGATGTGCTGATGCGCAAAGTGAATTCAGATTTTTTATCCGACCCTCCATCATGGATTACCTCCCCCTTTCGGACTTAGCATTTGGGGAAAGTGGGTATATTGCGATGGCGCGCCATCGACTTTTTCTAGTATTTGTTATATTTTTGTTATCATTTTTTCTCTACATGTATTTTAGTAATGAAAAAAATCAATAATCCATTTGTAAAAGTAAAATATGCAATGATTTTGAAATCAGGGGGTATAGTACACTTTAGACACAAAGTTTATCTGGAACTCTGGCGAAATATCTATCTACATGTACATGTATGTAACAAACTACAGCTTTGGAAAAAAAGGAAATCTGGCTGAATCTGGTTATCTCGATATCGTTTATCTCGATATACCTGCTTATCTCGATATACCTGCTTATCTCGATATACGTCCCAGATCCCGGCAGAATTCCCTATATACATGTAGATCATATATTTTACTCCTGATAACTCGATATCGGATATGTCGATATATCGGTTTAGTCGAAGTGGAAATCGAGTCCGATAGTATGTTTCCTTCACATTTGTATTCTGATATGTCGCTGCCAAGTCTGAATCAGCGTGATTATCTCAGGTAAGTTTTCACACGTCTATAGAAACCAAAGACACCGCCGCCGCTAAAATGCATTTAAAGTTGCAGTTCACTTAAAGTCCCTATATGGCTCAAGTTGCTGAATATGGCCTCCTATTGGGTTTTCCCACACATAAATCCAACAGGTTTCTTTAGTATTTACACACACTTTGAAACTGTTTGCATTCATTTTGGTACAAAAATGAGTTTGTAGTCGATGAAAATATCAATATTTGTTGATAAACAAACAGCAGGTGCAAGTCCGATCGATTTTCCAATAGACGCTCGGGTCAACTGCTCAACTCCCTGATTCGCGGCCGATGAATTCCGATAGCCGGAGTTGATAGACTCGCTTCTGAGCCGAAGCCATTGGGTTACGGAAATTAATTTGTCAATATTGACATTTTGCACTGAGTGGTACACAAAACAAGTTTTTGTTGTCTTCACATTGCGATTAAGATGTAAATCTCAAGACTTGAGATGTATCTATTAGGCAGTATATGTTAGTTTTGTGTACTAAATCAGTTGCCAAACATGTTTTTGTGTTTGAAAAAATCGGAAAATTGTAATACTGAGCCGTTCAGGGCCTTTAAAACCATAATTAATCAATTAAACTTAATGTGATATCTAATCTCTTTTTACAGAAAAATGAATTAAACGGTGTAGCAATAAGTAATGTCTGTTAATTACGAAAACAGCTTAGAATAAACTCAAGCCGCGATTTAGGAAAACCCTTAGGAAAACCCGGAAATAAAGTAAAGAGGCATTTCTGAAGCGATTTTGTTTGGATTTTTTCCGATAAATTTGCCGAATTGTTATCTCGAAGTTCGGATATGTCGATATATTTTCATCAGTCCATTCGACTTCGAGATAACGAGAATGATCTGTATGTGCTTCATTATTCGACTTCATCAGTTGCCAACTGGCTTTTCATTCTACACCTGAACTAATCCATGTTTGTCAGACCTATATAGATGCGGTAGTAAATCAGTTTATTGCAGAAAATGTTATTCCACAGTGTGGTATCGTCCGCTAACGGGCACCCATCCAACGATCCATTTACAAAATAATTATACAAATCAGAGAACGTCGAGTCTGCGCCGGCCTTTACACCAATCCAGTCTTTGTGGTATTTGTATTTGACTCCGACAAACATAGCTATAAGATTGTGAAATTTTACTGCAGAAAACGAAACTTGCAGCGCAGAAAATGATGGCAGAATAATTGATCACCATGGAATCATACCGACGCTTTATTTACATACTATATTTATTACCACAAAGCGCCTGCGTGAGAAACATGGGACCTTTTTTTTGTTGGGGCGGCGTATATTTTGAGGGGCCGGTGGGGATGATAATCAATCAATTTTATGCGCCCTATTAATGAGTCCATATGTTTGATGATTACAATTATGCAGAATTATTATAATTAATTTATTACATTATCACACCCAAAATGACTTATAATGTAATAAATTCAGTATAATAAACATAAGCAAGATAAGTATACCTTGCAATTTTTGTGAAATATGCTGCAGGTTCTTGCTAAGGGTATGCAAATTATAGATCCAGTTTGGAAAGGGGTGCAGGAGCATCTGTCCTCCCCCAAAATATTGATTTTTCATTCAATTTCCTTGATTATATTGATTTTAAAGCTATAATTTTCAAGTATGTTGCACATGTAGTAATTTCCCTCAGAAAACCGTCAATTGAAGTAAACATACATATCTGACAAAATTTTAGCATGTTTAGGGGGTGCACCCCTCGTATCCCTGGCTATGGTTGGCCCGGCCTTATAGCTGATGATAGGCCATTAAACACCAATAATCAAACAAACATTTTCTGATGATTGGATTGGTCGGAAAATGAACGTACCACAGTCCATTCCAGTTACCTAGGGGTGAAAGGTTTAAAGGATAGGGGCAGTTTGAGGAGGAAAAATATCTCTTGGGTTTGTTCTTGACACAACACTGCAATGGTTTCCAAAACATGATGTTGAAATTGACAAAACTTTTAGATGTCGTGACATTGTGTGTGTGTGTGTGTGTGTTTTCTGTTTCATGAAAACCTGCTCAAATTTTTTGAATGGCTGTATAAACAATGCAAAAACATTTCGAAAATATTAAATTATAGCAAAATTTAAGAATAATTAAGCCCTCCCTTCATTTTGTGAAATTTTTTCCAACATTGATTTTATTGCGAAAAAACAATTTCCCCATAGACACCTTCATAGACATCGTCACACAATCTGTGGGATGTTACATGGGGAAATTTTTCTAATTTCAGAAATAGTGGACAGATTAAATTGTGTATTGATATACATGTATAGTCGGCACTTTTTAGTCTTTGTCCGCATTTACTTAAAATTTGGGTAAATTTTGCTACCATGGCGGAAGTATTGTTTTCTCTCACTACATGTATATCAGTATCGACACAACATGGCCATGTGATGAGTGAGGTATTACCAGAAGCCTATTTCACCAACATTGCAAATCTAGCAAAGTATACTTTGAGGGAGAAATTTTGAATTTAAGGATAAATTCATTAATTTTTAGCCATTTTTAAAAAAAAAATCCAGGCTATTGGATTGGCGAAAGCCGGGCGGGCGGCGGGCGGCGGGCGGCGGGCGGTGGGCGGCGGGCGGCGGGCGGCGGGCGGCGTCCACAATCAATGTTAAGTTTTCGTGTTTGAGTCCATTTCTTTGTTACTGTACCACCTAGGACCACCAAACTTTCACAGCTTCATAATCAAGGGGTGCCCACCACATATCACTATCCAACATGTTACTTTTTTTTTGTTTTGACCCATTTTTTCCGCGCAATCGACTTAGCCATTTTCAATGTTAACTTTTCGCGTTTTCAATGTTAAGTTTTCGTGTTTAAGTCCATTTCTTTGGTACTGTACCACCTAGGACCACCAAACTTTCACAGCTTCATAACCAAGGGGTGCCTACCACCACATACAACTATCCAACATGTGACCATTTTTTTTCCTTCACCTATTATTTGTACGTAATTGACTTAGCCATTTTCAACGTTAACTTTTTAACATACGTCTGGTTAAATATTTTGGTTAAAACTTTTTCGTTATACTCTGTGATTTACAGTGAGTCCTGAAGGACTGTTATACCTAGAGTAAATACTTCCTTCTAAAGCCACATGCAACATTGTTTGCAGAATACTTCTGGCATCATTTCCTGCGATAACAATCTTCATATGCTAACATAAAAACATATCTCCCTTGTCATCCGCGTCATCGTCCGAAATGTCAAAAAGTTTGTACAAGCTTCGTCATCATTGTATAACTTTAATATTACTTGACGGATGGGCTAACATTGGGGGTTTAGGGGCTAGGGGGAGGAGCCTAAGACAATAGAATACAATAGATTTATTCCGTTAGCCACTAAACCTATTGTAGTTTAGGGGCTATTCCTTGATCTTTTAAAGAACAAATAGGCCATAAACCCAAAATGTTAGTACGTCCGTCCTGTCCGTCCTGTCCGGGCTAACATTGGGGATTTAGGGGCTAGGGGGAGGAGCCTAAGACAATAGAATACAATATATTTATTCCGTTAGCCCCTAGACCTATTGTAGTTTAGGGGCTATTCCTTTAATCTTTTAAAGAACAAATAGCCCATAAACCCAAAATGTTAGTCCGTCCATCCGTCCGAGCTTACAAATGGATACATATGTGGCTAGGAGAACAATAGGTTATGTAATATTCTATTGTTCCGTGATTTTATGTGGCTAAAAATGGGTTTATGTGGCTACAGAACAATAGGGATGAACAAAGGAAAAGGTTAGGGTTAGCCACATAAGTATCTATTTGTAGGAACGTCCGTCCGTCCGTCCGTCCGATCTGGATCAACACTGTTAGTCACTATAATTGCTCCTTTCCATAACAAATCATGCTACATTCGCCCTTTTTACACGCAATACGGCCCTAAACTACATAATTTGGACCGGATTTCTATAAATAAATTCAAAGGGAGATAACTAGCTACGATCATCCATTTTGATGGCTTTCACTGTATCCAATCTGTGATGGTATTATATTGTTGGTTCATGATTCAATTGATGCAACACACCTGGACAGACATGACTTGCAGTGGAACCTCTCTAAACTGGACACCCTGGGACTTCCCAGGGTGTCCAGTTTAGAGAGGCTCCACTGTAAATATTATTGTTGAGAAACTACACAAAATGTTGTATTTTAAATTTTTCACACCGAAAGACTGGAGTTGAAACAGCTTTGGAGTGTAAAGTATAATGGGCTGAATTATTGATCAACATAATTAACAGTTCACAAGTTCATTGGCAATATTGATCACGGGGCATTATAGTTGTCACGTAGAGTAGACATACATAATGTACAGACAGCAGGCTATGTGCAGCGCCCTACATGTTGTGACACCTGCCTGACCTTGTTCTATTTGTAACTAGGAGTCACAGTTCCGTTGTTAACCCTTACACCGCTATCTTAATTTTTTGTCGTCTGCTGTTTATTTTCCATTTTTGTCGAGCCCGCTTGCGGAAAGCGAGACATAGTGATCACAATGACGTCCGGGTGTCCGTTCGTCCGTCCGTGTATCCGTCCATGCGTCCGTCCGTCCGCCCGTCCGCCCGTCCGAAATCTGCGTTAAAGTTTTTAAAAATACCATCAAATGCCTCGACGGGCTCGACATGTGGGCCGCGGCCATCTGGTTATCATAAAAAACATGCTTTGACAGCACTTTAGTATAATTTACAATATGCTTTGACAGCACTTCACAATCAGTTCCATTGGAAATGATTCTGAAGTGCTGTCAAACCATGTTTTTATTGAGAAATAAGGCAAGATATAAAAGCAACAGCAGACAATTATTGTGTGTAGCGGTCTAAGGGTTAACCCTCTCAACACCATTGGGTGGCAGGTAGGAGCATGTGATGGGTAATTTAATGATCGGGGTTCATCCTTAACTGAATTCCGACTGGAGACCTGTTTTGGCCCTCACATACGTCTTTGGCATTTTGTATGTGACAGTTGAATCTGGTTATACCCCTTATGTGAGTATTACGACTATTCTTAATCCTATTTTAGGGGAAGGAATCCCATTCCGTTTGGAATACACCTTTTTGGGTATGAAATTGATTAAATATTCTATTTTTATTTTTGTTATTTCTCAATGAAAGTATATGTTGTGACCACTCATTTAACTCACTCGACAGAGACTTCTGAGCACATAGAAGGAAAATATTTATGATTTTCCGCAAACATAATGGCATTTCTTCAGCATGAAAAAGGTTAATATTGCTGTACGAAGTACAATGTATGCCGAGGGGTATATAGTTTTAGTAATTCCGTCCGTTCTTCTGTTTGTCCGTCCGTTCGCGTTAATGTTTTTGGGTACCCATTATCTCTGTAACGGTAAGTCGGATTGACTTTAAACTTCACAGACTTCCTTATCATCATCCATATTTTCATTCCATACCACACCCATGTGGCCTTCATGTCCAAGGTCAAGGTCAAATTACTTTAAAAGTTGCTTTAAATTCTGTTTTAAACATTTGCGTTAAAGTTTTTATTTGTCGGTCCAGGCAGCAGCCGGGGGTATACGTGAGCCCCTGTTCACTTTATCTAGTATTTTCTTTATTTCTCTTGAAAGTATACGTTGGGACCTATCACTGAACCCTTTCAACACCACATGCCTGTATAGTGGTATTGGCAAAAAGTGTAGATCCAGACGCGCCGTCTCATCAGGATCTACACTTTTTGCAAGTAATTTTTCACACCCTCTTATCATAAATGGACTAGTCTGAAAATTATTTAGTGGGTGGTTGGTCGGGCGAACGCGACGGCATAAATTTCCGGTAGGGGTAAATCCGCCTTTTATGAATTATGATATGCCTGGTTTGGCCCTCAGGTACGTTTTTATCTTTGGCTCTTTTGTTAACTTACCTGGGAGTTGAATTGGGTTATTGCCCATTATAAAAGTAGTAAGATTATTACTGATCCTACTGCTTTTGGGAGGGTACCAAGTGATTCTGGTGTGGCGAGGACCTGGCATCAGATCAGGATTATTCTGATTTCAGGATTGAATATATAGTTTTTTATCCCCTCGCATAGCTAAAAGGGGATATAGGGATCCAAATGTTGTCCGTCCATCCGTCCGTTTGTCCAGTTGTCCGTCACAAAACTTAACGTTCGGGTTAATCTGCAATATAACTTCTGTTTCCTTTCATTGAATGATTTAATATTTCATAGTTAAATTTGTAATTTTGGAGTTACCTCCCTTCAGGGTTTTCTGACATGGCGGCAGGGGGATACAATGCAGTCATGGGTGTCTGTCATTCTAGTTCTGCATATTCCTAAAGAAAGTTGGTGGTGCCTGCTAATCCCAAGGTAAAAAGGTCACAGACTTAGAAAATGCTCAGTATGGAAATTAAGCATCAGTGCGAGGGGATACATGCCGTTGGCGGCATTCTTGTTTATTGTAAATATTCAGTTCTGATTTTGGGATTTTCTCCCCATTTGTACAGGTAGTATATGGGATTTAGTACTAAACCCATTGACCCGGCCTTAAATGACCTTAGGCCATTAAACCCCAACAAACTGAAAATGATTTTATGATGATTGGATTGGTCGAAAAATTAATCTCACCAACTTTGTCAAAATTAACATCAAAATCCATTCCAGATACTTAGGGGTGAAAGGGTTAAATCATCTCACCAACTTTGTCAGTGACATGTTCATTTGTTGAATTAAATTTTGTCGTCTGCTGTTTTTTTATATTCTATTTTAAATTTTTCTCGTCAAAAACATAGTTCGACAGCACTTTAGAATCATTTCCATTGGAAATGATTATAAAGTGCTGTCAAACCATGTTTTCATTGAGAGAGAAGTCAAAATATAAAGCAGCAGCAGACGACAATTTTATGTTTTCCTTCGCTCTAAGGCTTAAATTTCTCAATTTCCGTCTGTTATGCCAGGTCAGATAAGCACAATGATTTTGTCAACCTGACTTGAAAGGTTGCATTAAATTCAGACAAAGTGTATTCAAACAAATTGTTGGTCATATCTTTTAGACTGTTCAATAAAACGGGCCTTACACCAATCTGACCTCAGTTTGCCATTGTCAATAAACGAGGCACGGTTATTGGGCAGAGAAAGGTGGCACGTCCGACAAGCGTAACCCCAGACCAACCCTGCGTCTCTGCACAGGCTGATCAGGGTCTACTCTGGTTGTCATTCAGTCAAAATTGACATTGTTTATGTCCCGGTAGTCATGTTTTGATCAGTTCATTCGCTGTATGATCAGAGTCTACACTCATCAGACAAAGGACATTTTTGTCATAATGAACCTTTACAACTGTTGAATCAGAGCTCTAGTACTTAGAGGTTAATATGTGGCTTGTTTGATATCGGCCTAGGCTGATACCAAGTTACCTCGGGATCATCCGGCAGTTGTGATACTCCTATATTAAAATCTATACCGTTATCGATGATTGAATGATGAAATGCAGAGCCTACAAATTTAAATTCCCGGCATCTGTCAAAATTTACGCAGCCGATAAAGTAAACGTACGCAATGCGCATGCCCAAAGGAACTGGTTTAATACGCGCGCGAGACATGGTATCGGACTGCATGAAACGGCGGTATCAGACTAGTAACGATGGTATCAGACTAGAAATGGCAGTATCAGACTAGAAGTTTCAGTATCAGACTGGAAAACACACCGTATCAGCCTGGACTGTGTATGTTATTGCTGTAGGCAAATACAGGCAAATTTCTAGGCAAAAATTGATATCTAAGTAATAAATGTATATAATAGTTCTGAGTTCCGTACATAACTAATTACATTTCCTTACACTGCATTACATAAGAGTTATGACGGAGTACTGTAAACCAACTAATATTCACGCGTGAGATACCTTCGCATTCTTCGCGAGGGATTTAAAATCGCGAATGTAAATCTCCGCAAATATTTCCACATTTCCTGTTTTGCTAATAGATGTCGGGCCTCTTTTTAATTATGTTTACCTTTCCCATATATTTCGGTGTCATTTGGTGACACTAGTCAATCCTGCATGGTTGTTGTGAATGAACTATATTGATACGTGTTCTGCGTCGTGTATTCCAGTAGACAAACCGGTAATATAATGCTATAATATATGCACAGTTTGAAAACTCGTACAAAACAGCTTCGGGATAAATTTACAATACCATTATCTTCTATTGTTTAACCGACTCTGATTGGTCTAAAGTGATACGCCTGTGACAAGTCAGCTTGTTGTGTTGTTGAGTTCAAAGAGATGCCGCGGTGTCGATTTGAAGCAAGGGTAAAGTACACGCCGTGGGCACTTAGTCATACCGATAATTCAAAGATTAATACACACGATTGCCGACGTCATTCGCGCATACACCATGGCTTGTGTTTTCTGAATGGGACCGGTATCCTGACAAACCACGGATTATTGCATCAGTCGGAAGTCTAGAAGACCAATTTGCGGATTATCGTCATGGTTTACAATGTTCGAAATTCACTCAATAAAATATTGATTAATACATCAGCGGACAATGCGAATCAGTACTAGGCCGTTTATATACCCAGTGTGAACATATCTCACACGCAACTGTTGTTGATTTACTTAAAAGTTAAATGTATGATTATGATTAACACAGCGATGTTAGCCCAATGTACAGTGTATACCGTTTCGTTCGCCGACAAACTCGTCCACTATTTGGAGTTGGTTTGCGGACGAGTTTATCAAAGGACGAAATTTATCCAGCAGTTTCGTTTCCGGGTCAAAATGACCATGAAAAGATATTATTTCCAAAATTGGTCGCGAAAGTTAATAGCACACGTCGTCATACCTCGAACGATAATCGTCGCGAATATGGCCAGGTTCGAAAATCCCGAAATTTAGTAGCCGCGACATTTAGTTGGTTTACAGTAGTCTGTCTAAATGTGCGTTTGAAGCGTTCTTTGTTTACTTCCTACTTCGTGGAGAGTGACCTAAGAATTTTGTTAATACACACTTTATTTGAAAAGTTTATGGTAATATTTTTGTGTCGTATTGTAGAATTCTCTCTCAATAATAACAATATAGCAAAGTATGAACGTCAACGCCTGCACTAATTTTCTATATTTTAGTGCGCTAAGTGTAAATGCTATTATACACATTTTTAGCCGGGTTTTTAAAAAAAAGTCGCGGCTATTGGATTGGCGAAAACCGGTATGGCGAGCAGCAGGCGTCGGGCGGCATCCACAATCAATGTTAAGTTTTCTGTTAAATGTCCACCAAACTTTGACAGCTTCATAAGCAAGGGGTGCCCACCACATACCACTATCCAACATGTGACCTTATTTTAACCTTCACCTATTTTTTTTCCCCACGTTTTCAACGTTAATTTTTCCTGTTTACAATGGTAAGTTTTCGTGTTTACAATGGTAAGTTTTCATTTTTAAGTCCATTTCTCTGTTTCTGTACAACCTGGAACCACCATACTTGACTGCTTCATAACTACAGGGTTAAATTTCCGTGTCTATTTTTTTTCCTTCAAGAAGTTGCCCAAACACAATGTGCAAATTAAATCATCCGATGCAGAAAACAATATTATTGCCATTGTATTATCTGTTACCCAAGTATCAATGCCTTGAAAAACCCTGGCCTTCGTGGCTTTGCCTCGTTTCTTGTTACTGTGTAGCGTGGTGTAGCTATATTAAGTGCAAACCGTTTCCTATAAAGCGGAAAACGTGCAGCTAGGTGTGACCAGAGTCGATCCAGATCAATGCATGTAGTCATTCAATCAATGGACTAATCAAAAACTATTATCCAGAGACATAAATAACGTTAGATCTCCTGATTGGTGATCAGTGTAGGCCCTGATCAGAATATGCCGATGTGGTGGCTGGTCTGGGCTTCGTCGACTATGCTGGTTACACGCGTCATAAGGTCCTTTTTCTCAGCTGGTAACATATTAACTCTGTGATAAATAGTAATAGGCACAGGATAACATAATTCGTTTAAATAATGCTAAATTGACTGTGATTGCGAAGTTTGCGATCAACGTAGCCCCAGATCAGACTGCGCATCAGCGCAGTCTGATCAGGGCCTATGCTGATTGCCACTCAGTATCTGAAGTAGCGTTAGTAACACAAGCGAAATGATTAGACCCAAATACATGCGCAGCTATTACAGTAAACAGGACAATCAGAATCTATCTGGTTTGGCAATGCCGTAAGATACATTTTCTCAGGTGTCGGCCAATATATTTTATTTGTGGTAGTCAGCTGTTAGTAATACCATGTTATATATAGCTAATAATAGAGGGACTTAATACAACAACAACATGATTATTGTCAGACCAAATTCACAATGGGTTATATATGTGTGGCTGTGACTTAAGAATGGGGTTACGGGTTTTGCGACTACTGTAGATCCAGATCAGCCTGTGCATCCTCACAGTCTGATCAGGGTCTGTACTGTTCGCCATTCCATCAATGAAAAGTCTGTCATGCTTCTAACAAGCAATATAGATGTTTATCAGATTACAGGCTATTTAATCAGGAGCCCATTTCTCCAGTCACATCAGGGATCAGTTTACAGGGCAAAGTGGGTGAAATTCTCTCCCTAAATTGTCTCACTTCTCCCTATTTTGAGTTGAGGGAGAAGTTTTTCACTATATAAATTAGAGATTTTGGAAAAAATGGTATATTTTCTCTAATTTTTATTGGAAACTTTTCCCTATTTTGAAGTAGTTTCTGAGATAAATATTTAAGTAAATGAGAGTAAAATTGGGCCAAAACGACAGGTGTCTGACGTATATGTGCAGGGTTCAAGCTAGCCCTTACTAGAGCTAATTAACCCTTTCACCCCTGGAATGGATTTTTATATGTTAATTTCCGGACCGATCCAATCGTCACAAAATGATTTTCAGGCTAGCTAGTCCATTTATGAAAAGGGGGTGTTTTTGTTCTTATGAAAATTACTTGCAAAAAGTGCAGATCCTGATGAGACGGCTCGTCACGAGCCGGCTCATCTGGATCTACACTATTTGCCAGTACCACTATACAGGCCTGTGGTGTTGAAAGGGGTTAATATGATAAAGATACACCAGAACAATGATTCATCATCCATTTTCAGTTGGTCTCTTCTGAAATAATGGCATGTCATCCTATGGAAAAAACTATGTGTAGTTGATATGCGATGCACTGGTAAATATATCACTGCCAGAAAATGGCATATCACCTGCTTATTACACCACCATAATTACGTTAGCAGTTCAGGAGTTATTTTGAGAATACATGCAAATACATTTACACATTAATGTTGTCTTGAAACAACTTGTATATGGCTAATTTGGATGTCGACACCAGCACTTGCCAGATTGTCGCATCAAAATGTCTGCAGAAATAGCAGATATATTTAACACTGAGATAATTAGAAAACTGTAGAATGAAGTGGTCCTATGTAACAGGTGCATGCGACATGGAGGGAAATCGACCCATGCACAAGTGCATGTTTTTGGGTATGTGAACAGCAAAAGCAGCTAATTTCGCCTCTACTTGGTTATTATTTGTTTCTTGTTATTCCACCCCATTTTGATATAATAAAGCGCATGGACCGTGAAAAACTGTGTCGTAGCCTCGACTGCTTGCCTTGAACACCTGACTTCCAATCCAGAGGTTGTGGGTTCAAACCTTGCCTAGGGCATCAAAAAATATTTCATAGTATTTCCACCCCACTGGTCTTGTCGTGTGAGACATTAAACTGTGGTCCTGTCTCTAATATGACCTTAGCTGTTGCTGGGACGTTAAACCCATTCACTTTCATGAAAGAAAGAACAGGAAAGGGTCAGCAACCGAGGATTATACTCACTTTGACGTGGTTCGTGCTGTTTATTTCATCAAAATCGATGGAAAAATAGGAATGTTATGATAAAAATAATACCCGAGTCAAGGCAAAATCAGCTGCTTATGTTGTTCTCCAAAAACATGCACCGCAGACAGGTCAATTCCCCTTCATATGTGATTTAAATTACCCACAGTGATGGTTATGCTAATTGTGTCAGTCATGGCAAAAAGGGGCTTAATAGTGTTCAGCTTTGACCAGTGTAGCTCTGGATCAGCTATCACATTAATGCAGTTTGGAATAAATCTGAATCTTTCATTCCAGAATATTTCAGTCTCCTTAGCAAACAATATAGGTCCCGATTATCCAAATAACGAGAACACCAAATGTAACTCTTTGCGTGCTAGCGGTGAAAATATCAGCCAAACAAATTAGGAGTATATGTTTTGGAATTTCATTAGAATTGAGTCCTCAGGATAACTGAATCATGTATAGACAATACAGCTGCTATATTACAGTGATTTACCGTGATTCTGGAGGGATTTATTTCCTTGAAGGAAATATTTTCTCCTAGACGTTCGCGAGACGTAATTGACGTCACATTTTTACGTCACGTTCCGGCGAAGAAACAATTCATACGCTTACGTCTAAATTGTCAATTTTGGCAACGTCATAAGCTGGTCTAAGAACACATTTTACATTTTTCAAAGAGCATGTAATATAAAATTTATTCCACAACCATTTTGAAATAACAGATATTTTCCTCTTGATTTTGCTCCGCACTCGTTTCTTTGTCGGATTTCCAGATGTCTCGGGAAATAAATCTGGTATTTCAAAATGGCAGTTGAATAAACTCTATTTATTTAATTTCAGGTGAATGATTTTCCTAACTTCTTGATGGGTGAGGAGAAACGAAACACACAACATATAGCTATAACATATTGGACCTCAGACCCAGTGAAGAGACGATCGTTTAGAAAGAAAAAGTCTGCACTTAGTGGATCAAACTCTGATCTCCACGGTGACCGGTCTAACGCATCCACTCCTCTGAGTCATGTGTCTGCCCATGACTACTGGTCGGATGACCACAGTCACATGACCCAGAGTTTGACCAGTCTGAACCTGAGCGGTGTGCGGCCGGACAGCCGCGGCTCTGTGTCGTCGCGAGACAGCAGTAGACGGCCGAATATCAATAAGAAAAAGAAAAAAGCCTCGAAACAATTGAACAGTGACCGTGACACTGATGAAATGTTTCTCAAGTCTCTGAAAGAAGAATTAGAGGAAGATATCCTCGAAGACATTGAAAACCAAAGTATTTTTGATGAATCCATGCCACAATCGGCGAAATCACAAACTAATTCGTTAGTGAGGAAAAATAGCACACGTTCAGTGAAGTCGCTAAAGTCTGTGAGATCTGTGAAACAAACGCCGCGACCTTTACCAGAGTCACCTCACCTAGCAAACAAACTGAACAACCACACGTTCAAGTCAAATCCTACATCAGATCCTCCTCAGGTTATTATAGATTCTACACAATTACCAAAGAAGAACGGGATTGTGCCGCAGTCTCCTCCAGACGCGGAGACAACCTCGTGTTGTATGAAATGTTTCAGTAAGAAGGGTCGAGTGTTTCCCCTGAACTGTGGCACGGACAAGGCTGTGTCTCCTGTACCCACCAAACGAATCTCCAATCCCATGTCCACTGTGAACATTGAGATTACGTCCGTGTCGGATATTGGGCATGTCCATGACCGGCACTCATCAATTCATTCATCTATTACTACGTTAAAAGGTCATTCGCGGGCTGGCACTCCGTCTCATGATGACTTCGAGCGTAGAAGGTAGGATATACATGTCACTTATACAGGGCTCCAGATAAGTAATTTGTAATTGAGTATTGTCAATCCATCATTTCTGAAGCAATTGGATATTTCAAAATTTTAATTGGGTAAAATAAAATCACACTGCTGTTTACAGATCAACAGACAGCAATTATTGAATAGTTAGCTTTGAAATGAAAACATGTCTTGGTATTTCATTAGAATTGTCTCCTTGGAGACAATTCTAATGAAATACCAAGATGTGTTTTCATTGAAAATAAGAAAAATATGCTATATTTGTGGTCTGTTTGTTGTTTTCTGCAGCATGATAAAGGTACCACAATTTTTTAATTGCTTTTTGATACGCGCTACTTCTGATTTCAATTGGGTTTTTGGCAATTTTAATTGGGTATTTACGCAAATACGCAGCTTATCTGGAGCTCTGACTTATATATACCACAGAGCTCCAGATAAATTTTGTATCTAAAGAGTATTATACCCCATATTTCAAATTCAATGCGTAGTTTATTTGTACACATGTATTATTGACTTTCTTCCTTATTAAATAGGGAACAAATGATAAGAAATATATTAAAAAATTCACTTATTTGAGCTGCAAAATTTCAAGTTATCAGTGGTTTTGTGCTAAAATAAGTGCATAGAATTCACCAATACACACTTTATCTGGAGCTCTGATACCACTCTGTCCTGTGAGCCCCATCAATACAGTATGCTAACTTGTCAAAATTGGGATGACCTTCACCGTCAAATACATGCATGTGTATTCATAATGATGACATTTTGTCTTCATCTTGACCTCAATGGTGTGGTTGGTTGGAGCATACGCTTCATCCTTATCAGAGACCAGTAGCCAACATTGCAAAGTATACCTTTCTAGCAAAGTATACTTTGAGGGAGAAATTTTCAATTTTAGGATAAATTTATTAATTTTTATTATACTGAATTTATTACATTATCACAGCCAATTTGGCTGTGATAATGTAATAAATTCAGTATAATAATTCTGCATTCTTTTAATCATCAAATAGATGCATTTGTTATTTCTATATGAAATAATGCATTTCAGGAAAAATAAATGATTACTCCCTCAAAGTATACTTTGCTAGAAAAGTATACTTTGTACTTTTCATGAAATCGGCTACAGGGGGCTGTTTCACTAAACTTTGTATGACTAAAATGTTCGTAAGTGCAAATTTAGGATGGTCTGGAAATTTCAATTGATGGATTTACATTTATTGAGCATAGCCTATGCTCAATAAATGTAAATCCAACAAGAAAACATTGTTAATGTGACATTTACAGACTATCATAATTTTGCACTTACGAACATTTTAGTCGTACGAAGTTTAGTGAAACGGGCCCCTCAGGTTTGGCCCTCAGTACGTCTTTGGCATTCTTGTATGTGAGAGTTGAAATCTGGTCATACCTCTTATAAGAAGATCTACGATTATTCCTAATCCTATTACTTTTAGGGGAAGGGGCCAAGTGGCTTTGGTGTGGTATAGACCTGGCACCAGGTCAGGTTATTCTAATTTCAGGGCTGAATATATAATTTTTCGATGTAAATATTCTGTTCTGATTTTGGTATTTAATGGCCTTTGCTGTTGGTAGGCCATTACTTAGTAACACATTTATTTTTAGAGTTCAGGTATAGTTTTATCCTTTTGCTGTAAAATAATGTGTTATGCTCCCCAATTCAGGCGGCTGTTTCACTAAACTTTGTACAACTAAAATGTTTGTAAGTGCAAAATTATGATAGTCTGTAAATTTCACATTAACAATGTTTTCGTGTAAACTATTATTGAATTTAAATTTATTGAGCATAGGCTGCATGTGCCTATATATGATCAATACATGTAAATCCATCAATTGAAATTGATCCTAAATTTGCATTTACTAACATTTTAATCGTATGAAGCTATGGTATTTGTGACTTGTGTATCTCCTGATCAAATAGCACACTCGTGTAGCCTGATAACGATCAGATCTATATAGCTTGTTAAATGCATGGTGGGTGTTCCATTGATGGAATGGCGAACAGTGCAGATCCTGATCAGACTGTGCGGATGCACAGTCTGATCTGGATCTACACTGGTCACAAAACCCATACGCCCCATTTTTCCAGTCAGCAATATACTACCTTGATGTTGAATGTATTTAAATCTCAATTAATTCAACATACAGTCAAACCTGTGCTAAAGACCACCTGGGAATAGCCATTCCCTGTCTATAGCAGCCAAGCTTTTGCTTTCCCAATTACTCAATTACCACATAAATGACCCTGTGAATAAAGACCACCTAGCTGTGCACAAAGGCCAGATTTTTCTCTATCCATCACAAACCTTTGTGACTTGGTCTGCCAACAAGGTGATGTTCGATGCTTATATTCACTTCTATGTTCATAGCCTTGCTATGGAACATCAACATCATTCGATCAATCGATGGTGCTAATACAGTGAAATCGCGATGGCTCGAAATGCCACAGGCCTGCATATTTTGTTTGAGTGATCGCATCTTTCAAGCCATCGCATCTTGCGATTTTGGTATATTTGTCGACTACTGTACCTGTCTGATTTAGGAAATAACGAAGCATAATAGAGTGTATCCATGTTTTAGATGATAATAGTATTTATTCGCAGATTAAAGTTATCATGTTAAATTAAATAAACTATATTTAAATATATGGGCAGCGCCATACGAAAACCGGGCTTAATGACAACGTCATGAAAAGCGGTAAATGACGTCGGAAAATTTTTCTAATGTCGCCGTAAAATTTTACATTTTGCCCTCCCATTACGTTTATTGGTGTCAGTTAACATTAAGTGTGAACAGAAAACGGAAAATGATAACTTACTGAAACTTTCACAAATATGAGACGCGATGCCTCAGTACACATATTATGACGTCATGACGTGACACCACGCGCTTGTGACATCACTGAATGTGATCCGTGTTTGACGTTATGGCCATGGTGTCGTGACAAAATATTATAGCAAGGATACTTGCACGAGTTCCTCACAGCATCAATGACTTATAAATGCTTGAGACGCTATACATTGTCGCCTAACTGTCATTCTTTGACATTGTCACTCTTTTTTGTCGGTTGTCCTCATGAATTCAAATAGGTGAACGCATAATTTAACTGGCTACATATCAGCGAAGTCTTCACTTACACTGCACTTTGAATCCTAAATAACTTTAAATATGAACCTAGTGTATGCCAACGATATTACCATCTATTATCTTGGTAAATTGAGACTTTTGAACAATTAAAGCAAGTACTTAGCGAATGTAATGATATGCCATTTAATGCCACTCATTTTATCATAAACGGAGGTACACACACAGCTATATACTGACACATATATCCGGGGTTTGTATTGAATTTGTAAAATCTCTCTTGAAAATCTCTCTAATAGATTCAGAATCAGTGATTTCAATGCAGCTTCTTGATTGTTTGTGTATAAGCAATACATAATGCACAAAACATACAGTGAGGTCGGTGGAGTTTTCGAAAAGTCTTGAAATTAATTGGAAATTTAATGGTCATAAACTTGCTTTTCGCACGATTTGTAGTATCAAATCATCAGCTTATCACTTGATTGCATAATAATGTATATCAGGTGATGGTAATGCGATCCTCAAGAAAGACACACGGCCACAATTATAAGGTATCACGCTACCAAATCTGCCCGACGTCGTGTTTTGTCACAAAGTTAATGTTATAAGCGGCCTACTGCAGATGTACACGTACAAAGTCTACAAACAAATACTCCATTTGCAGCAATTCTGTACACATCCTTATGATATAATATTGGAATAGAAAACAATTATCGTGAAAATTACGTGTGGGCACAATCATATGATCCGGATTGGGGATTCGGGGACAAGCGCCCCTTGGGAATATAGTTCATCCCTGAATGCCAATCAGTGTGTCTGAAATGTATTTCATATTGAAAGGAAAAGAAAAAGAAAGTGAAAGTTTTTTATCACTTCTTTCTATTTATGTTGGTCTGTAGTAATTAAAATAACACCACTTTATCATGATATGAAAGTCATTCGTCACACATATTTAAAATGAGCTTCCAGCTGTGGCGGATTTATATAGGGGATGGGCATCCCATATGCATAACCTGCAACTGCAACATCCAATTATGTATTATATTTACGCGGTTTGGGTTATGGTCAAGCACACTATGTACATAAATTTGTACGGCCACTCGTGTGGCTAATGTTGAAACTGCCAACACATCACATTATTGTGACCAGCCACCGATCATCACGGATAGGTTGCTTGTTAGAGTTTTGATTTCCAGTGTTGGTTGAATAACCAGTATTATTATGCTGCAACATCCATATGCCTTGGGTTAACTGAAAATTCACATCCATGATGATTGATAAATGCTTCATCGATTTCATATGCACAACTCATCATTAATATATCATGGGCAATTTTATCGTTACCAACACAACGTCATCACGTGATATGGGGCCCGATGTCAAAATGACGTTATGTTAATGTTATGCTCCATATTGTTCAATGGAAGAATAACATGTCCATGCTTTCATTCGTGCTCGCACAATGGGTTATTATTTTTCAAAATAAACGGTACATCTTTTTTTTATACTACATGTACTTCCGACAGCAAAGTGTTCAAACATAACCACCTGAAATACCAGCAGTAACATTATTGACTGCTGATGTTGTCGAAGTGGATTCCCTTTATTCGGCTGTTCGTGTACGGTATTGAAAAATGAAATCACATGGGGCAAGATTGGGCGAATATGGACGGTTGAATAATGCCTCAATTGATAATAGATTCATCCACTCAGTAGTGACCACTCAATTAGAAAAATGTACAGATGTCATTTCAACTATCCTAAAACTCGAGAGAAATTGGTAACTCGTCTGGCCTTCTGCTACATGTTCACCATCATCGGGATCCATCTAGCCATATGTCTCCTCATATTTAAATCTTTTTAATCACACAATGAGTTCAACCGATCTGGCATTTCACGAAAAGTGGTCAGTCGACCAAGGCTTTTACTTTGGGTCACAACGTCTGACGACGTCACTTTTGTACGTCCATGTCTGGCCTAGCCTTTCGCACCTTCATGTCCATTGTCTATCCGACTGTATCGTTCGTATATTGTCATCCCGTTGATGGACTTTCTCTCATCATCAATATCTTGTGTTTTGTGTTAAAATACAAACTTTGATATAATATCTTAGTTTTTGCGGCATATTCTCTTACACAGAGCTGGCAGTCGGTGAACTTCGTCATTTCCGGTCATGATGTCAGATTTTTAAAATATTTTGTCGCATACGAAATGTTAAATAATGTCGCTATTATTCCCCAAAATTATTTCAGACAGCAGCAAACGACAGGGAAACGCCAACATTTCTCACTCTGCCTTATTTGAAAATTATTCATACGAAATTACATTACTTGGGCCGCAATCCAAAACATGACGTTACATTAGCAACTGCAACATGAGCTATGAACATTATTTTCATACTTTGTCTTGGCCTAATGGGAGAGACTTGGCCAGGCTACCAGATATCCAAATTTGGTTGACATGCGATAAAAGTAATTTCGACATCATTGATCTAAAACGTCATATAAGTTTTTACGACGCGTCATAAAAATACTTCTAAAATGAAAAATAATTGGGATACATTGATAATCTTTGCGGCATATGGCTGTTAAAAGATGTACAATTCAGAATACGCGAAAAAGTAAAAACTGAAAATTTTGTCATTAAAGGTACATGCCCACTCACTAGGCACAAAATGTTCTTTATATCAGACATCATCTAAGACATTTTCTGGTAAAAGAAATATTAATTCACCATTACCCCACATATTGATTGGCATTATTATACATTTTATATCAGACGTAAATTTTCACACTGCTATCAGGGGCGATAACCGATTTCCTTAAATTATTAACGGACATTACTATTTATTCCCTGTATTTATTTTTGATGTGCAATGAACATACTTTATAATCTGTCGGAAATATTATTTTTTCAGGTGACGCATTTAATTAGTATAAATAATTAAAAAAATATCATGCCTCATTTGCATATGAAATTAGCCTTATACCACCGCGCGTCACTATCAGTAAAACAAATATTATTAAATGATTATATCTGTATAGCGGGCACTATAGCTAAACTAATGTTTAGTACTGATGGAATAGTGACACAATTATACACTTATTTAATTCCTATAAAGAACAGTTTGTGCCTTCTGAGTGGGCATGCACCTTTAAGCCCGGTTTTCGCACGGCGCGGCTCATATTTACAAAACTATCTTTATTTCAATTATTCAAATTATAAAAGATCGAGTATTTTCTATAAATAGTGGCGCACATAAATCAGGGGAATCAGTCATGAATCGTAAAATCTTGCGACGCAACAAAGGTGCTTTACTTAGTTTGTGACCAGTGTAAACGTTGATCAACTTAATACAGACTCCTGCAACTTGATATGGGTTTACTATTTCACTATATTATGCATCATGAATAGCTGTCGAGGACGAACATTTCAAGTCCTGAACTGAATGTGCAGGCCGATTTAATGCTGCACTGATCGGAAATTCAGTGAGAACAAATCCTTTTTGTCACGGCCAGTCATCTCTGCCTAACTAGGAAGTGCGGTATTATTAATGGGCGTTTTCATTGTAACCCCCGGGTAGCCACTCGAATAACACAAGGACCACTAGCACAAGCAGAGTTCCAACTCGAGTTAAATAATTTTTACCTTTGAACCTTACTCGAGTAACTTTAATCTAACCCATGCTGGGTGGTGGGTTACTAGGCGTTCCAACTCGACTTGAACCCGAGCAACGACTCTGGTTGTTCCTGTGATATTCGACTTACGACAGACTATTAAATGGGCCGAGTGGCCGAAGCCCAGAATATTTAATAAATCGCCGTATATCGTTGATCGCAATCAACAACATTAACGATCAAATTGCACCACTTTAGGCAATTAACTGCACTTGAAAAAAAAACACATTTTATAGATAGGTAGTATGGGCGGATTCAGGGGGGTCGGACCCGGCGCGCGCCCTTCCTAAAATTCGCCGAGTAAGGATTTTTTACAAGTTACAAGGCACGTTTCATGCCAAGTGCCATGTATTCCATACATTTTTTGGTTGTTTTCTTATTGTTTCAAAATTTAAACGTTGTCAATCAAAAATCCTGTCTAAACATACTGTGACAGTGTCAATATTTTTGCTCCAAAATGCGCCAGAACGCAGGAAATGTGATGCGATTTCACTGTAGTTTTTTTCTGATGTTTAGCTATGTGGATTCAGGTCTATTTCTCTCTGAAACATGTCTGTATACATCAGCCAGTCATCATACCTGCACAAAGGTGGCCGGATTAGCTCAGTAGGTAGATTGTCGGACTGCAGATCGGGAAACCCCGGGTTCGATTCCCACCTAGACCGCTGCGAATGGTCGATTCAGCGTGTCCTTGGGCAAGACAACTTCGTGCTAGCCTAGTCCTATCAGATGGGGACTTAAATAGTCGGTCCCGACATGCAAGGTCATCGAGCCAGTGCCGTCGTTAAATCAAAGCATTCACATTTATCTAAAACAAAGGCCTCTGGTACTCATTAACCCATTAAAGACGGGATACACTTATAGTAGTATGAAACCTTTTTTGGGGGAAAATCGTATTTTCTTCATTTCATCTCGAAAGTATATGTTGTTACCACTCATTTGAACCGTCTCAATGAGACGGTTCAAATGGGTGGTAACAACATATACCTTTATGGAGAAATAAACAAAAGAATGAGATTTTTCCAATAAAAATGATTGTATCCTTAGACTGAAATGGGTTAAGCCACTGTCACAAGTGACCTTTAAAAAAGGGAGCATTAACCCTTTCACCCCTAATTTACTTCGATGGACTTTTCCAAGTTTCTTTCCATTAACTACAAAGTGGGAAATTTTGTACAAAATAAGAAAATGTCCAGAAACACTCACTGTGCAGATCCAGATGAGACGGACATTATGTGCCGGCTCATCTGGATCAAGGGCTCCAGATAAGGAATTAGTAATTGAGTATTGTCACTCCATCATTTCTGAAGCAATTGGGTATTTCAACATTTTAATTGGGTACAATAAAAGTATACTACTGTTTACACATCAACAGACAGCAATTATTGAATAGTTTACATCTACATGAAAACATGTCTTGGCATTTCATTAGAATTGTCTCTTGGAGAAATACCAAGAATGTGTTTTCATGGAAAATAAGAAAAATATGCTATATTTGTGATCTGTTTATTGTTTTCTGCAGCATGATAAAGGTACCACAACATTTGTATTGCTTTTTGATACTCGCTACTTCTGATTTCAATTGGGTTTTTGGCGATTTTAATTGGGTATTTAAGCAAATACGCAGCTTATCTGGAGCTCTGTGGATCTGCAGTGTTTGCAAACCTTGGGGATGAGATCTAGAATTTTTGATTGTAATAAAAACAGTGTTTTCTTTCTGCAGCTTAACTAACTAAATTTCAACTTTACTACAGTATTTTCACTACTCAATTTGAAAATCAACGCGTATTTTCACATTTCTGTGAGTATTTTGTACTCCCACTTTGATTATCAATGCATATTCTGCTAAAATAAGCGTGTTAACTCTTTGCATGCTAGCGGTGAAAATATCCGCCAAACAAATGAGGAGTATATTTTTAGCTCACCTGAGCTATTGTTACCGCAATGTGTCCATCGTCCGTCGTCGTCGTCCGTCGTCCGTCGTCGTCCGTGAACATTTTCAAACGTCTTCTCCTCGGTAACCATTGGGCCTATAGTTACCAAACAACGAGGCGATCACTCTGGTGCATTTTTTGTCGAAATTGGATGGTCATGTCATTAAAGATTGTCGCCAAAAGGTCAAAAGGTCGTTCTTTCAAAATTCTTCTTCACACGAATCACTTGGCCCATGGTGGCCAAACTTAAAAGTTATGGTCCATGGGTGAAACCTTTTCAGATTTGTTAAAACGGAGGTCGTCGCTAATCCAAGATGGCCGCCATCTAAAAATAGCACAAATTCTTAAAAAATCTTCTTCTCATGATTCCGGATTTTGATGAAACATTGTAGGAATGATCGATGTACAATGCTCTTTCAAAGTTGTTAAAATGGTGACCCCGGGGTCAAAAATGGGCATGGCCCATGGGGTCAAATTGGGGTCAAATTTTATTTTTGACCGAATATGGTCATGTCTTTATCAAATCGAAGGTATCAAAGAGGCGATCGCTCTGGTACATTTTTTGTCGAAATTGGATGGTCATGTCATCCAAGATGGCCACCGAAAGGTCAAAAGGTCGTTCTTTTATTAGAGATTTCAAAATTCTTCTTCACACGAACCGCTTGGCCCATGGTGGCCAAACTTCACAGTTATGGTCCATGGGTGAAGCCATTTCAGATTTGTTAAAACGGAGGTCGTCGCTAATCCAAGATGGCCACCGTCTAAAAATAGCACAAATTCTTAAAAAATCTTCTTCTCATGAACCGCCAGCCGGATTTCGACGATCCTTGGTAGGAATGATCGACATAGAATGCTCTTTCAAAGGTGTTAAAATGGTGACCCCGGGGTCAAAAATGGGCGTAGCCCGTGGGGTCAAATTTTATTTTTGACCAAATATGTCATGTCATATATCAAATTGAAGGTATCGATGAGGCGATTGCTCTGGTGCAATATTTGTCGGAATCAGATGATTATGTCATCCATGATGGCCTCCAAAAGGTCCATTTATTCGAGATTTTGAACATCTGTTTCTCAGGAACCACATGGCTGATGCTGGCCAAACTTCATAGTAAGTTAAGATCCTTGGGTGAAGCATTTTCAGATTTGGTAAAATGAGAATCATCGCTTAATCCAAGATGACCGCCACCTAAAAATAGCACAATTTGTTTAAAACACATATGAACTCAATGTCACATTCTCCTCTGGTGTTCATGGAGTCAGGTGAGCGAATTAGGGCCATCATGGCCATCTTGTTTATTTCTCTCTGTAAATATGTCTTGGAATTTCATTAGAATTGAGTCCTCAGGACTCAATTCTAATGAAATTCCAAGAATATTAATGATAATTACAAGGAGAAATAAAAAACAATATGATGATTTTTGTCCGCTTTTTTTAAAACTATTTATAGCCCACAAGTTTCCCAGCATGCAAAGAGTTAAATACGCCAATACACACTTTATTTCGAGCTCTGCTACCACATACATGTACATGTAGTTACATTCTCTATCTGAATATCTACATGTATTTCATCACTTGCAGCATGATAAGCATGGCGTCTGTGTCGGACTTTGGCGGCTCGCTGCATCGGTTGTCGAACTTCAGCGACAGCCAGCTGGGCTTCACGGAGCGGCGGGTGGCCACCATGAACCTGTACCTGCTGAGTAACATGTCCCCGATGTTGATGCTCATCCGCAGTGCCTGGAGCAACTTCCTAATTGTAAGTCACGTGTTTGTTACAACGTGGGCCGCAGGTTGGGAACATGTCAACAGAGCTCCAGATAAGATTTGTGTGTAAAGAGTATTATTATATCCCCTGATTTCAAATTAAATGCGTATTTTATTTTTACAGATAGATTCCTGATTTGTTCCGTTATCAAATAAGGAGACATGAAGCAAAGTTAAACATTCACTTGTATGCAGATGTATTGAAGTATGTCGAGGGGTATATAGATTTCGTAATTCCTTCCGTCCTTCCATCCGTCCTTTTGTTCGTCCGTCCGTCCGTCCGTCCATCCGTCCTTTAACATGTGATAAGCCACATAAGTATAGTACCGTAAGAACGTCTGTCCGTCCGTCCGTCCGTCCGTCCCCGTCCGTCCGACAATGTTAAAGTTTTTAGGTATCCATTATGTCTGTAACGGTAAGTCGGATTGACCTCAAACTTATATACTTCCTTAATATCATCCATGTTTTCATTCCATACCACATTCATGCGGCTTTCATGTCCAAGGTCAAGGTCAAATTACTTAGGAAGATTTGCGTTAAAGTTTTCGGGTACCCATTATCTATGCAACGGTAAGTCAGATTGACTTCAAAATTTGTATACTTCCTTATCATCATCCATATTTTCATTCCATACCGCACCCATGCGGCCTTCATGTCCAAGGTCAAGGTCAAATTACTTAGGAAGATTTGCGTTAAGTTTTCGGGTACCCATTATCTATGCAACGGTAAGTCAGATTGACTTCAAAATTTGTATACTTCCTTATCATCATCCATATTTTCATTCCATACCGCACCCATGCGGCCTTCATGTCCAAGGTCAAGGTCAAATTACTTAGGAAGATTTGCGTTAAGTTTTCGGGTACCCATTATCTATGCAACGGTAAGTCAGATTGACTTCAAAATTTGTATACTTCCTTATCATCATCCATATTTTCATTCCATACCGCACCCATGCGGCCTTCATGTCCAAGGTCAAGGTCAATTTACTTAGGAAGATTTGCGTTAAGTTTTCGGGTACCCATTATCTATGCAATGGTAAGTCAGATTGACTTCAAAATTTGTATACTTCCTTATCATCATCCATATTTTCATTCCATACCGCACCCATGCGGCCTTCATGTCCAAGGTCAAGGTCAAATTACTTAGGAAGATTTGCGTTAAGTTTTCGGGTACCCATTATCTATGCAACGGTGTGTCAGATTAACTTCAAACTTCATATACTTCCTTATCATCATCCGTAAGATTTGCGTAAAAGTTTTCGGGTACCCATTATCTCTGCAACAGTAAGTCGGATTGACTTCAAACTTCATATACTTCCTTATCATCATTCATATTTTCATTCCATACCACACCCACGCGGCCTTCATGTCCAAGGTCAAGGTCAATGTTTAATGGATCCGCTAGCGTGTCACCATTAAACAGATTTTCCGACCTATCATTTTCTGATATACGCTGCAAATTTGAAAATTACAATACAGTTAGCCCTATAGTGTAGCGGTCTAAGGGTTAACATTGGCGTAAATGTTTTAAAACTTCTCTTTCCTTTCACACATGCATTCATCTGAGGGTCCTCTTTCATTCTGTGAAAAATCGATCACCCACCAGCAAATGTCTCGGCAGGCTCTACACCACTTATGTGGTGTAATTCTTGTCTATCGAAGACACATCAAAAGTATCATCTCAGTGGTTAGAATATCCTATATATTTTTTAATAACATTTATCAACATTTTCCTAAAACATGTATACTGGAAGTCGGCGTGATGTATCACTAGTCACGTGACCTGATATATTTGGGGGTTACTCAATACATTTTGCTCTAAAATACTTCATTTTTATGCCAGAATATTTCACATTTAAAACAACGAAAATAGTAAATGGTGATAAGAATATTTTTAATGACTATTTAACATTATAAATCTGCATTTAAATTTGATTTAGCGATTGGAATTTAGTTGTTTGAATCATTCAAAAATGATTAAATTATATAGTAAAACTGGTAATTTTCCCCTTGCGCTCTTCATGAAAACGAGGCGATTAGGTGGTGCAGTTGTGCGAAGTTGACGAAGTCCGACTTCCAGTAGCCTATTTCACGAACATTGCAAAGTATACTTTGAGGGAGTAACCATTTATTTTTCCTGAAATGCATTATTTCATATAGAACTAACAACTGCATATATTTGATGATTAAATGTATGCAGAATTATTATACTGACTTTATTACATTATCACAGCCAAAATGGCTGTGATAATGTAATAAATTCAGAATAATAAAAATTTATAAATTTATCCTAAAATTGAAAATTTCTCCCTCAAAGTATACTTTGCAAGAAAAGTATACTTTGCAATGTTGGTAAAATCGGCTACAGAATGGACAGCATATGATATTTATCTGGATGTGTATAATGCAGCATTAAATTATGTGAAAATAATTGTTATATACATAATCAAAGTAAGAAAATGACCATGAAATGAAATTATTTCTTAATTGAAAGCCTTAAGGTTAAACTAATTATTATTTCCCATTGTTAGTCTTTTTAATGCAATTTCAAACTGAGGTGTCTTCCATATTTACAACATTGCACATGTTGAGACATTTCCTTCAATTCCTGACATTATATTTGTGGCTGTGACTGGAGAAATGGGGCGTATTGGTTTTGCGATCAGTGCAGATCCAGATCAGCCTGTGCATTCGCACAGTCTGATCAAGATCTTCACAGTTCGTTGTTCAATGAAACACGAGCCATGCTTTTAACAAGCAATATAGATCATTATCAGGATACAGGCGTGTGCTGTAACTGCAAATATAGCTGTGATTGAAGAAATTTGGCTTATGGGTTTTGCGAACCATGTAGATTCAGATCAGCCTGTGCATCCGCACAGTCTGATCACAATCTGCTCGGTTCGCCATTTCAGCAATGAAACACCCGTCATGCTCCGAACAAGCAATTACACTGGTAACAAATTCCATAAACCCCATTTCTCCAGTTATAGTGACATTTATTAGTTAACTAGCTACCGATTGACTGAATGTTCTCGGACTAATAAAACATTATCATATCTTGTATTGAACAGTATATGTGTCTCTTTTCATCTTTCCATGATCAAACAATGTCACATTTCTTAGCCTTGCATGATAAATATTATATTGAAAGACACAAGCCTTGTGTCTACCAGATTTATAAATAGGTTACCAACTTGGAAAATCACAATTAATTCCGTATAACAACTTCCGGTGCATCGTTGGTGTAACAATTGGCAGAATTTCTTCGTTTGGCAGGATATTGCTTAGTTTCTCTCTGTTATTTTGACTGTAGGTAAGTAATGTGATGTACCAAACATCTCTCGCCAATGTTCACATCATGATTCCCCGGAAGTAGTTCTAAGAGATTTCTATGCTCAGTAACATGTTTACAAGACTGGTCTATTGTTTACAAGACAGCTCTATTGTTTACAAGACAGGTATATTGTTTACAAGACTGGTCTATTGTTTATAAGACATGTCTATTGTTTACAATACTGGTATATTGTTTATAAGACATGTATGTTGTTTACAAGACTGCTCTATTGTTTGTAAGACATGTCTATTGTTTACACTACTGGTCTATTGTTTACAAGACTGCTCTATTGTTTATAAGTCATGTCTATTGTTTACAAGACTGGTCTATTGTTTATAAGACATGTCTATTGTTTACAAGACTGGTCTATTGTTTAGACAGTCTAATTGTTTTTACAAAAGGGTCTGGTTGTATACAAGACTGCCTAAAAATATTGTTATAATAAACAGTCTATTGTTTAAAAGACTGTATATTGGTTATAAGACAGGTCTAATTTGTTTTATAAAGACAGTTCTATTGTTTATAAGACAGGTCTATTTTTTAGGGTTTTACATGACTATAGAGGTGTACCGCTTTGAGCTGGCAAGTTATTATTGTAAATATTATTGTTAACACTTGTGCTATTTTAAATAGTTTTTACGTCATATGTAGACATGGTATTTGTATACCAGCGCAAACGCATTAACATTCGATAGAATTGCTAATAATAGTAACATCGTTTAGTGCTCTAGTGGGTAGATCTGCTGTTTGGTGATCGGACGGTCGTGAGTTCGAATCCTGCAAGGAATACATTTTCTCTCGCTTTTACTATTTTGGCGCCAGAGGTAATGCACACATCCCGAAACAGTCGTGCATTTACTTTTACACAACATTATAAAACACTTCACCTTGAACCTAATCATTGTGAAATGCATTCTGCACATTCGTGTGTTATTGTGAAAGTCCAGCTCGACTCACTACAAATGCAAATATGTTATGGAGAACACCATGTCGAAAATAAACCTCTCACTTCAGATAATAAACTAATAAATAAATAAACGTGGATGCATGTGGTTCATAATTACCATGTCAATTGTTGTTACATGTAATAAAGATTCATTAAAAAGAAAAAGAAAACATAAAAACATTATTTAAAAAAAATAATATATATATATAATGGCCAAAGTGAGGATCGAACGCATGCAGTGCAAAATTAAAATCAAGTGCCACCGTTGGCCGCCAGTTTACCCACTGCTCCAGTATGAGAAACTGTTTTGTCAATCGCAATATATCGATCATGACTATAGCGACGCGCCATAATAAACAGGGAAATACCTACAGGAATTCCATGTTTGTTTATACACCAATGTTTATATAAACAAAGCATGTAAACAACGCCATGTCAGGCTGGTATACTTATAGTATATTGTTTATAAGACTGGTCTAGGTCTATTGTTTATAATACTTGTATATTGTTTATATACAAGACTGGTCTATTGTTTACAAAACAGGAATATTGTTTACAAGACTGGTCTATTGTTTACAAGACTGGTATATTGTTTATAAGACAGGTCTATTGTTTATCAGACAGGTCTATTGTTTACATGACTAGTATATTGTTTATAAGACTGGTCTAGGTCTATTGTTATAAGACTTGCCTATTGTTTATATACACGACTGGCCTATTGTTTACAACACAGGTATATTGTTTACAAGACTGGTCTATTGTTTACACAACTGGTCTATTGTTTTCAAGACTGCTCTACTGTTTACAAGACTGGTCTATTGTTTACAAGACATTTCTATATTTACAAGACTGGTCTATTGTTTACAAGACTGGTATATTGTTTACAAGACATGTTTATTGTTTACAAGACTGGTCTATTGTTTACAAGACTTGTCTATTGTTTTCAAGACTGTTCCACTGTTTACAAGACTGGTCTATTGTTTACAAGACTGGTCTATTGTTTACAAGACAGGTCTACTGTTTACAAGACTGCTCTATTGTTTACAAGTCTGGTCTATTGTTTACAAGACATGGCTATTGTTTACAATACATTTCTATTATTTACAAGACTGATCTATTGTTTACAAGACATGGCTATTGTTTACAAGACATTTCTATTATTTACAAGACTGGTCTATTGTTTACAAGACTGCTCTATTGTTTACAAGACTGTCTATTGTATGATGTTGTAGACGTCAACCCTGCTTCTGAACCCTGAGGCCCTCCAGACACCACGTAGCAGCGTGGTCAAGTACTCGCAGACACAACGGTATGTTCCCCCAGCATTGGGTAACTTTCTCACTCCTGATATCTTGTACATGCTTTGTGCTGATTGATTGAATTTTAAGGACAATCTAGCTTCCACTAATACCTATATGAACAGTAACTTTTTATTTTCAAAGTTCAATACATGTCAATAAGAGCAGCGTGGTCAAGTACTCACAGACACAGCGGTATGTTCCTTTGCCATCCCATTGTGAAACATTCTCAGGCCTGATATATGAGACACGCCATGTGATTTTGTACCTTAGGACATCTGCATAATTTCATGAAATACGTTTACAAAATTTACAATATTTTCTGCATGTACTCTGAACATTTTTTCAACTTCTGACGTTATTTCTGAAAAATATTGTAAATTTTGTAAACATATTTAATGAAATTACGCATATGTCCGAAGGTACAATATCGCAAGGCGTGTCTGATATATGGCTATATTGGTAAACCGGGCAGCCGCTGATCATTCTGTGGGTTTGCACAGGATGATATGGATCTACACTGGTTGAAAATGTTAGAAGCATGACAGACGTTTCATTGAAGGAATGGCGATAAGTGCAGATCCTAATCAGACTGTGTGTATGCTTGGATTGTCTTGTAACTCCACATTTTCTTTTTCATCATTCATATTTGCATCATCCACCCGCTTACACCAAGATCTTGGTCAGATAACTGTAGTTAATCAATAAACCAACCAACCAACCAACCAACCAACCAACCAACCAACCAACCAACCAACCAACCAACCAACCAACCAACCAACCAACCAACCAACCAACCAACCAACCAACCAACCAACCAACCAACCAACCAACCAACCAACCAACCAACCAACCAACCAACCAACCAACCAACCAACCAACCAACCAACCAACCAACCAACCAACCAACCAACCAATACACCGGCAGGGAGAAGACGGAGGTGCTATTCCAAGAGTTGAAGCGAGAACTCCTCAACCCGAGGAATGGCATGGAGCAGACCTTCGACCTCATCAACGAACTCAAGATTGCCACAGAGAAAAACTTCTCTCTCAAAAAACTCTTCTGGAAGGTATCTGTTACATGGATGTTTCCTTCTCATTGATGTAGAGCCTTGGCTGGCTATGCCTTGTTTATGCCTGGATCTGCACTGTTTGCAAACATTGTCTCTATAGAGGTCTGTGGTGTTGAAAGGGTTAACCCTTAAACCGCTACACACAACTCTTGTTGTCTGTTGTTGCTTTTATATCTTGCCTTATTTCTCAATAAAAACATGGTTTGACAGCACTTCAGAATCATTTCCAATGGAAATGATTCTGAAGTGCTGTCAAAGCATGTTGTAAATTATTCTAAAGTGGTGTCGAAGCATGTTTTTGATGATAACAATGGAAAATATAAAATATAAAGCAGACGAAAAAAGATTAAGATAGTGGTGTAAGGGTTAAAACTGCACTTTCAAAAAGCTTTTGAATATTTTTCATTGGAAATTGTAAATTATAGACTTTAATTGACTTAAAATATCTGAACACAAGCTGAAATGTTCCTGACTTTATTTATAGAAATGTATATAGTTTTAAATCAGAATTTTTACTAGTTGTCATGGTCTAGTGGATATGGCATCCACCTCGCAACTGGGTGATCAAAGGCTTGAGCCTCAGCTTGATTGGCCGGTTTGTGAAATAAATGGTACCAATTGTCTACCTGCCTGATGCCTGGCATTGATGATAGGAATTATGGAGTACTGCTGTTCAAAGATTCGAGATCTCGCAAGTCAAAACTGGCTGACCCTTCAAGGGGTGACACTATCAGGGTGTGGGATCACATGGTTTCCGAACCAGATTTTCCGATGTGACGTAATCTGTAACGTCATTTTTACAGTAGATTTTCTTCAGAAAAAATCTTCCTAACAAACGGACATATTTTAATGATATGTAGCGCACCAAATACGATGGCATATGTGTTTTATTGGTGTTTTATTATCTACAATAAATTATAACTTTCACAAAGAATCGAGTACCGTTTATTTCTTACATTCACATGCTCTAGTTTTTTTAATTTACATTTATGGTAACCGATTCTTCATCAAAACGACATAATTATGAGATTAAAGCCGCCTATGCAATAAAGGGTAACGTGTACCGCATTTGCTGCGGTATATTTCATAACAATATATCATTCCATTATAAAGATATTAAAGGAAATCTACTGTAAACACATCTAAAAAAATATGACGTCACACCTTTCGGAAACACGTGATCCCACACCCTGACTATATTAACAACCACTTCACTTTTATTTGTGGAGATTTGTAATGGGAGGTAACTCCAATGTCGGCCCAAACTTCTATTTCAGACGACGGATCTGTTCCACTTTTTCGTGCGCACCCTGCAACATTACCTACCCAAGTCAGCCATTGACCAGACGGAGAAATCCAAACGCTCGGATGAGTTTGAGTAAGCCACATACTGTAATCGCCAGTTTATGAGTAGATAGTTTGTAACGGCCATGGTCAAAGATTATGATACCTGATAAACATGTGCTGAACTATTTAACCGTTACAATCTGAATTATATAGAATTAAATTTTGTCGTCTGCTGTTTATTTTTTATTTTCCCTTTTTCGCATGTAAAACATGGTTTGACAGCACTTTAGAATCATTTCCAATGGACTGGAGTAATGGGTCTTATGAGTTAAGCGACCAGTGTAGACCCAGATCAGCCTGCACATTCGCGCTGTCTGATCAGAGTCTTCACTGTTCGTATTCAGTCAATGAAACAACCATAATGCTTCTAGCTGACAGTATTGACCATTATCAAGCTACAGGAGTGTGCCAGCGGATTAATATCTACTGTCTGTTCCACGTTTTGCTGCCGACAAACTTTTGGCTATTAAACATATTAAATCTAAAAAATATTTAAATGTAAGTACTTTTTCATTAATAACAAAAAAATCACCCTCCCCAAAAAATATGAAATTCCATCAAATATTGATTTTATTGCGAAAACAAATATTTTCCTATGGGAATTTTAACATGGGGAGTCGATTTCCAAAACCTTTTGTTTTTTGATCCTGAAGGAAATTGACTCCGAAACCTGTGGAGATAGCTTGAAAATGATGCAACTAAGAAAACAAGTTTGATTTTGAAAATCGGTCCACAAATAAAAAAGATATTTAAAGAAAATCTATTTTTAGCCCTCATGTTAAATTCCCAGTCACAGCCACAAATATCTACCATCCATACACCAACTCCATCACCAGGTTTGTCATGCTATTGATGGAAGTGATGTGCATGATGTTCCATGAGTCCGAGATTATCCCGGAACGAACCGTCGCACTCAAGGGTGAAAGGTACGTCCGCTCAAGATTTTGTGCCAACTTTTGAATTGATTGACTGAAGATTTACCTGAATGACGTTTCAAATTTTGACATAAATTGAATCTACAATAAAGGTGATTTCCTCAAGTCCAGTATGTTTTATTTCTCTCTGTAAATATGTCTTGAAATTTCATTAGAATTACAATTCTAATGAAATTCCAGTCCAGTATGTTTTATTTCTCTCTGTAAATATGTCTTGAAATTTCATTAGAATTACAATTCTAATGAAATTCCAAGACATATTCATGATGCATACATATAGATACTTACCTACTTAGTTAGAAAGACAAATTCACCATGTCAGTGAACAATTCTCTATTCCATAAAGGCTGGTCCGCACGGTCCGATCTTTTCGTATTTATAAATCACCTGTGTGTTTTCATGCTTTATTATCCCCGTGCCGATAGGAGAGAGGTGATATGGAGTTAATCCATGTACGTACATATGTACATGCGTATATATGTGCGTACGTATATACGTCGTAACACATTTCATTTTTCAATAACCCGTGAACTACTTCACCGATTTTGATAATATTTGGTCACAATGTGTGTCTAGGGATGGTGCTTTGTTTTGCATACGACTCACATCCGACCGCCCAAGATCAATGTCACCGAGGACTTATGTTCACCTTGTTTGTAAGGCAAAACATTTTTATGCCCCCGTTCTCTGTATAGCCGATGGTATATAGTGTTTGGACTGTGTCTGTGTGTCCATGAGTCCGTCCATCCGTCTGTGTATCTGGCACATTAAGGAGTCTCCAGAGTTTCTCAATTATTTCATAACTTCTATATTTCTTGAAGGATTACTTAAATATTTCAACACAGCATACTTGTGAACAAATGCCACATATCCATGCTGCACTTAATATGACCTTGACCTTTTGACTTTCACAACTTTGAACTTTTTCACACATTAAGAAGTTTGCCAGAGTTTCTCAATTCTATCTGAAATAACTTTTATATCCCTTGATGGATTACTTTAATATTTCAATACATCAAACCTGTGTACAAACACCACACATCCAAGCTGCCCATAATGTGACCTTGACCTTTTGACCTTCACAACTGTTAACTTTTTAACACATTAAGAAGTTTACCGGAGTTTCTCAATTCTGTCATATCTTCTATTACCCTTCAAGGATTGCTTTAATATTTCAATACGTCATACTTGTGCACAAATGTCACAGAATCATGTTGCCCGTAATTTTACCTTCACCATTTGACCTCCACAACTGTGCTTATGAATACTTTTGGTTAATTAACTTTGCCACAGTTTGCATTCGTGTGCCGATAGGCCACATTTCTTGTTTAATTTATCATCAAGGCTGGCAGCCAGGTATTAGCTTAGTGATAACAATGCCCTTGTTTATAATGTGTTACTGCATCACATTATTGGTACTTGCCACTCTTGATATTGCATTGTATACACTTAGTTCGACTACATGTAAATATATTCAGGGGTCGGTCTGTGGTTGCCTTACTGATGGTGCTGACCTGTACACCCGAACTGCCAGAAAAGAAGAAATCAGAGGCTGAGGTACGAGATTATCCTATTGCAGTCTATGGATTAAATACTTTTTGTTGAACAAAACTTATTTTGTTTATTTCTCCGTAAATGTATATGTTGTTACCACTCATTTGAACCATCTCATTGAGATGGTTCAAATGAGTAACAATATATACTTTCAAGAAGAAATAAAAAAAAGTAAAATATTCTGAAAAAGTTCATACTTTGGTAATTGTGTCCGACCCATAATGAGTTCTATATTACGTCTTGTAAAAAGTTCTGAGAATTAGTTATTGTGCTTGTAATAAGGAAGTTTGATTGAGTAAGTCTGAATTGTTCTTCATCAAAAGTTTATAATCGTGATTCTGTTATACGTGTTTGAAACAAATACAGTTATACAGTAGTCCAGTTCGAGATACAGCGATACAGATATATCTCTTTCAAAATTCTGGCTTGTGGAAATGCCCCCACCCCCACCCACATATTTGTCAAATTGTTTAATCTAAAGCCCAGAATCGTTTAACCCTTTTAAAACTTGACGCCATTTTCTTAATATTTGCAAACAGTGTCAATCATGTTGAGCTGGCTCATCAAGATCTGCACCATGTGTGGATATTTTATAATTTGTACAAAATGATCCCCTTTTCTGCGTAATGGAACAGTATTAAGTATAAAATGAACTAGTCTCTGTCGAGTACTTAGGGGTGAAAGTGTTATTCAAAATGGTCGAGACTGAACTTGATAATAGAATCATGGAGACACTACAACAACTCTAAATATGGCAATACATTTAGCTGCCATCAGTAGCAAAGTATACTTTAGAGGGAGTAATAATTAATTTTTCCCCGAAATGCATGATGTCATATAGAACTAACAACTGCATATATTTGATGATTAAAAGTATGCAGAATTATTATACTGAATTTATTACATTATCACAGCCATTTTGGCTGTGATAATGTAATAAATTCAGTATAATAAAAATTAATAAATTTATCCTTAAATTGAAAATTTCTCCCTCAAAGTATACTTTGCTAGAAAAGTATACTTTGCAATGTTGGTGAAAATGGATACAGAAACATAACTTTGGGGAATACACACATTGCCATGAGAGTGTTTATATTGTAGAAGCTGATCACAGCGTTCACCAAGACGTCCCTGGGCACGGTCTTTGAGTTGTTCCTGATGGCCAAACAGGTACACATACTGGTCAATAGTTTAGCAGTCACATACTGGGCCCGGTTGCTCAAAACCTCTGTTAGCTTAACGGACTGTTAAATCCTTAACTTTGTTAAGGATTTAACAGTCCGTTAAGCTAACAGCAGCTTTGAGCAACCGGGCCCAGGTCAACAGTTTAGTGGTACGACCCAAACACAAGGACATTATTTCAAAATAATCACATGTAGCCTATTTCACCAACATTGCAAAGTATGCTTATCTTGCTAAGTACACTTTGAGGGAGAAATTTTAAATTTAAGGATAAATTTATTATTTTTTATTATACTGAATTTATTACATTAGCACAGCCATGTAATAAATTCAGTATAATAATTCTGCATATTTTTAAATCATCAAATATATGCAGTTGTTAGTTCTATAAAATAATGCATTTCAGGAAAAAAAATGATTACTCCCTCAAAGTACACTTTGCTTGATAAGTATACTTTGCAATTTTGATGAAATCGGCTACAGGTTAAATAAAGATTTTCTTATATTTTACACACAATGCTTTATAATTCCAGAACAAAAATATTTACACAATTCCGTAACATTTGATTGGTCCGTAGCAAGTCTCTGTCCAGAATTTATATCCCAGTAAACTCCATGCTGAACTACTTTCAGTAACCGTCAGGCGCAGTTAAAATAATTCTTAAGAAAACGGAAAATAAACACATTTTCTTGATGAATTTATTTCAAATGCTGGAATTATAAGGAATGAATGGCCTTTTTGTGGAATTTATCGGGGATATAAACTTGGAAAAGTCGCGGGAATACTGGACGAGGCCTTCCGGCCTTCGTCCAGTATTCCCGCGACTTTTCCAAGTTTATACCCCGATAAATTCCACAAAAAGGCCATTCATTCCTATAATAAAAACAAAGCAAACTAATCTTAAAATATGGCCAAGATTTATGTGAGTATCATGTCTGGACGCAGGTCGTATTGAAGGCGACTGTCTCAGGATTCAGAGGTGTGTCCGAGAACATGAGTTGATTGGTCGAAGGAAACCCATTATTGTGACATTACTGACAGTATTTGTACATTATACATACAGTTGAACTTCGATAGCTCGAACCCGGGAAAACTCATCACCCATGCTTACCTCGAACTAGCCTTGCGGTCCCGGCAGAATTCCTATATGAACCACTATCATGCCCCTCAGTGTAAAATTCCACTATAAACACAGTGTAAATGCATAGAGTAAACAGTGACGATTGGTAATTGTCAATGGCGATCAACCGTAAGTGAAAGGTAAGCGCATAAAGGAAGCAAGCTACCGTAATGCTGACTTGTTTCACTTAGTGCACTGACCGCCTCAATTACGAACCTAGATCTGAAACTATCACGGGAGGAAATCCCGATAGGTTGAACAATGGATGGCTGGAACTAATAATTAATCCTGCACAGTGTTTGACCTATCGAAGTTCCACTGTATATTGGAAACATCAGAGTGGTGTAAGCTACTGGCACTCTACAGATCCGAGTGGTGTAAGTCACTTATCTATGTGTAAACTACTGACTCAAATGTGCAAAATGTATATACTGTTAATATATGGCTGTGACTGGAGAAATGGGCTTATGGGTTTTGCTACCAGTGTAGGTCCAGATCAGCCTCTGCATCCGCAGAGTCTGATTAGGATCTGCACTGGTCGCCATTCTGTCAATAAAACATCCGTTATGCTTCTAACATGCAATACAGATCATTATCAGGCTACATGAGTGTGCTATATAATAGTATATATAATAGCACACTCATGTAGCCTGGTAACGATCTGTAATGATCTGTATTAATTTGATCAGGAGCTATACTGGTCACAAATCCCATAATCCTGTCTTATTTATTACCTGTTACAGGCCAACTGGGGGTACAGTGAAGGAAACTTCTTCAACATTGGCTGGATGGTGAGGACCCTTGAGGAAATCAAACACACCGTGAGTTCTTTATTATTGTTATCATTTCCGACTGTAAGCTGATAGATTGGACAAGTTCTGACAAAACCTGGCTTGCCTTTGCCACCGGGGAAGAAAGGCCATCCATACCAGTGTGGTCATCCACACAGTCTGATCAGTGTCCAGATGTACTGGACTGTGTGAGTGGAAGGATCTACACTAATGAGAAATGAAATAGAGAATATGGTGAAACCTCTCTAAACTGGACACCAAGAAAATACCTGTGATCTTATTTTTGTTATTTATCTCAGGTGATACTGTCTGTATGTGATCGCATATCACACAACTCTTGCTGAGAATGATCAAATGCCTGATTGATAGTGAAACCTCTCTAAGCCGGACACCCTGGGATGCATATGAATTCTGAGCCTTGCCGAGGAATTCCTACCGTTTCCGAGCTGAGGCAGATATATTTTATATCAAAAGACACTATTCTGGTATTCTATTTATAAAGTAACATTTCTATGCTGCATGATAGGCAAATATAAGGTGGTTTTGGTTGAAAGAAACTTGGATTTGTTTACGTGTAGTCATTACACTGACATCATTTGATAGACATGTGACGTCAATTTTAACTCTTTTGTGACCTGAATTGTACATCTAGTCAATGCAGGCTATGAAAGATTTGCTATCAGTCAGTATGTGTTGGATCGCTGCAAAGTTCCTTACCTGATAAATTAGCCTGGGCCCAGTTGCTCAAAGCTTCTGTTAGCTTAACAGACTTAACAGCATTGCTAAGGATTTAACAGTCTGTTAAGCTAACAGAGGTTTTGAGCAACCGGGCCCTGTTTTTTTTCTGTAAGTCAATACCAAGTTTGGAAACAAATTTTCATGTTCTGCTTAGACTAGATACTCGTATCCGAGTCGCAACTGTTTTCTTGTACTTACTTTGTTCGAATGGCGCCACATGATGTTAACGAATGACGTCCATGTAATAACGCAACATAAGCAAGTCTGCGTTTTGTTTTCACTGAAAACCATGTTATATTTTCCCATCCTCTAGGTTAAAGCATTACCTGATAAATAGCATACCATGTTCCTGTCTTTTGATTCCAAGTTTATTACACTCCGCTCAGAAACGGTAGGAATTCTTATGCAAGCCTCAGAACTCCTACACGTTTACCTACCTTACCTGATAAACTTTATACCAAAGACATTAGCCCAGTATTCTCTATTTAGCTACAACATACAGTACGTACGTGTAGTGTGTGATCGGATGTATCTATAAGAAAAATATTTTTTTAGAATCCATTTCATAATCATTATTTAGACCAAAGAATGTTCAAATCCGAAAGGCAGAGGCTGTTCAATAAAAATATGTAGCCTGAAATGTGGATGTGACTGGAGAAATGGAGCCGTCTCCTCTGGATCTACAGTGTTGACAAATATTGACTTTATTACCTGTTAAATGACACATCCAGTCATTGTATTTTAGGAAAAGTTTGTGACGCGATTGATCTCCATGATGATGAAGTTGATATCTCCATCGAAGGGAGACGAGAAGTTATCGCCCGAGGACGCGGTGTTGCTGTATCGCCAGTTCTTTATCCTCGGCACATTCCTGCAGTACAGCCCACGGATACGCACATTTATATGTACCACGTACGAAGAGGAGTTCAAGTAGGTTACTTTGTCATTCTATTCATGTGTCGGCTTAATCTAAATTTTCTGACTGACAGTCAGAATATTCAGAATAATAATTGGTGTGAATTTATTATTTGGAGTTCCACATATACAGAGGAGTTCAACTAGGCAACTTTGTTATTCTATGCATGTGTCAGCTTCAAGGAACACGTTGACGATTTGTGGGGCTTTTATCAATTAGGGAAAAAAAAGAATACATTATTAGCATACCATCTAAACATGTGAAAATGTGACATCGCAACTCAGTGACGGTATCACTCCATGCTTCATAACACGGACCGACGTCACCTTGTTGTCTGGTTGTATGACCACACCGGTGCCCGGGTGGTGATCACCTATTTAGACATGGATTCCCGTCACATTCAACAGAGATTCTACTTTCACTTTCAAAAGTTGCAATAAAATTGATTTTCAATAGGTTTTTGTTGTTTTCTAACCATGGATAGAAATACTAATTGTTTATTGATATTATTTCTCAATTTGCATATTTCTAAGCTGTCTTGGGGTTTGAATTGTCAAGCAGCTCCTTTACTCTAAATTATTTTGCCCTTTGCAGGGCTATTGAAATTGCCCCACACACTTCAGATTGGTATTCGGTGTGAATTAATCGGTGTGAATTAATCACATATGAGGAGGTATTCAAGTACGGTACATCACTGTCTTGTTTCTATATGTATATCATTCTATACATGTGTTGAAGTAATCTGCATTTGCTGACTGGTTGTGGGTCCGTTGAAATAGTCCAAATATTCAAATTAGTTTTTGGGTGTGAATTTATCCGTTCCAACTTTGAGGAGGTATTCAAGTAGGTCACTTTGTTGTGTTTTTATTTTTTGTTTGGCTAACTAATTGTCTCGGACTTCAGCCAGACCTGTGTCACGTAGCAAGCATCGGCACAATCGTATATTAACTTTAAGCCGGTATACGGCGATAGTACCTATGCGCTACCCAAAGCAAGTCAATGAGTGTATCTGCTATTGACAAGCCCAGGAAAGTCGTTCCCTTGTCTACCAATAATAGTGAAATCATAATATATTATAATCAAAATACAGTCTGTCCACACGACCAGAGAAAGGGTAATAACACAACAAATAGGTGTGTAATAATATGCCGACAACTTTAGTATGGAAATTTGATATTATAATTCATTTATAACATAAAACTGTCTACATATATGCATGCGACTCAATAACAAATCAAAGGTGCATGGCCGTATGATAAAATAAAAAATATGTATTATCAGCCAGTGTAATTGCCAAGCTCTGTGCATGAATTATATTAGGTTCCCATAGCAACCACTCACAACACATGCACAAACAAACCAAAACTACTTCGCTGTCAATATCATATTTGTCACATGAGGTATTGAGCACAATAATTGAAATTACATTTCTAGTTGTAAAACAAAACATCACAAAAGTGAACCCGCAACGCAACTGTTCCAAATATGTATAATAGGGTGTATTATAGATAAAAATTAGATACTATATTATGTTTAAAAGTGGCATAACAGTAAATACGGTGGTACAATGCATGTGAAAATATTTTACAATGCTAGCAGGAGTTGCATGTTGTATTGTCAACATTTACGGTGAGTTAGTATTGTAAATTAGCATACTGTATATCAGGTGGTTAGGATTGAAATAGGTTTTAAATGCTGGAACAAACACGTTACTAACTCCCATCATAGATTATAATATATTGTATGTTACAATAATATAATGTCAAAATAATATAAAACTTCACTTCTGTTGCTTCTGTGTTCATGGTAAAGGTCGGAAATTCCTATGTAAAGGAGTAACATTTCTCACATAACATAGCCAAATTTGAAATATCGTACAATATCACAATATATGGTAATATTATGTTGAGAACAATAAAATATACATATATGTATCGGTTTTGTCCTTGGGAGACAAAAATGGCGTGGTTAAACGTTTTATACGTGCACGAACCCTCCACGCCACCGTAAGAAGATATTAACATTAGTATGCAGGTGTAGTGAAAAGTTTGTAATGTACCATGATCACACTGAATCAGTTACAAATCACCAGAAGTTAGAAATAAAACCGATTACATTGTAAATAATACAATTACATTGTAAATAATCCAAACAGGTGCAAAACTATATGTTTATAATGTTAAGATAAATGAAAAGCATAAGGATTATGTCAGCGGTCAAATTTAGGGAATCTCCATCAAAATAGTTTTGTAATTATAATCCTAGGGATGTATCTAGTACCATATGTAGTGATACGTATAAGAGGACGACTAGCACTCGGGTTAGTCATCAGTTAAAATTAGGATAAGCCTTAGAGTATGAAAACCGCTAGGGTTAGGTTAACATTCAAAATTAGGGTTAGGTCAGCAGTCAAAATTAGGGGATCTAGTCAAAAATTGCTGAGTAATAATAATAATCCTAGGGATGTGTCTAGTAATATAGGTAGTGTCTAGTAATATAGGTAGGGATAGGTTTAACATTTAAAATATGGATAAGCCTTAGGGGATGGAAAGCATTAGGGTAAGGTTAGCAGTCAAAATTAGGGAATCTCTATCAAAGTAGTTTAGTAATGATAATAATAATCCTAGGGATGTGTCAAGTACCACAGGTAGGGATAATCCTAAGCGGACGACAGCTAACTCGGGTTAGTTAGCAGTCAAATTAGGGATAAGCCTTAGAGTATGAAAAGTGCTAGGGTTAGGTTAACATTCAAAATTGGGGTTAGGTCTGCATTCAAAAAACAGGGGATCTTGTCCAAAATTTGCTGAGTAATAATAATAATCCTAAGGATGTGTCTAGTAATATAGGTAGGGTTAGGTTCAATATTTAAAAATAAGGATAAGCCTTAGGGGATTGAAAGCATTAGGGTACGGTTAGCAGTCAAAATTAGGGTATATTGTCCAAAAATGTTAAGTAATAGTAATAATTGTAGGAAATGTGTCTAGTAATACAGGTATGGTTAGGACTGAGGGATGAGTAGTACTAGGGTTATGTCAGCAGTCAAAAGTAGGAGATGAGTAGCATAAGGTTAGCTCAATATTGAAAACTGAATAATTAAACTAACACACACTGTATAGTGAATACTAAATAACTAAACAACCCACACATTAATCACATATGAGGAGGTATTCAAGTACGGTACATCACTGTCTTGTTTCTATATGTATATCATTCTATACATGTGTTGAAGTAATCTGCATTTGCTGACTGGTTGTGGGTCCGTTGAAATAGTCCAAATATTCAAATTAGTTTTTGGGTGTGAATTTATCCGTTCCAACTTTGAGGAGGTATTCAAGTAGGTCACTTTGTCTACTCTCTGTACTTAGATCACTCCATGCATGTGTCGAATTATTCAGAATTTTCTAACTCAATGGCTCCGCAAATAGTCAGAATATACAGATTCCTATGAATTTCTTAGCCTTGTCTGATAAACTTGATATCAAAACACACCAGGGCTCCAGATAAGGTATTAGTAATTGAGTATTGTCGCTCCATCATTTCTGAACCAATTGGGTATTTCAAAATTTTAATTGTGTAAAATCAAATCACACTACCGTTTACACATCAACAAACAGCAATTATTGAATAGTTTGCTTCGAAATGAAAACATGTCTTGGCATTTCATTAGAATTGTCTCCTTGGAGACAATTCTAATGAAATACCAAGATGTGTTTTCATGGAAAATAAGAAAAATATGCTATATGTGTGGTCTTTTTATTGTTTTCTGCAGCACGATAAAGGTACCATACATTTTTTATTGCTTTTTGATACTTGCTACTTCTGATTTCAATTGGGTTTTTGGCAATTTTAATTGGGAATTTAAGCAAATACGCAGGTTATCTGGAGCTCTGCACACCACATTGTATTCTCAATGTGTATATGTGGCTCTGACTGCAGAATTGGGGCTTATGGCATTTGAGAGCTGTGTAGACCCAGATCAGCTTCCGCATCTGTGCAGTCTGATCAAGGTTTAATCGCCCCGTGCAGGCACCGGGGCGGGATCAACTGATCCTGAGAATAGTGCTGCAGTAACCATTGCTTGTCGTAAAAGGCGACTAAACTGGCTTAACGATTGGGTTCATACTTTCCGGAACCCACTATACCGGATTTGGCCCTCATGTACATTTTTGGCTTTCTTGTATGTGAGAGTTGAGTCAGGCTATGCCCCATATATAAAAGTAAGATTAGCGCTAATCCTATTACTTTTAGGGATGGGATAAATGATGCTGGTGTGGCGAGGGCCTGGCACCAGATCAGGTTGTTCTAATTTCAGGACTGAATATATATTTTGATTGTAAATATTGAGTTCTGAAGTTGGGATTTACCCCCCTCGGACAGGTGGATACGGGACTCGACCCCGTTGACCCGTCTGCGTGTAGACTCCCTGAGGCTTGTACCTCTATGTCAGAAAAGCGGACGTTAAACCCTATTCACTCACTCACTCACTCACTGATCAAGGTTTACACTGTTCGTTATTGAGTCAGTGAAACACCTGCCATGTTTCTTAGAAAGATAATATAACATTACCAGACTGCGTGACTGTTTTCAATGGCCCCATTTCTGTAGTCGCAGCCACAGCTCCTGCTTAAAATACATGTATGTGGCTGTGACTGGAGAAATGGGGCTTATGGATTTTGCGACCAGTGTAGATCCTGATCAGCCCATGTATAAGCACAGTCTGATCAGGATCTGCACTGTTTGCCATTCCATCAACGAAACACCTGTCGTACTTCTACCAAGAAATAATTCCAGCACAAAAGTATTTTCACAATTCCTTAACATTTGATTGCAAGTCTCTGTCCAAAATTTATATCCCAGTAAACTCCCATGCCGAACTACTTTCAGTAACCGTGAGGCGCAGTTAAAATAATTCTTAAGAAAACGGAAAATAAACACATTTTCTTGATGAATTTATTTAAAATGCTGGAATTATAAGGAATGAATGGCCTTTTTGTGGAATTTATCGGGGATATAAACTTGGAAAAGTCGCGGGAATACTGGACGAGGCCTTCCGGCCTTCGTCCAGTATTCCCGCGACTTTTCCAAGTTTATACCCCGATAAATTCCACAAGAAGGCCATTCATTCCTATAATATTAGATCGGTATGAGGCTGCAGAAGTGTGCTATTTGATCAGGAGCTCACAAATCCCATAAGCCTCATTTCTCAAGTCACAGCCACATATGAGACACGCCATGTGATTTTGTAGCTAAGAACATGTGCGATTTTTCATGAAATATATTTACAGAAAATGTGATATATTCTGTAAATGACATTGGAAGATGACGAAATCTTTCGACGTCATTTACGGAAGATATTGTAAATGTTGTAAATATTTTTCACGAGATACCACACATGTTCTTCAGTACAAAAGCGCATGGCGTGTCTCATATAAGTTAATGAAAATATATCTTTTGTCTGTGACAGTGTATCATATTGTGTGTTACAGGTACTTTGTGCAGCCCCCGGCCATCATGAAAAAGTTGCCCCCCACCTACCCCCTCCATGCCATCCTGCTCACCCTGATAGAGGAGGTGATGAACCAGGTCCTCAAGGCGGGACCGCAATCTACAAACGTCTTAAAGATATAAACAGTCAGGGGTCACTGAAATATTCAAGAGGGTCGACGAATAGTGTGATATTATCTATTACAGTTTCAGTGTTGCTTATTATCCCCTCGCCGACAAGTAAGAGTGGATATAGTGTTAGTCCATGTATGTGTGTACGTATATACAAGTAAGAGTGGATATAGTGTTAGTCCATGTATGTGTGACGTATATACAAGTAAGTGGATATAGTGTTAGTCCATGTATGTGTGTACGTATATACAAGTAAGAGTGGATATAGTGTTAGTCCATGTATGTGTGTACGTATATACAAGTAAGAGTGGATATAGTGTTAGTCCATGTATGTGTGTACGTATATACAAGTAAGAGTGGATATAGTGTTAGTCCATGTATGTGTGACGTATATACAAGTAAGAGTGGATATAGTGTTAGTCCATGTATGTGTGTACGATATACAAGTAAGAGTGGATATAGTGTTAGTCCATGTATGTGTGTACGTATATACAAGTAAGAGTGGATATAGTGTTAGTCCATGTATGTGTGTACGTATATACAAGTAAGAGTGGATATAGTGTTAGTCCATGTATGTGTGTACGTATATCAAGTAAGAGTGGATATAGTGTTAGTCCATGTATGTGTGTACGTATATACAAGTAAGAGTGGATATAGTGTTAGTCCATGTATGTGTGTACGTATATACATACGTATGTACTAGGCACATACGTATGTGCATGCATACGTAAGTAACACCTTTCATTTTTCCATAACTTATGAAACTCTTCACTGATTTTGGTAATATTTCGCCACAATGTGTGTCCAGGGATGGTGCTTTGTTTTGTATGTGACCTACGTCCGACCGCCCAAGGTCACTAAGGACTTTTATCCCATCAACACAGTGCGTATGTGCCGTGAAACACGGTGTCGTGAAACATTTTTGATATCCTGTCAATACGACCTACTCACTGCGTATGGATATGTGCGGTTGCTGGGATTATTTCTTTGCATTTTAAAGCCATTTGTATGTGTTGACGAGATAAATAGAATAGTAGGTTAGTGCCGTGAATGGAAAAAAATATCTGGCGCGGCACGGAAACGGGATGTGCTCGGCAGAGCCTCGCCCATCCCGTTTCCTGAGCCTTGCCAGATATTTTTTCCCATTCACGGCACTAACCTACTATTCTCTATATCTTCACCTTGTTTGTAAAGCAAATGCGTTGAAAAGAATCTTGTTATCAAGGCTGCCAGCGAGGGGATTAGCTGAGTGATAGTGATGCCCTTGTCTCTACTGGTTGAACACTTGCACCTATCACCCAGTAAATGGCTCATTAAAAAAAACAGAAACCAGTAGCCTATTTCACCAACATTGCAAAGTATACTTTAGTAGCAAAGTATACTTTGAGGGAGAAATTTTCAATTTTTTTAAAAATTTATTAATTTTTATTATACTGAATTTATTACATTATCACAGCCATTTAATGGCTGTGATAATGTAATAAATTCAGTATAATAATTTTGCATACTTTTAATCATGAAATATATGCATTTGTTAGTTCTATATGAAATAATGCATTTCAGGAAAAATAAATGATTACTCCCTCAAAGTATACTTTGCTAGTAAAGTATACTTTGCAATGTTGATGAAATAGGCTACTGAAGTGAATATATTTGAAGACCTAAGACAATTATTGCCGGACGTAAGTCGGCGGAAAAATTTAAATATGTGGTGCTTGAGCGAGCCGAAACAAGAGCATTTTCCCACCCTCTTTACTACCTGTCTTCGATACCGTATACAGTCTACAGGAATGGCTGGGCCATTTAGTGTGTCCAAGATCCACGTCTTCTACCTGTGTCCGGGGGTTGCTGAGGTATTCAAAATGGCCACCAAATACTGTGATTTTGCCTTCTACAGTTTCAAAGCACACACACATATATTTAGTGTTCATATGCCTGCATTACAGTGGACAATCACTAATACAGACACACTGGCAGTCGTTTATTTTTCGCATGGTAATTTTGTTTTCCCAATTTGGCAAAATAACCATTTATAACAAAATTGTATATCAACATTTTTATTTGTCGTAACCGACCCCTCCTTTGTCGGGAAATGGCAGTTTTTGCTATGAACAGGATTTACTTGGAGTATCACGTGGAAGGTGAAAATGAACATTCCGTCCAATCAATATTGATTGCTCTGTACCTACATGTCTACTACTTTGAGTGATTAATACAGCTTTCCATAATATACACACACGTTAACATGATATCTACTGTCTGCCGGTTCCACATTTTGCTGCCGACAAACTTTTGGCTATTAGACACATTAAATTTAAAAAATATTTAATTGCAAGTACTTTTCAATCGATAACAAAAAAGTCACCCTCCCATACAAAATTTATTTGATGAAATTCCATCAAATATTGATTTTATTGCGAACAAATATTTTCCTATGGGAATTTAACATGAAACTAGATTTTTTTTTAAATAATTGTTTTATTTGCATACCGATTTTCAAAATCTAACTTTTATTTTCTTATTTACATCATTTCCAAGCTATCTCACCAGGATTCTGTGTCAATTTCCATTTTATTTTTCGTTTTTCTAACCTGCAGGTCCTCATACTCTTTTTTGCCCCATGTTAAATTCAAATTTAGGATCATCTGGAAATTTCAATTGATGGATTTACATTTATTGAGGATATGCTGCCTATGCTCAATAAATGCAAATCCAATAATTGTTTACAAGAAAACATTGTTAATGTGAAATTTACAGACTATCATAGTTTTACACTTACAAACATTTTAGTATATTAATATAGTGTCTGTGTCTCATCATGACAAAACGAGGCTTATTGAGTTTTTGACAAGTGTAGCCTCAGATCCTATGTATCCACACAGTCCGATCAGGGCTTGCATTGTATGCTATTAAATTAAGTATTCAGATTTGTTGCCGTGACTGGAGAATTGGGGCTTATGTGTATTGTGACAAGTGTAGATCCAGATCAGCCTGTGCATCCGCACAGTCTGATCAGGATCTGCACTGTTCACCATTACATCAAAGAAACTCGTGTCATGCTTCTAACAAGCAATATGGATGGTTTTCAGGCCACATGAGTGTATGTACTATTTGATCAGGAGCTACACTGGTCACACATTCTATGAGCCCCGTTTCTCCAGTTACACCCATATTTATAAATGTGTTTAAATCACAATAAGCCATATTTTGTTTTGGGCAGTAGCTGTTTGCACATGGCACAATGTTAATGCTTGTTAAACGTGTTTCATACAGGCAATGCCACAGGTAACAGACAAATAAATCACCTGGGGCTGTTTCACTAAACTTCGTACGACTTAAATGTTCGTAAGTGAAAAATTATGATAGTGTGTACATTTCTCATTAACAATACTTTCTTGTAAACAAGTATTGGATTCACATTTATTGAGCATAGGCTGCATATGCAGCCTATGCTCAATAAATGTAAATCCATGCATTGAAATTTCCAGACGATCATAAATTTGCACTTATGAACATTTTAGTCGTACAAAGTTTAGTGAAACGGGCCCCTGGAGATTTTGTTTCTAATATAATGTACAAGGTTAGCACCATGGTGAAATACATGGTATTTTCAAATCGGTTAAATTGGTTGAAGTCGGCACTGTACCATACCAATGTTTGTTGCATATTTCTATTTCATCTATCATTTTAACATGATTTGTAAAAGACACATGTCTCACCACACTGGTGACCTTATAATTGTATACTAGAAGACACTGTCATTGAATTTTATTGCCACCTGTGGTATATGTCTGTTCGAAATGAACGCGACATATTATGTTATACCATTGCTTCTATGTCTGTGTGTGTGTGTCTCCGTCCATTTTCTACCCCATGCGGAAAGCATATGTCCCATTTTTGTGGTTTTACGTTTCCTGTCTTGGAAAATTGATCTTGACTCCCTTAGTTATAGTATTTGACACTCTCAGGCTCTCGTTCACATTGTCTTATGACAGTCATTGACAATACTAGATATTAGATGGACAATGTACGTGTTATTTGACTGTGTGTATGTATCTGTATGTAAATGGTCAAAAATTGAAAAAATATTTTTATTTTGTCACCTTTTTTTAACACAAAGATAGAGCATATACCGTACACATCTCAGGACAACGGAAATATGTTTACATTCCAATGCGAGATAGTCCAACCCGTTGGCCCGGCCTTAAATGACCTTAGCTGCTGATAGGCCACTAAACACCAATACTCAATCAATCAATCAATCCCATGCAGAAGCATATTTTCATCAGGTGTTGTGCATTTGTGGCTGCGACTGGAGAAATGGGGCTCGTGGATTATGTGACCAGTGTAGATCCAGATCAGCCTGTGATCTGCAGTCTGATCAGGATCTGCACTGTTCACGATTCCATCAATGAAGCACCCGTCAGTCTTCTAGCAGTCAATATAGATCGTTGTCAGGCTACAGGAGTGTTCCATTTGATCGCGAGCTACACTGCTCACAAATCCCATAATCTCCATTTCTCCAGTTACAGCCACATTTATGCAAGATGGAAACTAATCTGTAGAGTGGAATCTCAGTCTTGTGTTGAGATATGGTGTCACATTAGAAGCTCCACTCAAATTCTATTAATCATTTACTTGTCTGGTAAAATATTATGTCCGTTTTTGTTGTGCCGGCTGCGGACAGCGCACTATACTGGTAGTTGGCACATTGGCATACGTACGTCTGTCCGTACGTCTGTCCATACGTATGTCCATACGTGCGTCCGGGTTAAGGTTTTTCCGTATTCTATCAAAGCCTCAGCGGGCACGACATGCGGGCCGCGGCCATCTAGTTACAATTTTTTTTAATTTGTTTGTCTTGGTTATTGTTTACATATTGTATTAACCCTTTCAACACCAAGTAACTTAATAGGATGTTCCATGCCAATGTTTCAGACTATTCCATTTATGAAAAGGGGATATTTTTTGTTCTCAAAAATATGAAAATTACTTTCAAACAGTGCAGATCCTGATGAGACGGCTCGTTACGAGCCGGCTCATCTGGATTTGCACTGTTTGCATATAGCGGGCTTTCGGGTTCAAAGGGTTAACAGTATTAACCCTTTCAACACCAAGTAACTTAATAGGATGTTCCATGCCAATGTTTCACGCTATTTCATTAATTTTGTTCATTCAAATTATCCCATTCTTCTAAAAGGGTAATCTGTACGACGTTTAAAATTATTAACAAACAGTGGAGATCCTGATGAGACGGCTCGTTACGAGCCGGCTCATCTGGATCTGCACTGTTTGCAAACATTGTCTCTATAGAGGTCTGTGGTGTTGAAAGGGTTAAGGAATTAAACGCAGGTGAGCAGAATCAATTGCAGCATTTCTTATGAATAGTGACATATTTATTGTTGACCATGTAATCTCCCATCTAAGTACATGTATTGATTTTCCTATCAAACAATTAATCATTAAATCTAGTAATATGTACCTAACTTATTACTGTCTGTTTCACAAAACCTGCCTAAATTTTACAGCCATATAAACAATGCAAAAACAAGTTGTTTTGTTTTTCGATAATATTAAATTTTATCAAACTTTAAGAATGATCCTTCTTTTTATTTTGTGAAATTTGGTCAAATATTGATTTTATTACGAAAAATTGGTTTGACTATGGGAATTTAACATGGGGGAAAAGGAAGTGGAGATGCAGAGGTCGGCCACATTTTGGAAATTGACCCCGGCACCTGGCTAGATAGCTTGGAAATGATCTAACTAAGAAAGCAAAAGTTAAATTTTGAAAATCTGTCCACTATTTCTGAAATTAGAAAAAATCCAAGTTAAATCCCCATAGACATCTTCACTCTGTGAAGATGTCTATGGGGATTTAACATGGGGAAATTGTTTTTTTTTGTAATAAATGGACCAAATTTACCAAAATAAAAAGAAGGCTCATTCTTAAATTTGATCAAATTTAACATTATCGAAAAAACATATCTGCACGTCTGCAGCAAGTGTGATAGATATGCTGCAGAAAACACAGAGCACAGTATATGAGCACAGTGACAACGGGTGGAGCACAGTGACAACGGGTTGAGCACAGTGACAATGGGTTGAGCACAGTGACAATGGGTTGGGCACAGTGACAACGGGTTGGGCACAGTGACAACGGGTGGAGCACAGTGACAACGGGTGGGCAGACAATTGGGAGCATGTCGTGCAGTGACAACGGGTTGGGCACTAGTGACACGGGTAGCACAGTGACAAGGGTTGCACAGTGACAGCGGGATGAGGGCACAGTGACAGCGGGGTGGGACAAAAGTTGACAGGGTTGAGCTCAGTGACAACGGGTTGGGAGACAGTGACAGCGGGTTGAGCACAGTGACGCGGGTTGGGACAGACAGCGGGTTGGGCTCAGTGACAACGGGTTGAGCACAGTGACAGCGGGTTGGGCACAGTGACAGCGGGTTGGGCTCAGTGACAACGGGTTAGCATAGTGACAGTGGGTTGGGCTCAGTGACAACGGGTTATCAATGTTCATAGGGATATTTCCATATTGGCTCTAGATCACCCGGTGCATATACACATCAGATCAGGCCTAGCCTGTCATACAATATTGGGAATAAACTGCATGAATATAGTACAGAGAAAAGATATATTATGTTAAAGTGTATTGTATCTATATGATAGAGAAATATTATATGCGTAATTACATCGAGAAAATATTTAGATCTGATACAATTTTGTTGTTTTAAATTTTATGTTATTATATTTGTTCCAAGTATTGTCAATTTAATAGTAAATAATTATGTGTTATATTATGTTTAATTAGTATACAAATTTACATATGATTACCGTACTTATACCATGACATATGATACTGGCTTTGAGATAATATGTGGCTGTGACTGGAGAAATGGGGCTTATGGGATTTGTGACCAGTGTTGATCCTGATCAAACTGTGCACACCTGTAGCCTGAAAATGATCCGTTATATTGCTTGTTAGACATATGATGGATGCTTCATTGATGGACTGGCGACCAGTGCAGATCCTGATCAGATCGTGATCTACACTGGTCGCAAAACCCATAAGGCCCATTTCACCAGTCACAGCCACATATATATACATGTGTAATTCTGATCTTCACTGGAGAAATGGGTGTATGGTCTTCACTGGAGAAATGGGTGTATGGTCTTCACTGGAGAAATGGATGTATGGTCTTCACTGGAGAAATGGGTGTATGGTCTTCACTGGAGAAATGGGTGTATGGTCTTCACTGGAGAAATGGGTGTATGGTCTTCACTGGAGAAATGGGTGTATGGTCTTCACTGGAGAAAAAATAGGGTGTATGGTCTTCACTGGAGAAATGGGTGTATGGTCTTCACTGGAGAAATGGGTGTATGGTCCATGGGTGTATGGTCCATGGGGGTATGGTCCATGGGTGTATATGGGTGTATGGTCCATGGGTGTATGGTCCATGGGTGTATGGTCTTCACTGGAGAAATGGGTGTATGGTCTTCACTGGAGAAATGGGTGTATGGTCTTCACTGGAGAAATGGGTGTATGGTCTTCACTGGAGAAATGGGTGTATGGTCCATGGGTGTATGGTCCATGGGTGTATGGTCTTCAATGGAGAAATGGGTGTATGGTCCATGGGTGTATGGTCTTCACTGGAGAAATGGGTGTATGGTCTTCACTGGAGAAATGGGTGTATGGTCCATGGGTGTATGGTCCATGGGTGTATGGTCTTCACTGAAGAAATGGGTGTATGGTCCATGTGTGTATGGTCCATGGGTGTATGGTCTTCCTGCTCAGTGTAAACTCAGAGCTCCAGATAAGTTTTGTATCTAAAGATATTATACCCCCAGATTTCAAATTCAATGCGTATTTTACTTTTACAAATGTATTATTGATTTTATTCTTTATTAAAAAAGGGACACATGATACAAAAATAAAACACATTTAAAAATTCACTTATTTGAGCTGCAAAAAGCAAACACTCTAGTAAATTTTCAACTTTATTATGGTATTTTCACTACTCATTTTTAAAACAAATATGTATTATCACATTTCTGTGAGTATTTTGTACTCCCACTTTTGATTATAAATGCGCATTCTGTTAAAATAAGTTTGTAAAATACGCCAATACGCACCTTATCTGGAGCCCTGTAGACCCAGATCAGACTGTGCATTTGTGCACTCTGATCAGTATCTGCACGGTTCACCATTCAGTTAGTGAACCAAACGTATAGACACACTCGAGGTTTCTGGGGGCCGTTTCACTAAACTTCTTACGACTAAAATGTTCGTAAGCGCAAATTTAGAATCGTCTGCAAATTTGAATTGATGGATTTACATTTATTGAGCATAGGCTGCATATGCATACGTTTTCATATTTATTTTGCATTAACCCTTAGACGCACAATACATGTCGTAAGCTGTTGCTTTTATATATTGCCTTATTTCTTAATAAAAACATGGTTTGACAGCACTTCAGAATCATTTCCAATGGAAATGATTCTGAAGTGCTGTCAAAGCATGTTGTAAATTATTCTAAAGTGCTTTTTTTTACTCTATTAAATATCTACAAGTTTGGACACTCGCCATTTTTTCAACTAACGGAAGTGAATTAATTACCTTGGACCCTGCTCGCCAATTCACTAATTGTAATTTGCGCGAAGGCGTTACAATTACTGAATTTGCGAGCCAGGTACACTAGTACCACTTCCGTTGGTTGAAAAGATGGCGAGTGTCCAACCTTGTAGATATTTAATTTCAGAGTAAATAAAAAACGATGTAAAGAGTGTTTTGTCGTCCATACCACAAAGTGCCTGTGTTTAGAACAGTCATTACTGCTCAACGTCCGATAAAAAAGCATTTAATATCAAGCTGTACAAGAGTAAAGTTTAAGGCAGATCACTGGTTAGGAATGTGTTTTGTTGGTTGGTTGGGAGCATGTGAAGGGTAAATTTTATGACGGGTTTCATCCTTATCCAACTCCCGATATCCCTGGTTTGGCCATCAGGTACATTTTTGGCTTCTTGTTAGTTGAGAGTTGAATCCGGTTATACTCATTATAAAGGTAGTAAGATTAATACTAAACATGTGGGTGGTGGTCGGGCGAACGCGACGGCATAAATTAACGGTAGGGGTTCCTCCTTACAGGAATCACGATTTGCCTGGTTTGGCCCTCAGGTACGTTTTTATCTTTGGCTCTTTTGTTACATGGGAGTTGAATTGGGTTATTGACCATTATAAAAGTAGTAAGATTATTACTGATCCTGCTGCTTTTGGGCGGGGCCAAGTGATTCTGGTGTGGCGAGGACCTGGCATCAGATCAGGATTTGTTATTGTAAATATTCAGTTCTGATTTTGGGATTTTCCCCCCATTTGTACATGTACTTGAACATGTTACTTTTAGGGAGTGGTGTGTGGCTCTGGTGTGGTGAGGACATGGCACCAGGTCAATTTATTCTAATTTCAGGGCTGAATGTTTTTTGTCTGTAAATATTCGGTTCTGATCTTGGGATTTTTCTCCATCACAACAGGTGAAATATGAGATTCAACCCCGTTAACCCATGACCTTAGCTGTTGACAGGCCGTTAAAGACCATAAATAAAGAAATATAAATAAATATTGATGATGTCCACATATCTGGCAGTTTGTCAGAAATAGTTATTTTCAAGAGTACAGTATTTTCTCTTGACTTAATAAATAAATAACTAAATAAATATTGAACTCTAAATATTGCTAATTTGTCAGAAATCCTTATTTTGAAGAGTATTTTCTCTTGACTTCTTGTTTCTTCACGATGTGGAGACCTTGATTATGTATGCTCTACATTATGCCGTCCAATGTCTATTTTGATTATAACTGGGCCAGTGCTTATAAAATCCTTAGATCATGTTCTCCAAATTCGTATTCAAAATCAAGCAGATTGACTGGGCAAAACTGAGCACATCTCATCCTCAACCAATCAATCAGCTTTTTATTTTTAATTACGAGCTTGAGAACTGAATATGTGTTCACAAATGTAATCATGTTTTCCAAATTCGTACGAGAAATCAGGTTGTTAGATTATGTTCTCTAAATTCGTACTCAAAAGTTGGCCAAGACTGAGCAGAGCTCAGACTCGACCAATCAGTCTCTGTTATTATGAGCATGAGAACAACAGTTTGAGGGCCGAGATTGAGCATAGCTCAGCCTTGACCAATCAATTGAGTATGAGAAGAGAATATATGCTGTGAAAGTTTTATGATCACTGGCTCAGATGTTCCGCCGTCCATAATGTTTGCTATTGATAATTGTTTGTCTTCTTGTCTTTCGTGCCGGATGTAGTGGCACCCAGATGTACAAAAGTCCCTCTTGGAACTGGACACCCGGCAACATGTGTGCTGAATTTTGATGTGTCTCATTGTCATTTGTCGCTGCGAATGGAGAAATGGGTTTTGTGACCAGTGTAGATCCAGATCAGCCTGTGCATCCGCACAGTCTGATCAGGATCTGCACTGTTCGCCAATTCCATCAATGAAACACCCGTCATGCTTCTAACAAGCGATTTATATCGTTATTAGGTGACAGGAGTGTGCAATTTTATCAGGAGCTACACTGGTCACACATCTCATAAGCCACATTTCTCCAGTCACAGCCACATTTGTCTGTGATTATAATGCCTGTTCAGGATCGCAAAGCACATACACACGTATTGCAGTGATATATGCCTGATTTACAGTGGGACATCTCTAAACCAGACACCCTGGATAGACAGCACATTAATTCACAGAGACAGGAATTAGACAGTGAAACAATTACGCGTGTAGAGATACTACTATATCTGTAGATAGGTATGTCCATATGTCATCTCGGTTTGGAAAGACAGCCCACACTCCCTGGAATTAGACGGAGATTTAATTCTGGAGAGCCATGAATTAGACATATGATTTGAGAGTCTTGGGGTCACCTATCATCACGCAGGCAGGGAAGACATTGAGAGATGCATATGTACATGTTTGTCATAATATTGTCCATGACAGTGTTGGTATAGTTTTCTCTCTCCAAATTCTGTCTAAACCGGACATGTGGGTGGCAGATGGGAGCATGCGATGGGTAATTTAACGATCGGGGTTCATCCTTACCGGAATCCCGACTGGAGATCTCTTTTGGCCCTCACATGCGTCTTTGGCATTTTTGTATGCGACAGTTGAATCCGGTTATACCCCTTATGTGAGTATTAAGATTATTAGTAATCATATTTTTAGGGGAAGGGGCCAAGTGACTTTGGTGTGGTATGGACTTGGCATCAGGTCAGGTTATTCTAATTTCAGGGCTGAATATATTTTTTTTATATAAATAATCCGTTCTAATTTTGGATCCCTCCCACCCCAATGCAGCAGGTTATATACGATAATACAAGATCAAACCCGTTGGCCTGGCCTTAAATGACCTTAGCTGTTGACAGGCCATTAAACCATTAAATAAAAATCGCTGTCATTGCCTGCCATAGGTTCATGTATAGTTACTACATGTAGTATGCTGACACATTTCTAATTGTGTCTAGTTAAAGTCTTATTGCTCAACTGCATTCCGGTGTATGTACATCCTATATGTATATTTACTGTGAAGTTCCATTTTACCATGACTGACAACATTATCTCTCTATCCTGCTCTTACAAACCGTGCACTGTATCTTGTCTTCATTGTTTCACATTGTGTTGTATCGTGTGGTTGGTTGAGAGAAAGCGAAGGGTAATTTTAACGATGGAGTTCATCCTTGCTGGAATCCTGATATTCCTGGTTTGGCCCTCAGGTACATTTTTGGCTTTTTTGCTATTGGAGAGTTGAATCCGGTTATACCAATTATATAATTACTGTCTGTTCCATGTTTTGCTGCCGACAAACTTTTGGCTATTAAACACATTAAATCTAAAAAATATTTAAAAGTAAGTAATTTTTTATCAATAACGAAGTCACCCTCCTCAAACAAAATTATTTGATGAAATTCCATCAAATATTGATTTTATTGCGAAAAAACGATTTTCCTATGGGAATTTAACATGGGGGCTCAAAATAGATTTTTTTTAAATATTATCTTTATTTGTGGACCGATTTTCAAAATCTAACTTTTGTTTTCTTAGTTACATCATTTTCAAGCTATCTCGCCAGGTTTCGGAGTCAATTTGCAAACTTTTTTGATACTTCAGGATCAAAAAACGTAGTTTTGGAAATTGACTCCCCATGTTAAATTCCCATAGAAAAATGTTTTTTTCGCAATAAAATGAGTATTTGATGTTTGATAGAATTTCATCAAATAATTTTTTTTGGAGATAGTGACTTTTTTGTTATTGATAAAAAAGAAAGTACTTACTTTTAAATATTTTTTAGATTTAATGTGTTTAATAGTCGGCAGCAAAACGTGGAACAGACAGTAGTGCGATCAGTACTAATCCTTTTACTATTAGGGAACTGGGATAAGTGACTCTGGTGTGGTGATGGCCTGGCACCAGGTCGGGTTATTCTAATTAGGATGAATATATATTATTTCTGTAAATATTCTGTTCTGATTTTGGGATATTTTCCCCATCACTGCATGTGAAATATGGGATTCGACTCCGTTAACCCATCCTAAAATGATGCTATCTGTTAACAGGCCGTTCAACACCATTAAATAAATATATAAATAAATGTAACATGTCTGTACATACTCAGCTAAACTTGCCTCATATGAAATTCATTCTCATGAACTTATTTCATATTGAGCATTTTTTGCTGTGTCGGTTAAACCTTTCACCCCTCAGTAACTGTAATGGACCGTCACAAAATGATTTTCAGACTAGTCCATTTATGAAAAGGGGGGGGGGGGGGGTGAGGTGTTGTTGTTCTCAACAATATGAAAATTACACCACAGGCCTGTATGGTGGTATTGGCAAAAAGTGTAGATCCAGATGAGACGGCTCGTGACGAGCCGTCTCATCAGGATCTGCATTTTTTGCAGGTAATTTTCATATTTTTAAGAAAAAAAACACTCCCTTTTCATAAATGGACTAATCTGAAAATCAATTTGTGACGGTTGGATTGGTTGCAAAATTAACATATCAAAATCCATTCCAGTTACTTAGGGGTGAAAGGATTAAGACCAGCTGGCATAGTACAGATCTGGGTCTATGCTGTGCATGGACTAGCATACTCATTAGCTGGTGGTGTATGTTTTCTACATTGGCTTGGTGTTGACAATCCATGTTCATCTGTGAATAAATTAGTACCACATGTACCCGTCCTTCGTTGATAAATGTCTTCCAAGAGAATATTTTTTTCCACAATAAAATAAATATTTGACAGAATTTCTTCAAATAAAACTCATTGAGGAGGTTAGCCCTTACTAGCTGAATTATTTTTTGTCGTCTGACGGAAATGTTTTATTTTCAATATTTCTGGACAAAAACCTGTTTTGAGAGCGACTGAGAATCGTCTCCACTGGAGACGATTCTCATGTGCTATCAACACATGTTTTTTTTTGTTAAGAATTAAGGCAAACATGAAAAACAGCAGAGGACATTTTCTGTCTCCAGCGTGCCCCGTGCAGGCACCGGGGCGGGATCAACTGATCCTGAGAATAGTGCTGCAGTAGCCATTGCTTGTCGTAAAAGGCGACTAAACTGGCTTAACGATTGGGTTCATACTTTCCGGAACCCACTATACCGGATTTGGCCCTCATGTACATTTTTGGCTTTCTTGTACGTGAGAGTTGAGTCAGGCTATGCCCCATATATAAAAGTAAGATTAGCGCTAATCCTATTACTTTTAGGGGATGGGATAAATGATGCTGGTGTGGCGAGGGCCTGGCACCAGATCAGGTTGTTCTAATTTCAGGACTGAATATATATTTTGATTGTAAATATTGAGTTCTGAAGTTGGGATTTACCCCCCTCGGACAGGTGGATACGGGACACGACCCCGTTGACCCGTCTGCGTGTAGACTCCCTGAGGCTTGTACCTCTATGTCAGAAAAGCGGACGTTAAACCCTATTCACTCACTCACTCACTGTCTCCAGCGTAGTGAGGGTTAACATTGGCGGGGTTTCATTGGAATAGACAATAGTGAATAAATGCGAGACTGTTCCATACCATAGATGAGAAGATAGACTGGCTACAATTTATAAACAAATGACTTCAGTGCCATTTATAGAGTCACATCCACAAATGAGATGCGCCATGCGATTTTGTACCTTCTGACATCTGCGTTATTGCATGAAATACATTAAATGTAAATTTTACATTTAACAAATTTTGCATAAAACAAAATTATATTCCGCATGTGTCATCTTCTGAAGTCAGTTATGGAAAATATCCCATTTTTATGCATCCACCAATTTTACTATCAAGGCTACAGGTGGGGGCATCCGTGTTCTACGAACACATTTTCTAGTCTGTAAATATATTTCATGAAACATCCAGATGTCCGTAGGTACAAAATCGTATGGCGTGTCTCCAACGGGTTGTACGCAGAGAAAAGGGCCCTTATAACGTATACGACCATCATAGTCGCATATCATCCAGCGCAGTCCGATCAGAGGACACACGGCTCGCCGATAATTAAATTAGATCGGAATCCGACGAGGTGAATGTGCAACATGATCTGATATACGGATCTACAAATAGTGTACGGTCATTTTTCGTACGGTCCTTTTTCTCGACAGGCGATACAATTACGGTGTAAACTATATAAACCGGACACCCTGGGGACCCCCAAGGGGCCGTTTCACTAAAATTCGTACGACTAAAATGTTCGTAAGTGCAAAAAGTCTGTAAATTGCACATTAACAATGTTTTCTTGTAAACAATTATTGGATTTACATTTATTGAGCATAGGCTGCATAACGGGCCCCAGGTGTCCGACTTTGAGAGGTTCCGCTATAGATGTATACACTCATTAACCTTCTCATGTCACGTGGTGCATCAAATTGGGCTGTAATATTTAGTATACAGTGGAACCTCGCTAAACCGGAGAAATGGGAAGTCCCCAGGATGTCCCGTTTGGAGGAGTTCCAGAACTTCACTGTAAATCAGACATATGAGTATTTCAATACACGAGCGTGTTATGCGACCGGATATAGCCACTCCACAAATGAATATATCCCACAAATGACAATACTCCTACCAATGACAAAATATGCCACAAATGACCATATCTCCCACAAATGATCACAAATGGCATACATTATGTATTGGCATACATTATGTATATCCCACAAATGAAAAATATCTCACAAATTATCCCACAAATTTGTTTAGAATCTCGTACAAATGACAGCCTGAGTATCTCCCGCAAATAACTATATCTCCTACAAATGTAAATAATCCCACAAATGACAATATCTCCCACAAATGATAATGTATCACACAAATGACAATATCTCCCACAAATGACAAAGTGTCACACAAATGACAATATCTCCCACAAATGACACAAATGACAATATCTCCCACAAATGACAAAGTGTCACACAAATGACAATATCTCCCACAAATGACAATATCTCCCACAAAATGACAAAATATCCCACAAATGACAACATCTCCCACAACTGACAAAGTATCCAACAAATGACAATATCTCCCACAAATGACAAAATGTCACACAAATGACAAATGACAATACATTATGTATATCCAACAAATGAAATATATATCACAAATAATCCCACAAATCACAATATATACCACAACAAATATGTCAAGTCACCACAAATGAAATATATCTCGCAAATGATTCCGGTCCCCATGGGTGTGATGTATAAAGGGTCAAGTGTACATGATTTACGTCAGTGCGGGATGACAAAAAGTGGCCATCGTATTATCCCGAGATCAACACTAAGAGTGATCCAGCATAACTAACTTGTTGCTTGACAATCTGTATGGTGGCATATTTCTGCCATCTACATACCGTGATAGCTAAGTCGTCTTAACCCTTAGACCGCTACACACAACAACTGTCGTCTGCTGTTGCTGTTATATCTTGCCTTATTTCTCAATAAAAACATGTTTTGACAGCACTTCAGAATCATTTCCAAACATTAAAATCCATGTCACTAGTGGGCAGTATCACGTTTTATGACAAGATTTCGTGTTAGTTTTCGCGCGCAATTCATCTCGTTTTGACCGGTTAGTAAGACGTCACAAAGCGAGAAATATGTAGTTATAACGACTTATAATGTGTAGTAAGACGACTTAGCTATCACGTTATCACGTTATGTGGATGGCAGAAATGTGCTACCATAATTCCGAGTGATTGTTACTGGGAATTCAGGACGTGATGTAGTCGCCAGGAGAGCCAGCCTACAGCAGCATGGTTATCAGTAAGATCTGACCTTGGTCTACATTGTTTGCCAATAATTATATTTGAACATAACACACAGAGCTGATCCAATCATAGGGATACGTACACGTACACAGACAGCTACATATAGCATACATGGGTCTATGCTGTTTGAAAGAAAAGCGGGCATTTTTGTAGATAGTGACTACGAAGGGAATATGTATACATGCAATTATGTATACAAATTCACGTAGCTGTTAATAGTTTGAATTTTGCGACATTTCTTGCGAAATTGTTATACGGAAATGCAGTGTCCATCATTGCAGCGTCTAATTGTACAGAAAACATTATTGTGGTCAAGTCGCAGAGTTTGTCATCCATTTAGGAGCAAAACCAGTGTAAACGTGCCATTATCGGACTCTGGAACACCCGACAAAGACCATACCCCTGGGAGTAATACACTATTGCCGTTGTTGGATATTGAGGACCGTGGAAGGCGTGCCTTCAAACACAAGAGGATGTCCGAGTTGCTCCGGTCGTATTTCGTGTTCCATCTCTGCTCGTACCCGCTACTGGTGAAACACAGTCCTCAGGTATTGCAGTGAAACCTCTCTAAACCGGACACCCTGAGAGGTCCCCAGGTTGTCCGGTTTCGATAGGTTTCACTGTAAATCAGGTATTTTATCATTCTGAGCCATAGTGGTGTGCTATGTGATCATGAACAGACATTATCACCTGAGATAAACGACCAATAACTCGTGAAACATAATATCACATATGCTTTATTGGTGTCGGGTTTAGAGAGATTCCACTGTATATCTGGTCAGGATCTACACTGTTTGCCATTCCATGAATGAAGCACCCGACATCATTCAAAGAACAATTGTCATACCGCAGATAAGTTTCTCGGCTTTTGATTGACTAGCTTGCCTGGTCATATATATTATATGACCTGCCAAGGCCGTCGAACACCTCCGGCGCCTCGCGTCCAATGAAGACACATTTTGAAAGCGTCTAGCGATTGCGAATTGTATTCCTCACTAAACACAATAAAACCCCGAATTGATCAATACAAGTAACAAATTGTACACTCAAAACCAGTCTTTATTGTTTATTTTTCCATAAATATTCTTCGCTCATCAAAATATGAGCGAAAAATTAGCCAAAATAACGAAAATTGCTTTTCAAATCTCAACACGCTTGGCTTTGTGACACGGCTATATTTAGGTCACAAACTATGGGTTCCAAGAACGAAACCGCGGCGTAGCAATGACAGCGAATGTTTGGGAACCAGTCGCATTATTCTAGAGGCGCCAAAGGGAGAGCAGATCGATAGAGCAGTGGAATGTAAATTAAATTACACGATATAAAAAAACTGTCATAAAGTCGTTTTCGATGGATTTCTTACTCCATATTTAGTTTGTTTTCGTTTAATAAAAAAACAAAATGTTCATTTACGCCTTTATATTAAGACTTGACGGTAGAAAATCGAATCTCGGATTATTTTTCTTCCTGAAAAAAACCCCGCAAAGATCAAAAGAAGAGATATGTTTATACGGCCAAATACAGGATCTGCGGTATGACAAATACGTTATTGTGATTCTACACAGGCTATATGTTGTAATATTGCCCGTCTGAAGGTATGTTCACCCTCGGCTATCGCCTCGGGTGAACATACCTCCAGACGGGCAATATTACACCATATAGCCTGTGTAGGATCACAATAATTTATAATATAGATTTGCAAGGTCTGCTATCAGGAGCTACACTGGTCATAAATCACATACGCCCCATTTATTCATTGTCTGGATAACTGGGGCTTATGGGATTTGTGACCAGTGTAGCTCCCGATCAAATAGCGCACTCATGTAGCCTGATAACGATTTATATTGCTTGTGAGAAGCATGGCGGGTGTTTCGTTGATCTCGAACAGTGCAGATACTGATCTGACTGTTCGGATGCACAGGCTGATCTGGATCTACACTGGTCGAAAAACCCATAAGCCTCATTCCTCCAGTCACAGCCACATACAGACATAATGTCGTATAGTCATTAAATTTCGGATAGACAAAGGGGTAAGTATGTAATTCCAGAAAATTGTCCGAGAAGTATACATATAGTAGATGTTTATCATGTACGACAGGGTGTTGCCATTGCCTTTTCAGATTGACTGTACTTCTGACAAAACGTGCCATCCGATTATTATCAAACTTTGTCTACATATACATTTTATTGAAGGAGATACCTCGGACACGGTCGGATAGAACACTGTCACATCAGACGATCTCTAGTTGAGTTTCAGCATTTATAGTCGGGTATATAAAATACTAATAAGTATGGAAGCGTCCTGGTGCCAGTGCTAAACTATTTTTATCTCCTAATTAGGAGATACTAAGTCCTAATTAGAAGATAGTAAGTCCTAATTAGTATCTCCTAATTAGGAGTTGAGATACATATATTCTAGCATCCGCACCAGGTCGCTTCCATAAATAAGGATACCAAAAACAATTGCGTAATAATATGCATGCACATATAGCAACAATATTATGAGAAATACAGTGGGGTCAGCGTGTAAGTGCACACACGAACGAACACGACAGGTTGATTCCAACCTGTAAGTGCACACACGAACGAACACGACAGGTTGGTTCCAACCTGTCGTGTTCGTTCGTGTGTGCACTTACACGCTGACCCTACTGTAAATGTTGAAAGTTCTAAAGTAGTGACAGTGTTAGTCTGGCTTGACAGATGACAATTGTGTGCCAAATATATGTAGATGATCAACTTTTAACCCTTAGATCGCTACACACAACAATTGTCCTCTGCTGTTGCTTTTATATCTGGACTTATTTCTCAATAAAAACATGGTTTGACAGCACTTCAGAATCATTTCCATTGAAAATGATTCCGAAGTGCTGTCAAAGCATGTTGTAAATTATTCTAAAGTGCTGTCAAAGCATGTTTTTGATGATAAAACTGGAAAATAGAAAATAAACAGCAGACGACAAAAAAATAAGATAGCGGTGTAAGGGTTAATTAGTGTTGACTTTATATACTAGTTTACTGATTTCATAAGAAACTAGGCCAGCTGAGATTCTTATGAAATTAGTCTAAGCGTTAAATAAATACCATGGCTGATAAATCAACACACTTATATATTCATTGCGTAAGCACATCCCCATACATTGAAACGATATTGATCACCTAATGTGTTTTCTGTAGTTGCCTCATTTCCATAGTGTATTATGAGTTTTACAAGTCTATGCTATTACACACTATAGAGTTATTACGTCACATGCAGTTGATGGACGTGGGCAAGAAGTTGTTGGGGCGGCGCCTATTCAGTCACGTGATGCGCCGTACGTTCTACGGTCAGTTTGTGGGCGGGGCGACGATGGCGGACCTGGGTCGATCCATAGACGACCTCCGGGCGCTGTGTATAGGCGCCATGCTCTGTGTGCCCATAGAGGAGGATGTGGGCGGGCAGAGGTACTGTGCGTCTGTGCCTCGCCCGTCATGATACAAACGGGCTGATTGAGTGGTAGTTTCAGCCGTGCATATATGGCTGTAATTGGAGACACGGGGCTATGCATTCGTGCTACCAGTGTAGTGAAATATCAGGTCTGTGTACTCTGAGCAGGGTATATTACCCATGAAATATCCATCATGCCTCTAGCAGACAAAATAGATCACTGTCAAGCTACATGAGTGTGCTAGTGGATTAAGACATAGACTGATTGCATAATAAGCCCCATTTCTCAAGTCACTGCAATATGTCAGGTTTGTGTCCCAACGTCAATAGCGAATATTGTAGGCACAGATGAGACTGTGTCATCTCGCTTTGAGCTACATTGTTCGCAACCTGATTAAGCACCACTTCGTCATGACGAGGCACAATAATTTCTTGGAATAAACGTTACCATGTTTGAGAAGACTTGATGCCGAATACGTTGCACATTTGCTTATTATACGTGGCCGTGACTGGAGAAATGGGGTTTGTGACCAAGGTATCAAATAGCCCACTCATGTAGCCTGATAACGACGAGAGTTTCATTTATGGAATGACGAACAGCGCAGATCCTGATCAGACTGTGCGGATGCACATTCTGATCTGGATATACGCTGGTCGCAATACCCACATGCCCCATTTCTCCAGTCACAGCCACATATTAGGATTGAGATCTAACCGTGTTGCAAACATCGTTGTGACTACTTGATGACGAACAGTGTACACCCTGGTGGAGCTGCACCGATGTGCATTCTGTTCCGGGGCTACGTAACCCGAATTTTCTGGCTGACACGCCGTGCGTGTCAGCCAGAACATTCAGATTAGTGGCTACGGTAATGGCAGACATAGTAAATAACCATTTGTCAGCGGAGGGGGATATTGACCAAGCTCTGATAAAACTGGGCGTATTTCAGTACTGAACAGTGTAGATCCTGATCAGCATTTATCAATTTTAAAATATGTTTGATTTCGTATTGACATTCGAGTACATGTATATGTCACCATATAGCCTGTGTTATTGTAGTGAGAGTTCGGAGAAATACGAGAGAAACATGAAGATTCTGCTCAACTGTGTGGCCCTGTCACGTGACATGGATGACGCCTACCCGCACTCACAGATGAAGATCACATCTGTCGTTCCTGCACACATCTGTGTATGTGATCCATCCAGCCATCCATCGATCCCCCGTCCGTCCGTCCGTCCGTCCAGCCATCAATCCATACATCAATCACCAGTGAAGCTCCTGATCAAATAACACACTCTTGCAGTCTGATAACGATCTATCTTGCTTGTTAGAAGCATGACGGGTGCTTCATTGATGGAATGGCGAACAGTGTATATCTTGATCAGATGCATAGGCTAATCTGGATATACACTGGTCGCAAACACATAAGCCCCACGATCATGGCCTGCAACATTCAAAACTAAATCAGTGAACAAAAGTTAGAACCTTTCATGTACCACGCTGCAATACCAGAAGCCCCAGTTATGTTAAAAATGTGAGATTTCGTTTAATTTTCAGTTACGCATTGCTGAGCTCTATCCTAATCCGACAAAAACACCGAACGTGTTTGACTCCATGGCGGACATACTTGCTGGGACCAAAACCACGTTGGAAGGACTCTCTCCCGGTGAAAACAAACTATTGGTGGATGCCACTGGCAGGATGAACGCCATTGGTCAGGTTTGTACATATACATGTACACGTTTATTGGAAACAGGCTGGCACTTGATTTCCCATAAGCCCACATTCACGCAAACATGACAATCGCAAACTACCTGCGTCAAAATCAATTGTGTTACTTCCATTCCTGGAGTCAGTGACCTAAGCCTGTTCTAGATCCATGCCAAACACGGGGTCATCCGGGTTGATTTCCCCATTTTTGACGGAACCATCTACTTTCACTTTCGAAATCTTTATCTCACCCCCACATCAAGTCGCACACAGAAAATTTAACCTGCATGCGTAGCATGCAAATAATATAATAAAATGTTTGGCACAGACATACCTTTCCTGCAGCATCTATTTTATTTATCTCTCTGTCGTAATAATAACAATCAATGCCGTTATCCTTAGAATTTAATCATTGTTGCTAAGTTGTACCAGGACTGGTTTACGGTCCCATTATTTATTGGCCGACAGGTTCCTATTAAATAGAATGCTGAAATCTAGAAAGCGAGAACTTTAGGATCGTCTGGGAATTTCAATTGATACCCGGGGCACCAAGTAGGTCCGAGGTGATTTTTGGTTTGACCATGTGGATGTCTTAATCAACACCATATACTGAAAATAAGCAGGTATAACCCTCTCAATATTTTGCTCAACATCAGGAATATGGTATCCTTGATATTTTATCTAAATCGTATTACCTTTCATATGATATATTTTAACACCGTGTTAGAGTCAACGATATCGTTTTATACTAGTGAATTGTCCTAAATCAATGTATACTAGGAAATTTGAAAATTCAAGATGGCCGTCATAACAAATGTGTCAAAAGTATGACAAAAATAATATTTTTTATTAGCATTTGTCCCGTGAAACAGAAGTGATTGGCAGTTGTAGATACGTGTAGCCAATGTGGATGTCTGCATATTAAAACAATCATGAGAAGAGGTGTAACAATCTAGCTTCGTAGCATATAATTGTAAATATAGAATCCAAGATGGCCGACATTCCATTTTTTGACAATCACATTAGCTTACCAATGTGACTTAGATCACATATAAACGTATCAGAGTGTACCTACCGGATATTTACAAATACAAGATGGCCGCCATTTAATGGATAACATATAAGTTTATGTATATGATATAGCTACATTAAGACTAGACTCCAGAACAACATATTGCAGTTTGCTTCAGAGAAACATATTCTTGTGTGGTTATTTGTTTTATATATACCATGTATCCCTATACTGGCCGTTCATTTTTCCAATAACGGAGGTTCTTAATATGTTTATTATTCGAGTCTATAGAACATTACAGGAAACAATATATCCGCATATTTACTTTCTACCTGTGGAATGATAACACTTTGTAATAGTTCGACAGCAATATACATTCACGCAAACTATTTTAGTAAGTTTTAAAAGTCACTGCCTCATTAGCATAGGACATTGGCGCGCGTAAGTCAGACGGGATTGAATTATTAATGTAGTAATACTATGTGGACAAGTGGCACATATAGTTTGTAAAACTGATTGATTAGTTACGGAATTGTAATTTGTTTATTTCTCCGTATAATACTAACACCTTCATCCTATTTATCGTCAGGTAGCTTGAAGTGAAAGTATGTGAAAACATATTACGAATATAGCATGTTCTACAGTATACATATTTACTGTTTGAATTTAGTGTACTGATAGCCACGGTAATAGCGAACTACACTTCGTGAAAATGGTCAACCGTACACAGACAACCAGTGCTGCACTTTCAGGACAGTGACTCGACCAACAGCTTCGGTAAATTATTACGTTTCGAATAAACCGGCTTTGGAAGTGTAGTTCGTCCTGTGTTTTCTATTGATCATCCATATATGTTGGTGTTGTATTATCCCTAGTTGTGCCAACTGAGCACATTTGTCAGTAATAGTAGCAAGAGCACATCACACATGTTTTTGCAAACAAAGTATCTGTCGCACAACTACTTTGAGGCAGGAATCCGATTTCTGAAGACTAAATATGTATTCGCTCAGCATGGTACTGTCATGAACGGCATCATATGCGTACTACTTACAGTATTGTGTACATGTAATACAATGTATAGAGATATTTGCCTTCGACATAAGCATCGTCGCTTAGTTCGTCTATGCAGTGCAGTTACATACGTATCGACGGACTGTAGAATATTTTCCAATTTTGCCTGCGATTAAGGTTAACGTTCTTTATCCCTACTTCATAGAATGTCGTTGACTTCAGGCCGTGTATCTTAAGATAAGTATACTAAACGCCAAAAGAAAGTGCCACACACTGCAATATTTAATCTAATCATAAGTCTAACAAATGTATTAGCAAAATATATTCACAGAAGCAACTGAAAAAAGTTATATCTGCAGATAAAGACACATGTCAGCAAGCTCTCAGACAAGAATGGAACAACATCCCTCAGATAAGGACATTATTGACGAATACGCTATACAGCACGTGTGACCGTTGGTGGTGGGCATACGCATGTGGTATAAACATGTATGTGTCTCATCGTGTTATATGGGCACTTTCCTAAGCAGATCAAGATAGTTTGATGACATGTCGTCAATATGTTTAGATGATATGTCGGTTTTAATATCATGTAATGTCAGTCTAATAATGAGTGTTGAAGCTCCTCATGCGAGCCTCTAGGCATTGTTGGTACAGTCCAATTAATATGTATAATAAAACCCGAAAGAGCAATGCACCTGCTTTCCGTTAGTCGTGTTCAACAATTATCATTGATCTCGTTATTTTGTCTTTGTAATTAAATATCACATGTGCATAAAGTGTGATAACGTTTTTTTATGAAAAAGGTTTTTCTTTAATACACGTGTATGTTACAAAGATAAAATAATTTAAAGTGTTCAAGTGTGTGTGCGACCACTGGGCTGTTATATACAGTCCCATGCACAACAATTGGTCATCTCTTCATTGAAGATGTCAACGTTTCATGTAATGTCTCGTGAATGATGCCCAAGATAAGGTTTTATTGTTTTCATTAATGTGTCCTATGGTGGCACTGGTGAATTCCCATGTATGGTGTACGTACTCGGTAACACATAGAATAAACATTGTCACTGTTCCCACAACGTTTAAGTTTAGATCCAATATGTCAATTTGACAAGGTATGTGGTCCCAATGATACGATTTGATACATTATTTAGCTGTGTACGTGTATTATATATATGAAGGAAAAATGTATAGCAGCTTGTCGGTGAAGTAGTTCCACGTACCATGTTTTCCTGGCAACATATGTCAATTGTAGCCGCTCTACAGACGTGTCAAAATAGTTGTAAACTTCAAATGTCAGTTTGCGATGCTCGGATTAAACCATGAACGTTGACCATGTAGGATTGTCATCATCAGCGTTTCATTTCGTTACATATGCAATAAAGTGACGTTTATACATATGTTTCACTTAATTTAACATCCATTAAACATGATGTGTTTGTTTGAATTTCATTTATTCGGTTCCGACAAACACAACGTGCTTGCTAAGTACAACGTATTTACATATGAATGCGAAACTAAATTGTATGCTTAAATTTTTCTCACGTTCACGCTGAAAGCTGAATTATTATTGCCGATCATAAAAGCCACATTGATTTTGTTTTACTGTCCCATTTGCCTAAATACGTGTTAAAGCTCGACAAATGATTCTATGGCACTTATATACCCGTAGGAATCCAAAATAAAATAACTCCGAATTACTAAAATGATGTCTCTAACAAAATTAAAACAATAGTATTATTTAGTGACATATTTGAAAATACGATGATAATCAATTCAGCTATTTAAATTTACATATTTTCAGCAGTCATCATTCGGTAAAAAAAGGAAGAGGCAATACTGGCAGTTTAATGTACTCACATACAGTACTGAAGACTGAAATTATAGAGCGGCATTTTATTTTGCGGCCATTTTGAATTTTTTTATGCAAACTTACTTTTATACACTTTGTGAAGCTGAAAACATTTCGTGCATCTATGATATATATGTAAGCATGGTCTGTAAATGAAAACAGCGACTCTTATGTAGGAGTACAAAATAAAGAAACTCTGATTTACTTTATGTGATGTCGCTACCGAAATATGAAACACTGGTGTTATTTGGCGGCCATTCTGAAAACACGATAATAACAAATTCAGATATATACAGTTAGATAATTTCTATAGGCATTATTTCGTCAAGGTACACTCAATAGTGTCCGTCTAATGCACTTAAATACGTTATTGGATAATACAAATATTGATTATCACTATATGTTGCGGCCATTTTGTAAATGTAAATGAAATTATGTATGTAAATTAACTAATTATGGACAATTTTATAAGCTGGACATATTTCGTATTACATTGAGGATAATGTTAACTCTATTGATCTTCAATTAAACAGTGTCCACCCTGGCGCTCATCCCAATTCTATTTTTTTCTGAGCATTTCTAACAGCCGATGGGCTATTATAAAACAGTAGTATTCTGCAGAAGGAAGGAGCTCTTGTTGTTGCGACCAATATATACAGATCAGCATAGACTGAACAGGGTATTCACTGTTTTCGTTCAGCCACATAAACTGATTTAAACTATGTTGTAATGGTAAACAAGACAAGATAGTGTCATTGTGTGTGTTTGATGTAGGAGGAAACTGGAGTACCCTCGATAATATTGTTCGTACATAGACACATTTGTTATGTATGTGTCATAGAAGGTAACCAGACTGTCAAACCAAAAATAGCACGCCGATCAAAAATCACTCCCATTTGACACTTTGGCGCCCCGGGTATGATGTATTTACATTTATTGAGCAGCCGATGCTCAATAAATGTAAATCCAATAATTGTTGTTAACGTTGTTAATGTGACATAATTAGCAATAATAATTACATACACATATGACACATGTAGTTTCAATAAACTCCATGAGTATGTGAAGTAAGTATTTTTTCTCGTACGAACTTTTTATCGTACAAAGTTTAGTGAAATGGGCTCCTCGGGCCCTTTTCACTAAACTTCGTACGACTAAGAAACTCGTAAGTGCAAAACAAAAATGTACAAGAAAGTTCGCATTAGCAGCGGATTTTAGGAAGTCTTTGGTGAATTTGCTCATTTGGGCATGTACCTTTAATGACTGAAAATAGTAGCATTTATGAACCATGTTAAAGGTACAGGCCCACTCAGTAGGCACACAACGTTCTCTATAGGAATAAATAAGTGTATAATTGTGTCACTCTTCTACGGAGCCCCGCAGGTGACCTGTTTTTTTTAAAATTAATTCGTTCCCACGAAATAACAATTCGTTCCCACGATATAACAATTCGTTCCCTCGAATTAACAATTCGTTCCCACGATATAACAATTCGTACCTTAGAATTAACAATTCGTTCCCACGAAATGATAATTCGTTCCCTCAATTTAACAATTTGTTCCCTCGAATTAACAATTCGTTCCCAGGAATTAACAATTCGTTCCCGTAGGAACGAACTGTTATTTCGTGTGGGAACGAATTGCTAAATTGAGGGAACGAATTGTTATTTCGTGGGAACTAGTTGTTATTTCCTGGGAACGAATTCATAAAAAAAAAATATCTACGTCCCCTGCGGGGCTCCGTAATACTCCACCCGTTCTAAAAATTGCAAGTGCCCGCTATACAGATATAATCATTTAGTAATATTTATTTTACTGATAGTGACGCGCGGTGGTATCAGACTATTTTCATATGCAAATGAGGCATGATAGTTTTAGTTATTTATATTAATTAAATGCGTTACCTGAACAAATATTATAGACGGATTATAAAGTATGATGATTGCACATCAAAACATAAATATAGAGTTTATAGTAATGTCCCTTCGCATTTTAAGGAAACACGGTTATCGCCCCTGATATCAGTGTGGAAATTTACATCTGATATAAAATGTATAATAATACCAATCAATACGTGGGCTAATGGTGAATGAATGTTTATTTTGCTAGAAAATTTCTCAGATGATGTCTCCGATATAAAGAACATTTTGTGGCTAATGAGTGGGCATGTACCTTTAATGTGTGAAACAAATTTATATAAATCCTCATACGAACATTAATTTCGTAAGAAGTTTAGTGAAACGACCCCTGGCAGGTCAGTAGTCACGAGTTTTGTGTTGATGCAGGCTGCCGCGGAGCAGGGCGTGTTCCTACTGTTGGACGCCGAGTATATCCGTATGAACCCCGCCCTCAAGGTCATCAGTCTCGCCATGATGCTCAGGTTCAACAAAGCTCGCCCTGTGATCTCTTACACATACCAGGCATACTTGAAGGTACGTATGTAACATGACGAGAAATATATATCATATCTCCTTGCATTGTTCTCGAGTGCATTTTTGTTTGAGTGTCTTTTATGACTGCTGTTTTATTGGTATTATAGTAGTGCTAATAAAGTAAAGTATAAGTAGTTCCTTGTGGGGTTGCCTTTGTGGAGTCTTCAATGTTTTTGCTTTTATTTTTGTTTTTATTAAATATTCTGTGGCTTCCCTGTAGGGGCCATATATACGTGTACACACATTTAGTCGTGGATGGCATGTATATGTCATGTTGAATGCTCTGCGTTTATCGTCGTTTGAGTGCTATCGTGATATATTGCTCTGTTTTAGGAAACATTCGAGCTTCTAGTGGCTGACGAACAGTTCATACGATCACGTGGTGTTTGTTTCGGTCTCGAAACTCAAACAAAACATCTGGACATGAAGACACGCTGACGTCACGAACTGCGTGGCGTTATCATAATAATGCTACATTCATCCTGTCACACAGATGTCGTGCTATGTACGTGTATATGCTGGTTTTGATGATCGAATTAGTTCTGGTAGTACCGTACCCCTCGTATATACCTTTGGTCGTGGAGGACATACACACGACCACGTTGAAGGCTCTTCGATTATCGCCGTTTGAGTTTGGTATAAAATAAATATAAATGCTCTGTTTCAGGAAACATTCGAGCTTCTAGTGGCGGACGAACAGTTCATACGATCACGTGGTGTTTGTTTCGGCCTCAAACTGGTTCGTGGGGCGTATCTAAACCAGGAGCGGCACCTGGCGGCGGAGGAGGGATATCCTGACCCAGTTAACCCGACGTTCGCGGAGACGTCAGACATGTACCGCCGGTCGGCGGGTTACATGTTGGAGCGGGTCGCAGCGCAGCCCGATATATACTACGTCATGATAGCGACACATAACGAGACGACGGTGCTGGAGGCTGTAGACAAGTAAATTCTGGGTCTGAGATGAAACTGAGTAGATACTCGAAATCAGGAAGTTTGATTGCCGAGGCTGTACTCAGCCTCGGCCAATCAAACAGTTTGTTTTCTAAAACAACAATCTCAATGTCAATGCCAATAGACTATTTACATGTACCTGTATATTAATATGAAATGTACATGCAATTTGAGAAGAAAACATTACTGATAGTACGCATGGTACGTGAAAAAAAGGAATACCTCAGAGTCTCAGATTTCCTACGTATGTGCTAGCCTTGTCTGATACAGTTGAGATCAAACGACACAAGTCTGGTATTATCCATTATAATCTAGTACGGGATACATTGGTACTTTCCAGAATGAAACGGGACAATATCGCGCCGGCCAATGGAGCGGTCTTTTTCGGAAGCTTGTACGGCATGAGCGACTATCTGGCGTCAACATTGGGTAAGGTTAGCCGTATATAATACAAGGGAAGGGTGCTTAAATCTAATAGGACGTGTATACGTCGAAACCAAATGATAGTTTCAGAAGAAAAATATAAAACACCATCATTTGTTTCATTATATATACAAAATACCATTAATACACAAAAGTTAACAGTATACGTTATACAGATAAACGCCGCACCTGGGGGCCGTTTCACTAAACTTCGTACGACTAAAATGTTCGTAAGTGCAAAATTCTGTCATATTAACAATGTTTTCCATTAAACAATTATTGGATTTACATTTATTGAGCATAGGCTGCATATGCAAAACCCAATAATTCCAGCACAAAAATATTTACACAATTCCCTTACATTTGATTGGCCCGTAGCTCTGTCCAAAATTTATATCCCAGTAAACTCCCACGCCGAACTACTTTCCGTAACCGTGAGACGCAGTTAAAATAATTCTTAAGAAAACGGAAAATAAACACATTTTCTTGATGAATTTATTTCAAATGCTGGAATTATAAGGAATGCGTGGCCTTTTTGTGGAATTTATCGGGGTATAAACTTGGAAAAGTCGCGGGAATACTGGACGAGGCCTTCCGGCCTTCGTCCAGTATTCCCGTGACTTTTCCAAGTTTATACCCCGATAAATTCCACAAAAAGGCCATTCATTCCTATAATATCGACCATTCCCTGCCGGGTATGTTTTGCCCTGACGAAGCCTCAAATATCATCATCATCATCATATAGGATAACACTGTTACGGCTGAGTCTCCATATATAACACGCACTCACACTCAGCCCTTTTCACGGTCTGACATACCAGCTTCGTGCGATAGGAGAATGAACTAGCTAGGTTAAATTAACCGCCTCATTGCCTCCTTCATTTAATGCACATATTTCAACTGTATGGCAGATATTAGTAAATTCGGAAACAAACGGGCCAACGGTCATTGGCCTGTCACTTTTTGGGCTCAAATGCCCGGGTTTGGAAGGTCCTCGAGCCAATTCCTACCCTTAAATATAAGATAAAAAAAAAGAGAGTATACGTTATTGTGATTCGACACAGTCAACATGGTGTCATATTGCCCGTCTGAATCAATAGTCACCCAATACATATGGTATGGTGGCTCTGGCTTATACACTGGGTGAGATGCCCAGATAATGAAGCAACTATCTTTGAAACCAATGCTAATGTTATACAATATATGTCCTTGAAAGGTTTCATGATACATATGCTTTGGGCTCCTGGGCAGCATGGGTAGGGTATACCCTACCTATGCTGCCCAGGAGCCCAATATCAAGGTCAAATGACTTTAAACTTGGGGTAGACCTAGCAGCAAACTATAAAACCCTGATATAATATAAAGAAATCAGCAGACTTTTAGAATTGCTCTAATATTTGTTTTCCAATCTTTTAATAAAGAAGATATTGTGTATTGTCTATTATATACCTGGTCACTGGCTACACAACCACACGAGGAGTTTGTCTTATCACGTTGCGACCAGAGTAGTACCAACCAGCCTATGCACCGCGCAGTCTGAATGGGACTAATGTGTTCGTCGGCCGTTGAGGCACGCTGACTGTCGTAGGTGGATAATATAATTTATCTTACGATGTCCTTTCTGCAACTGCGGACGTTGGAAGTTTTATCAGGACATCTATTTGTTCCGTGTGTCTCCTTTATCTTCGACATGAGCATTAGCCAAGTTAATCCATTCCAGTATACAAATGGTTTTAAATATGGTACAGTGAAACCTCGCTAAACTGAACACACTGGGATGTCCCCAGGGTGTCCGATTTAGCTAGGTTTCACTGTAAATCAGGCATTTGATTATTCAGAGCCATAGTCGTGTGCTATCCGATCACGAACAGGCATAATCACCAGGGATAAATGACCAAGAAACCCATCAAAATTATGATCACATATGTTTCTTGTTGTCCGGTTTAAGAGAGGTTTCACCGTATAAAAATGCCCACACTGTTTAGAAATTTTTTTTTTGGATGTTTTCTACACACTGTATGTACATGTATATGCTATATTTATCCGTGCAGGCGAGGCAGGTTACCGCGTGTACAAGTCGATCCCATACGGCACTGTGGACGAGACGATCCCCTACCTATACCGACGGGCCGTGGAGAACGGATCCATTCTGGGAAGCACGCAAAAGGAGCGCACACTCCTGCGCAGAGCTATACTGCGCAGGTTGACATTCGGTATACTGTAGTGACGCCGCAGACTTAACATCTGGGGGCAGTGATCAGTAATTTTAAAATTATCGATTTCACGCCCGCCCTCAGACAATATCCTCTTGCTCAGAGCAATAGTGCTACATTACTTGATTGCTAAGTCGACTTAATACACCTTGTAACTTGTTTTAACTACATACATATTGCGGAAAGACGACTTGTTAATTGATGGATCAAGACAGGATAAATTGGCCCATATAACACGAAATTTCGTCAAAACGTGACATTGCCCACTAGCACAATCAAAATGAGACATTATGGCAACTTGATACGTTAAAATCTCGTATTGAAATCTCGCGTCAAAACGACTTACTTAAGTGATAGAGAAATACGTATTCAAAGTAATGTCACTAGTGGGCAGCATCGATGCGAATAATGTCAATACATGTACATGTATGTGTTAAATTTCATCCAATTTGGACGAGTTATTAGAAAGAGAATGGGCATGTGGCATTATACAGTTAAAACATGGTCATACGGGGAACAGTCAACACTATTGCCCCTCGGTGCCGTGGACGACCGAGGCACTATTGCCCAGAGGCCGATGGCCGAGGGCAATAGTGCATCGGGTCGTCTACGGCACCGAGGGGTAATACATTTTGACTGTTCCCGAATGACCATGAAATACCTGTTTTATTACTCAACCTGTAACAGTGTATGTGACGCAATGTACGTAAATTTGGCGTGGGGCAATTTGGCGTGGGGCGCAACGACAGACCGATCTAAATTATGTTGAATTAATCTTCATGACGTCATCATTTTCAGGGGTGAAATAATTTTTACTATTCCACTGGCACGCGGAATTATTGACCGGTCACACGGAACTATTGACCGGGCACGCGAAACTATTGACCGGGCACGCATAACTATTGACCGGGCACGCGGAACTATTGACCGGGCACGCGGAACTATTGACCAGGCACACGGAACTATTGACCGGGCACACGGAACTATTGACCGGGCACGTGAAAACCCAGTGAATTATAGTAAAAACTATGGAATATCATCTTAGGGACTTGGGTAATGATACTTATTGACCCACCCTCATATCAACTTTTTCAGAACCAACTTTAAATCTGTGGAATTCCCCGCCAAGTTTCGGTATTTCTACTCGCTTCCTAGCCTCGCCGAACCTGGGGGCCGTTTCACTAAACTTCTTACGACTAAAAAGTGCAAATTTAGGATCGTCTGGAAATTTCAATTGATAGATTTACATTTATTGAGCATAGGCTGCATATGCAGCCTATGCTCAATAAATGTAAATCCAATAATTGTTTAATGGAAAACATTATTAATGTGAACTTTACAGACTATCGTAAGTTTGCACTTACGAACATTTTAAACGTACAAGTTTAGTGTCACGGATCCCTGATATTACATGAGACACGCCATGCGAGTTTGTACTTTGAAGGTGTGCGTTATCTAATGAAAAACAGTTTAATAAAATGAACGATAATTTCCGTAAATTCGCAATGACAATTTTCGTCAACTTTTGAATTACTTACGGAAACTATCACAGTTACTGTATTTGTTTTCATGAAAGATCGCACATCCGTTTAGGTACAAAATAACATGGCTCGTCTCATATGACACAGGTGAATATTCTCTCTCAGGATCACGAATATTCAACAAGTAAAATTCGCGCAGTTATTTCTTTATTGAATACAGATAAGTGTTACTGTCTGTTTCACGAATGCTGCCCAAATTGTACGGCTATATAAACAATCGAAAAACAGTTATTTTTTCGATAATATTAAATTAAAGCAAAATTTAAAATGAGCCTTCTTTTTATTTCACGAAATTTTGTCAAATATTGATTTTATTGCGAAAAACAATTGATAAATCCCCATAGACATCTTCAGAATTTCAGAAATATTGGACCTATTTTCAAAATTTAACTTTTGGTTTCTTAGTTAGATCATTTCCAAGGTATCTAGCCCGGTTTCGGAGTCAATTTCCCAATTTTTCGTTTTTTGACTCCTTCCACAGCTCCTCCACCTCATTTTTCCCCCATGTTAAATTCCCATAGGCAAATCAATATTTCGTAATAAAATCAATATATGACCAAGTGTCACGAAATAAAAAGAAGGCTCATTTTATACTTTTGTTAAAATTTAATATAATCAAAAACATATTGTTTTTGCATATAGGCCGTACAATTTGGACAGGTTTCGTGAAACAGACAGTAATTTTATTTAGAGCTGCAAGTAAATCTGTATATACTATATTCTAACGCCAAATACAACTACAAAGATACACCAGCTACGGGGCGCCAAGTGGGACATGGCTCAATTTTGTCAACAAAATTAATTTTTGTGCCACAAAATTCAATTCTGTGTCACAAAATTCACTTTTGTGCCACAAAACTCAATTCTGTGTCACAAAATTCAATTCTGTGTCACAAAATTCACTTTTGTGCCACAAAATTCACTTTTGTGTAACAAAATTCAATTCTGTGTAACAAAATTCAATTCTGTGTCACAGAATTCAATTCTGTGTCACAAAATTCAATTCTGTCAATTCTGTGTAACAAAATTCAATTCTGTGTCACAAAATTCAATTCTGCACACGCATGTAAGAAGGACTACCATTGGTCAGAAACTGCATTGGAGAAATGGGTCACGGTCGCGATCTACACATTCAATGTCGATGATTCATTTCTCATTCTGCCGATGATTCATTTCTCATTCTGCCATTTTGCTTCAACTATCTCCAAACAGTCAAACGTTGACAAACCCATTCATATTTAAACTCATTTGCGTTATAATTGTACACATAATTCATGTACATGTAGATCTCCCGCGAGTACTGACGTCATTTATTGTGCATAAAGGTACATCTGCCCCAGTTAAATCAATAATACACGCGCTGTGGCCTGTGTTCTGACTGCTGTCTGTGTTTATAAACAGAATGTGTGTATTGGGCCATTTGTAGTATTTGTGTAGATACCATGGATACTAAGATGGTGTATACTGTAAATAATGCATGTTGACACATAGTTGCGAACACGTAACTTCGCAACTAGTAGACACAGATCCAATACCATTTGTTTCACAAGGTTATATCTACTGTTAGAATACGACGTCATCTAATGTCATTTTCGAGCATAAAACGTTACCTGATAAATAGAATACCAGGCTAGTGTATTTTAATATCAAGTTTATCAGGCTCGGCTCGGAAACGGTAGGAATTCCTCGGCAAGCGTCGGAATTCCTACGCGTTTCCTAGCCTTGCCTGATAAACTAAATACACTAGCCTGGTATTCTCTATATATGGGCATGCTCTCAGGTCTAGCTATGTCCCGGCTACTTTATGTTTGACCCTGTTTACATAATTGAGGGAAAATTCTGAATATTTTTCTTATTTCTCCTTCAAAGTATATATGCTTATATGGTGTGACCACTCATTTGTAATCATAATATAACCAAAATAACTGTCCATAAAGAAGTATAATATTGATATATTGGGCTATATTTTCGCATTGAAATATTAAAACCTGCAAGTGTACTCCACCATCTAGTAAAATGGACTAAGACAGATCTCAACCAATCAACGTAGAGATGACATAGACTATCCTACGCAAACTAATTTTTGTGGATAAAAATGAATTCTGTCCCACAAAACTGAATTTTCTTCACAAAACTCAATTCTGTCTTACAAAATTGAATCCTTTATAACAAAAATGAATTTTGTATGCGAAACGTATGCAGAATTGAATTTTGTGACACAGAATTGAATTTTGTGAATTGAATTTTGTGACACAGAATTGAATTTTGTGACACAGAATTGAATTTTGTGATTTTTAGTGTTACAAAACTCAATTTTGTACACATAATTAACCAGTCATGCATGGCGCCCCGTACCAGCTCACACTTTTATTATTTAACTACAGTGATAATGAAGACCGTCAGAAAGTTTCAAAATGGCCGCGAAATCGAAACGATTGTAACCGGTGTTAGAATATTGATTTGTAATCATTTCATTACACTGCATTCAGTTCATATAACCGTTATTTACGAAAGTATGTACACAAATAAAAAACAGGGGACCGTTTCACTAAACTTCGTACGACTAAGATACTCGTAAGTGCAAATTTAGGATCGTCTGGAAATTCCAATTGATGGATTTACATTTATTGTGAGCATAGGCTGCATATGCAGCCTATGCTCAATAAATGTAAATCCAATAATTGATTACAAGAACACATTGTTAACGTGAAATTTACAGACTATCATAATTTTGCACTTACGAACATATTAGTCGTACGAAGTTTAGTGAAACGGCCCCCTGAATACCATAATTTTCAAAATCTTCGCCCAATATGATTGTTTTGCTCTTCTTCGTCATGGAAACTGTATTAAACATTAGTAGTATATATATATACTCAATTATTCAGTGTGACCCAAGTAACATAGCTATCACATGCCAAAATATCACCATGATTAGCAAAAACTCACGACGAAGCCAAGAGACCCATGGTAATTGCTGAACACGATCACCACAGAAAACTATACTCTGTAGGTGCCGTTTTATTGCACCTGTTCAGTCTGTCACTACGGAGCCCCACAGGGACGTAGAATTATTTTTTTTTAATGAATTCGTTCCTACGAAATAACAATTCGTTCCCTCAATTTAACAATTCGTTCCCACAAATTAACGAATTAACAATGCGTTCCGACGATTTAACAATTCGTTCCCACGAAATAACAATTCGTTCCCACGGGAACGAATTGTTAATTCGTGCGAACAAATTGTTATATCGTGGGAACGAATTGTTAATTCTAGGGAACGAATTGTTAAATTGAGGGGACGAATTTTCATTTCGTGGGAACGAATCGTTAATTCGAGGGAACGAATTGTTATATTGTGGGAACGAATTGTTAATTCGAGGGAACGAACTGTTAAATTGAGGGAATGAATTGTTATTTCGTGGGAACGAATTAATAAAACGAAATCCATGTCCCCTGTGGGGCTCTATGTCGCGGACTGTGCCGATATTGTCACAGTATATGACGGCCCTCAGCCGCAGCTCCTGTCTGTTTCACGAAACCTGCCCAAATTATAGTCAACTATTGATCTTATCACGAAAAATGATTTCTCTATGGGAATTTAACAATGGGGAAAGGAACTGGAGAAGCCTGTTATTTCTCAAATTAGACAAATGTCCCGATGTTAAATCCACATAGACAGTTTCACTCAATGGAGATTTAACATGGGGAAATTGCTTTTTCGCAATAAAATCAATATTGAATCAAATTTCAAGAAATAAAAAGAAGGCTCGTTCTTAAATGTTATAACATTTAATATTATCGAAAGCAATATTGTTTTTACATTGTGGAGATATTCGTGAAATTTGGGCAGGTTTCGTGAACTTCACCGCAAACGAGACAAACAATCAAAATGGGAAACATACGACAGCTTAAAAGGGACATGTGCAATTCTTTGTCTATGTCGTTAGCATCTCGTTACCACGACATAGCATCTCGTTACCACGAGTTAGCTATGTCGTACCCACGACATAGCATCTCGTTCTCTCGAGATAGCATCTCGTTACCACGAGATATGATTTCGTCACCACGAGTTAGCTATGTCGTTCCCACGACATAGAATCTCGTTCCATCGAGATAGCATTTCGTTCCCACGACATAGGTAGCCAATGAAAATGCAGCATTGTGGGTGTCGTTATGTCAAATATAGAGGGTGTCGATATGGCATGTGTAGTGGGTGTCGTGATATGACACTCACATCGAACACAACCCGACGAAAGACAGCACCACAAGCCGGACCAGACTGGCCGGAATGTACCAAGCGGCGCATTGCAAAGACAATCCGGCGCGCCCGCAGTGGAGAGAAGGTCCATTCGCCTCGGCACACAAGACCAGCGCGCCAGACGCACGAACGCACCCAAGCAGAGCCCCAAGCCCCGGAGACGCATCGGATGGAGCACCCGAAGAGCGGACCCACCGGCAGACCCACACACAGTGCATCCACACATCAGGTGTTGTGGGTGTCGTTATGTCAGGTGTAATAGGTGTCGTTATGTCGGGTGTTGTGAGTGTTGTTATGTCGGGTGTCGTGGGTGTCGATATATCAGGTGTAGTGGGTGTCGTTATGGCAGGTGTTGTTGGTGTGGTTATGTCGGGTGTTGTGGGTGTCGTTATGGCAGGTGTTGTGGGTGTCGTTATGTCAGGTGTAGTGGGTGTTGTTATGTCAGGTGTTGTGGGTGTGGTTATGTCAGGTGTTGTGGGTGTGGTTATGTCAGGTGTTGTCGGTGTGGTTATGCCAGGTGTTGACGGTGACGTTATGTCAGGTGCTGTGGGTGTGGTTATGTCAGGTGTTGTGGGTGTGGTTATGTCAGGTGTTGTGAGTGTCGTTATGTCAGGTGTAGTGGGTGTGATTATGTCTTGTGTAGTGGGTGTGGTTATATCAGGTGTTGTTGGTGTGGTTATATCAGGTGTTGTTGGTGTGGTTATGTCAGGTGTAGTGGGTGTCGTTATATCAGGTGTTGTCGGTGTCATTATATCAGATGTAGTTGGTGTGGTTATGTCAGGTGTTGTGGGTGTGGTTATGTCAGGTGTTGTGAGTGTCGTTATGCCAGGCGTTGTGGGTGTTGTTATGTCAGGTGTAGTGGGTGTGATTATGTCATCTGTAGTGGGTGTGGTTCTGTCAGGTGTTGTGGGTGTGGTTATGTCAGGTGTTGTGGGTGTCGCTATGTCAGGTGTAGTGGGTGTGATTATGTCATCTGTAGTGGGTGTGGTTATGTCAGGTGTTGTGTGTGTTGTTATGTCAGGTGTTGTGGGTGTCGCTATGTCAGGTGTTGTGGGTGTGGTTATGTCAGGTGTAGTCACTGTGGTTATGTCAGGTGTTGTGGGTGTTGTTACGTCAGGTGTATTGGGTGTCGTTATGTCAGGTATTGTGAGAGTGGTTATGTCAGGTGTTGTGGGTGTGGTTATGTCAGGTGTTGTGGGTGTCTTTATGTCAGGTGTAGTCGGTGTGATTATGTCTAGTACTGTGGTTTCGTTATGTCAGGTGTTGTGGGTGTGGTTATGTCAGGTGTTGTGGGTGTGGTTATGTCAGGTGTAGTCGGTGTGGTTATGTCAGGTGTTGTGGGTGTGGTTATGTCAGTTGTTGTGGGAATAGTTATTTCAGGTGTAGTGGGTGTGGTTATATCAGGTGTAGTGGGTGTCGTTATGTCAGGTGTAGTGTGTGTTGTTATGTCAGGTGTTGTGGGTGTCGTTATGTCAGGTGTTGTGGGTGTCGTTATGTCAGGTGTTGTGGGTGTGGTTATTATGTCAGGTGTTGTGGGTGTCTTTATGTCAGGTGTAGTAGGTGTGGTTATGTTAGGTGTTGTGGGTGTCGTGATGTCAGGTGTAGTGGGTGTCGTTATGTTAGGTGTTGTGAATGTCGTTATGTCAGGTGCAGTGGGTGTGGTTATGTCAGGTGTTGTGGGTGTGGTTATGTCAGTTGTTGTGGGTGTAGTTATTTCAGGTGTAGTGGGTGTGTTATTTCAGTGTAGTGGGTGTTCGTTATGTAAGGTGTAGTGTGTGTTGTAGGTCAGGGGTGTTGGGGTTGTCGGTTATGTTCGGTGTTGTGGGTGGTTTATGTCAGGTTTGTGGGTGTGGTTAGGTCAGGTGTAGCGGTGTGGTTTTGTCAGTGTGGTGGGTGGTTATCTTCAGTGTGTGGTTGTTAGTCGGGTGTTGTGGGTGTCGTTATGTCAGGGTGTGTGGGTGTGATTATGTCTTGTATTGGTAGTGTGTGGGTATATATGTGTTGTTGGTGTGGTTATGTCAGGTGTCTTGGGTGTGGTTATGTCAGGTAGTGTGTGGGTGGTTATGTCAGGTGTTGTCCGTGTCGTTTATGTTCAGGTGTTGTCGGTGTCGTTTGCCAGGTGTAGTGGGTGTGATTCTCTTTGTGTATTCGGTGTGTTATATGGGTGTTGTTGGTGTGGGTTATATCAGGTGTTTATTGGAAGGTTATGTCTGGTGTAGTGGGTGTCGTTATGTCAGGTGTTGTCGGTGTCGTTATATCAGGTGTAGGTGTTTTCTTTATGTCAGGTGTTGTGTGGTGTTGTTTAGGTGTAGTGGGTGTGATTATGTTTGTGTTGTGGGTTGTGGTTATACAGGTGTTGTTGGTGCGGTTATATCAGGTGGTGTTGGTTGGTGTGGTTATGTCGGTGTAGTGGGTGTCGTTATATCAGGTGTTGTCGGTGTATAATTACAGATGTGTTTGGTGTCGTTATGGTCAGGTGTTGTGGGGTTTGGTTATATCAGGTGTTGTGAGTGTCGTTATGCCAGGTGTTGTGGGTGTGGTTTGTAAGGTGTTGTGGGGGTGTCGTTATTATCAGTTGTGGTCGGTGTTATTATATTCGATGTAGTTGGTGTTCGTTATGTCAGGTTTGTTGGGTGGGTGGTTATGTCGGTGTTGTGAATGTCGTTATGCCCAGGTGTTGTGGGTGTGGTTATGTTCAGGCGTTGTGGGGTGTCGTTTTAGTCAGGTGTGTGGGTGTTGATTATATCTTGTAGTGGGTGTGGTTATGTCAGGTGTTTATGGGTGTGGTTATGTCAGGTATTGTGGGTGTCGTTATGTCATGTTTTGTGGGTGTGGGTTATGTCAGGTGTAGTCACTGTGGTTATGTCAGGTGTTGTGGGGTCGTTTTAGTTAGGTGTAGTGGGTGTGATTTTGTCATCTTAGTGGTGGTTTATGTCAGGTGTTGTGGGTGTTGGTTATGCAGGTATTGTGGGTGTCGCTATGTCAGGTGTTGTGGGTGTGGTTAGTTTCAGGTGTAGTCACTGTGATTATGTCAGGTGTTGTGGGTGTTGTTATGTCAGGTGTATTGGGTGTCGTTATGTAGGTGTTGTCAGTGTGGTTTTTAAGTGTGTGTGTGGGTTATGTCAGGGTGTTGTGGGTGTCTTTATGTCGGTGTAGTCGGTTGTGGTTATGTAGGGTACTGTGTGTCGTTATGTCGGTGTTATGGGTGTGGTTATGGTCAGGTGTTGTGGGTGTGGTTATGTCAGGTGTTGTGGGGTGTGTTATGTCGGTGTAGTCGGTGTGGTTTATGTCAGGTGTTTTGGGTGGGTCCTGGTATGTCAATTTGTTGTGGGAGAGTTATTTCAGGTGAGTGGGTGTGGTTTATATCAGGTGTAGTGGTGTCGTTATTGTCAGGTGTAGTGTGTGTTGTTATGGCAGGTGTTGTGGGTGGTTCGTTATGTAGGTAGTAGGTGTGGTTATTGTTCAGGTGTTGTGGGTGTCGTTATGTCAGGTGTTGTGGATGTCGTTTTTGTCGGTGTTGTGGGTGTGGTATGTCAGGGTTGTGGGGTGTGGGTTATGTCAGGTGTAGTTAGGTGGGGTTATGTCAGGTGTTGTGGGGTGGGTTATTATCAGGTGTAGTGGGTGTGGTTATGTCAGGTGTTGTGGGTGTGGTTATATCAGGTGTAGTGGGTGTCGTTATGTCAGGTGTTGTGGGTGTCGTTATGTCAGGTGTTGTGGGTGTGGTTATGTCAGGTTTGTGGGTGTTGTTATGTCTGGTGTAGTCGGTGTGGTAATGTCAGGTGTTGTGGGGTGGGTTATCTCAGGTGTTGTGGGTGTCGTTTATGTAAGGTGTAGTGGGTTTGATTATGTTCTTTGTGTAGTGTGGTGGTTATATCATGTGTTGTTGGTGTAGTTTATTGGGTCAGGTGTTCTTGGTGTGGTTATGTTCAGGTGTGGTGTTGTGTGGTTATGTCAGGTGTTGTCGGTTGTCGTTATGTCAGTGTTGTCGGTGTCGTTATTGCCAGGTGTAATGGGTGGTTGTGTGTTCGTCGTGGGTGGTAGTGTGTAGTAGTCGTTATTGCCAGGTGTTCGGTGTATTAATAGGGTTTTTGTTGGTGTGGCTATATTCAGGTGTTGTTGGAGTGGATTATGTAGGTGTAGTGGGTGTCGTTATGTCGGGTGTTGTCGGTGTTCGTTTATCTTGTGTTTGTGCTTTATGTCAGGTGTTGTGAGGGTTCGTTATGTCAGGTGTTGTGGGTTGTTGTTTATGTCAGGGCTGTGTGGGTGTCATGTCAGGTTGTGTGGGTGTATTTGTCTTGTGTAGTGGGTGTGGTTATATCATGTGTTGTGGTGTAGGTTATGTTCAGGTGTTCTTGGTGTGGTTATGTCGGGTGTAGTGTGTGTGGTTATGTAAGGTGTTGTCGGTGTCTTTAAGTCAGGTGTCGGTGTCTTAGTCCGGTGTTAGTGGGTGTGATTATGTCATGTAGTGGGTGTGGTTTTGTCGGGTGTTCTGGGTGGTTATGTCAGGTATTGTGGGGTGTCGTTATGTCATGTGTTTTGGGTGGGTGGTTATGTCAGGTGTAGTCACTGTGTTGTTATGTCAGGTGTGTGGGTGTGTTATGTTAGGTGTAGTGGGTGTGATTATGTTCATCTGTAGTGGGTGTGGTTATGTCAGGTGTTGTGGGTGTGGTTATATCAGGTATTGTGGGTGTCGCTATGTCAGGTGTTTGTGGGTGTGGTTATGTCGGTGTGTTCCTTGTGATTATGTCAGGTGTTGTGGGTGTTGTTATGTCTTTATTTGGGTGTCGTTATGTCGGGTGGTTGTCAGGTGGTTATGTCAGGTGTTGGTGGGTGTGGTTATGTCAGGTGTTGTGGGTTGTCTTTATGGAGGTGTAGGCGGGGTGTATGTCAGTACTGTAGTGTCGTTTTGTTCAGGTGTTATGGGTGTGGTTATGTCAGGTGTTGTGGGTGTGGTTGTCGGTGTTGTGGGTGGTGGGTTATGTCTGGTGTAGTCGGGTGTGGGTTTTGTCAGGTGTTGTGGGTGTGGTTATGTCAATTGTTGTGGAGTAGTTATTTCAGGTGTAGTGGGTGTGGTTATTTCAGGTGTGTGGGTGTCGTTATGTAGGTTGTAGTGTGTGTTGTTATGGCGGTTAGTGGGTGTGTTATGTCAAGGTGTAGTAGGTGTGGTTATGTCAGGGTGTTGTGGGTGTCGTTATGTAGGTGTTGTTGGATGTCGTTATGTAGGTGTTGTGGGTGTGGTTATGGTTCAGGTGTTGTGGGGTGTGGTTTAGTCAGGTGTAGTAGGTGTGGTTATGGTCAGGTGTGTGGGTGTGGTTATATCAGTGTAGTGGGTGTCGTTATGGTCAGGTGTTGTGGGTGTGGTTATATAGTGTAGTGGGTGTCGTTATGTCAGGTGTGGGTGGGTCGTTATGTCAGGTGTTGGGGGTGGGTGGTTATGTCAGGTGGGTTGTTGTTTTATGTCAGGTGAGTCGTGTGGTAATGCAGGTGTTGTGGTGGTTTTATCAGGTGTTGTGGGTGTCGTTATGTCAGGTGTAGTGGGTGGGTGATTATGTCTTGTGTGTGGGTGTGGTTATATCAGGTGTGTGTTGGTGTATGTAGGTGTAGGTAGGTGTGGTTATGTCAGGGTGTTATGTGTGGGTAGGTATCGTTCCAGGGTTGTCGGTGTGTTATTCGGGTTTTGTTGGTGGTGGTTTATCCAGGTGTTTTGGGGTTGGTTTGTCGGTGTCGTGGGTGTATTATGTCGTTGTGTCGTGTCGGTTTATGTGTTTTGTTCTGTGTCTTTATGTCAGGTGTTGTGAGTGGTCGTTATGTCGGTGTGTTTGGGGTGTGTTATGTCAGGTGTGTGGGTGTCGGTATGTCAGTGTTTGGGGTGTGGATATGTCTTGTGGTAGTGTGTGGGTATATCATGTTGTGTTGGTGGTTAGGTGTAGGGTGATCTTTGGTGTGTTATGTCAGGTGTAGTGTGTGGTGGTTATGTCAGTGTTGTCGTTTGTCGGTATGTCAGTGTGTCGTGGGTGGGTTATGCGTGTAGTGGTGTGATTCTGTTTCTTGTGTAGTCGGTTGTGGGTATATCGGTGTGTGGTGTGGTATATCAGGTGTGGTGAGTGTTCTGTCAGGTGTAGTGGTTGTCGGGGGTATGTCGTGTGGGTCGGTGTTAGTATATCAGGGTGTAGTGGTTTGTCGTATGTCAGGTGTTGTGGAGTTTGTCTTAAGTCAGGTGTGTGGGGGGTGTCTATGTCAGTGTTAGTGTGTGGATATATATGTGTAGTGGTTTGTGGTTCTATCAGGTGTTGCTGGTATGTTATATCAGTGGTGTTGGTGTGGTTATATCAGGTGTTGTTGGACTGTATGGTCAGTGTAGTGGGTGTCGTTATGTCAGGTGTGTCGGTGTCGTTATATCAGTGGGTAGTTGTGTCTATGGTCAGGTGTTGTGGTGTGGTTCGCGTTATGTCAGTGTAGTGGTGTTTGATATGTCTTTGTGTAGTGGGTGTGTATATCAGTGTGTGGGTGTATATCAGGTGTTGTTGGTGTGGTTTATGTCGGTGTAGTGGGTGTCGTTATATCAGGTGTTGTCGGTGTCATTATATCAGATGTAGTTGGTGTCGTTATGTCAGGTGTTGTGGGTTTGGTTATATCAGGTGTTGTGAGTGTCGTTATGCCAGGTGTTGTGGGTGTGATTATGTCAGGTGTTGTGGGTGTCGTTATATCAGGTGTTGTCGGTGTCATTATATCAGATGTAGTTGGTGTCGTTATGTCAGGTGTTGTGGGTGTGGTTATGTCAGGTGTTGTGAATGTCGTTATGCCAGGTGTTGTGGGTGTGGTTATGTCAGGCGTTGTGGGTGTCGTTATGTCAGGTGTAGTGGGTGTGATTATGTCATCTGTAGTGGGTGTGGTTATGTCAGGTGTTCTGGGTGTGGTTATGTCAGGTATTGTGGGTGTCGTTATGTCATGTGTTGTGGGTGTGGTTATGTCAGGTGTAGTCACTGTGGTTATGTCAGGTGTTGTGGGTGTCGTTATGTTAGGTGTAGTGGGTGTGATTATGTCATCTGTAGTGGGTGTGGTTATGTCAGGTGTTGTGGGTGTGGTTATGTCAGGTATTGTGGGTGTCGCTATGTCAGGTGTTGTGGGTGTGGTTATGTCAGGTGTAGTCACTGTGATTATGTCAGGTGTTGTGGGTGTTGTTATGTCAGGTGTATTGGGTGTCGTTATGTCAGGTGTTGTGAGTGTGGTTATGTCAGGTGTTGTGGGTGTGGTTATGTCAGGTGTTGTGGGTGTCTTTATGTCAGGTGTAGTCGGTGTGGTTATGTCAGGTACTGTAGTGTCGTTATGTCAGGTGTTATGGGTGTGGTTATGTCAGGTGTTGTGGGTGTGGTTATGTCAGGTGTTGTGGGTGTGGTTATTGTGCAAGTGTAGTCAGGTGTGTTATATGTCAGGTGTTGTGGTGTGGTTATGTCGTTTAATTGTGGTGAGTAGTTATTTCAGGTGTAGTGGGTTGTGGTTATCAGGTGTGTGGAGTGGGTGTCGTATGTCAGGTATGTGGTTAGTGTGTTGTCATGTTGTGGTGTGGTCAGGTGTAGTGGGTGTCGTTATGTCTGTGTAGTAGTGGGTGGTTATGTCAGGTGTGTGGGTGGGTCGTTATGTCAGGTGTTGTGGGTGTCGTTATGTCAGGTGTTGTGGGTGTGGTTATGTCAGGTGTTGTGGGTGTTGTTATGTCAGGTGTGTGGGTGTATTGTCAGTGTTGTTGGTGTAGGGTGTAGGTTGTCAGGTGTTGGTGTGTTATGTGGAGTGTGTGTGGTTATCAGGTGTAGTGGTGTCGTTATGTCAGGTGTTGTGGTGTGGTTATAGGTCATGGGTGTAGTGGGTGTCGTTATGTCAGTGTAGTGTGTGTTGGCTAGGATCAGGTGTTGTGGTGGTCAGGTGTAGTGTCATGTCGGGTGTTGTGGTGTATTGTCAGGTGTGGGTGTTGTTATGTCAGGTGTTGCCGTGTGTTATGTCAAGGTGTTGTGGGTGTGGTTATCTCAGGTGTTGTGGGTGTCGTTATGTCAGGTGTAGTGGGTGTGATTATGTCTTGTGTAGTGGGTGTGGTTATATCATGTGTTGTTGGTGTAGGTTATGTCAGGTGTTCTTGGTGTGGTTATGTCAGGTGTAGTGTGTGTGGTTATGTCAGGTGTTGTCGGTGTCGTTATGTCAGGTGTTGTCGGTGTCGTTATGCCAGGTGTAATGGGTGTAGTGTGTCGTCGTGGGTGGTTAGGTGTTGTAGTGGTTGTCGTTAGTGTTTGCAGGTGTCGGTGTGTCGTGATTATATCGGGTGTGGTGTGGCTATTTAGGTGTTGTTGGAGTGGCATGGTCGTGTTGTGTGTCGTTATGTCAGGTGTTGTGGTGTGTTATATAGGTGTGTGTAGTGGGTGTTGTGGTGTGTTTATTCGTGGTGGTTTGTGTCGTCAGTTTTGTGTGATGTGTCGTTATGTCAGTGTTGTGTGTGTTTTGTCTGTGTGTGTGTTTGTCGTTGTGCAGGTGTAGTGGGTGTGTGATATTGTTTGTGTAGTGTGTGGTTATATCATGTGTTGTTGGTGTAGGTATGTCAGGTGTTCTTGGTGTGGTTATGTCAGGTGTAGTGTGTGTGGTTATGTCAGGTGTTGTCGGTGTCGTTATGTCAGGTGTTGTCGGTGTCGTTATGCCAGGTGTAGTGGGTGTGATTCTGTCTTGTGTAGTCGGTGTGGTTATATCGGGTGTTGTTGGTGTGGTTATATCAGGTGTTGTTGGAGTGGTTCTGTCGGGTGTAGTGGGTGTCGTTATGTCGGGTGTTGTCGGTGTCGTTATATCAGGTGTAGTGGGTGTCGTTATGTCAGGTGTTGTGAGTGTCGTTATGTCAGGTGTTGTCGGTGTCGTTATGTCAGGTGTAGTGGGTGTGATTATATATTGTGTAGTGGGTGTGGTTATATCAGGTGTTGATGGTATGGTTATATCAGGTGTTGTTGGTGTGGTTATGTCAGGTGTAATGGGTGTCGTTATATCAGGTGTTGTCGGTGTCATTATATCAGATGTAGTTGGTGTCGTTATGTCAGGTGTTGTGGGCGTCGTTTTGTGAGGTGTTGTCGGTGTCATTATATTAGGTGTAGTGGGTGTCGTTATGTCAGGTGTAGTGGGTGTTGTTATGTCAGGTGTTGTGGGCGTCGTTATGTCAGGTGTTGTTGGTGTAATTATATCAGGTATAGTGGGTGTCGTTATGTCAGGTGTTGTGGGTGTGGTGGTTATGTCAGGAATGTGTGTTGTGGTTGTATATCAGGTGTTGTGGGTGTCTTTATGTCAGGTGTAGTCGGTGTGGTTACATCAGGTGTTGTTGGTGTGGTTATATCAGGTGTTGTTGGTGTGGTTATATCAGGTGTTGTTGGTGTGGTTATATCAGGTGTTGTTGATGTGGTTACATCATGTGTTGTCGGTGTGGTTATATCAGGTGTAGTGGGTGTGGTTATATCAGGTGTTGTTGGTGTGGTTATATCAGGTGTTGTTGGTGTGGTTATGTCAGGTGTAGTGGGTGTGGTTATGTCAGGTGTAGTGGGTGTGGTTATGTCAGGTGTAGTGGGTGTGGTTATGTTGTTGGTGTGGTTATGTCAGGTGTAGTGGGTGTCGTTATGTCAGGTGTTGTCGGTGTCGTTATATCAGGTGTAGTTGGTGTCGTTATGTCAGGTATTGTGGGCGTCGTTATGTCAGTTGTTGTCGGTGTCATTATATCAGGTGTATTGGGTGTCGTTATGTCGGGTGTAGTGGGTGTTGGTATGTCAGGTGTTGTGGGTGTCGTTATGTTAAGTGTTGTGGGGGTTGTTATGTCAGGTGTTGTGGGTGTGGTTATGTCAGGTGTAGTAGGTGTGGTTATCTCAGTTGTTGTGGGTTTCGTTATGTCAGGTGTAGTGGGTGTTGTTATGTCAGGTGTAGTGGGTGTCATTATGTCAGGTGTTGTGGATGTCGTTATGTCAGGTGTAGTGGGTGTGGTTATGTCAGGTGTTGTGGGTGTGGTTATGACAGTTGTTGTGGGTGTAGTTATTTCAGGTGTAGTGGATGTGGTTATATCAGGTGTAGTGTGTGTCGTTATGTCAGGTGTATTGTCTGTTGTTATGTCAGGTGTTGTGGGTGTCGTTATGTCAGGTGTTGTTGGTGTGGTTATGTCAGGTTTGTGGGTGTGGTTATGTCATGTGTAGTCGGTGTGGTTATGTCAGGTGTTGTGGGTGTGGTTATCTCAGGTGTTTTGGGTGTGGTTATCTCAGGTATTGTGGGTGTGGTTATGGCAGGTGTAGTCACTGTGGTTATGTCAGGTGTTGTGGGTGTTGTTATGTCAGGTGTAGTGGGTGTTGTTATGTCAGGTGTAGTGGGTGTGGTTATGTCAGGTGTTGTCGGTGTCGTTATATCAGGTGTAGTTCTGTGTGACAAAATCTCATCAACTTTGTGTTTGTTGTTGTTGCTGAGTTTTGTTCATCCGTATGAAATCCCATTAGCATTTTTGCCATTTCAAAATATGCCACTGCCACTTCCAAAACTTACTCTATTTCATAAAACCATAAATCTGAAGTGTTAATGCAAGTATCCTTTCCTGATAGATGTATATCTTAATGGAATAAATGATTTAAATTGAAACCGGTGTCTTCAAAACTTCCAGCTCCTGCCATCTTGGATAAATACAAAAAGAAAAATCAAAATTTTAACGAAACGAATTCATTTAGATTTTAAATGAAAGCGCATGGAAGGCTACTAGTAAGATAACAACAACAATAATATGAAACAGGCACTATCTACATGTATAGCGGGCGACGTTGGTGTATGAAACTAAATTTACCAATTTATAGCTTTATCATGATGTTATGCTACATGTATGAATGTTACTGTAGTAGGTCCGCGTGGTGGGGAGAACGAGTACTTCGGTTGTTCAAAGCCGCTTTTAGGGACCTACCATAGGCAGCAATCGTAAGGTTCGTAAAGGCGACTGGAAAAGGCTGACAGTTTATTGATAAGTCAGTAGGATGAAAAAATCCACCCAGAAACGTAATAAACACGTTTCTGGAAGAATAATTTCACGAAACCGTAAGCGTTCGTATATATAAATTGTCGATAACTTAGCTCAATATCAATTTATTTGAATACACAAGAAGACAACACGAAATATAATGCGTTAGGGCAAGTAACTCGAGTGATAACAATGAATATATTATGTGGAAAATGTATTTTGCGACCGAATAAGGAGCGAGTTTGGGGACGAAATCTACCGGGTACGAGCGAGTGAGCAAGAGGTCTGAAGTGATGTGATCACTGTATTAGTATGCAATAAGCTGACCTGTTACATAGCACGAACAGCGCTTATATATCGGTTGGTAGGATTAACCTCTATGACCCTTGAAACACCAAAGACAATAATTGATTGGTCCATTTCGACCAATCAATTCATTGCGCAATTAATCGCCAATTTGGCAGGTTGTAAAATACCGAAGTTGTTGAAAATTATGAAGAAACTGATCAAAATGCAAAATACGTATGGTGTATGAACGGGGTCAAAACTAAACTGCATTTTTACAGGTGCAACTGTATTTTTTACATGTGCAGCTGTATTTTATACAGGTGCAGCTGTATTTTACAGGTGCAGCTGTATTTTTTACATGTGCATCTGTATTTTTTACATGAGCAGCTGTATTTTTTACAGGTGCAGCTGTATTTTTACAGGTGCATCTGTATTTTTTATAGCTGCACCTGTAAGCTTAGTTTTGACCCCATTCGTACACCATACACCACAATGTAACCGCGACCGGTATGTATATATTTAAGATGGTGTTACAGCTTCTCCATTATAATTAAATAGTGTCATTGGCGTACTTCTCTTTTTTGAGTTCACCAGTGATACAATTTAGATATTTCCTTTTCATATATAGTACAGTAATAACATAGGCATTATAGAAACTGTATTAGTACATTTACGATCATTTTAAGAAAAAATAAGAAGGCTAAGCATCTTCAGTGATTTATTTCCAATTTTCACAATCTCGGTCGTCATTGTATGCACACGACTGTCACTTCGAAAGTTACACACATTTTGCCCATTGTTGGTATCAATTGTGTTAAGTTTTACATTTAATTTTGATTAACCCGGTGCTGTGTCAGAGTTGTTTGTATCCTGTATTACAGCAACAGGTGCACTAGACCCACACTTGGAATATATACTTTTTTCCGATAGTCGTGTTCGGTAATTATCACGGATCGCTGGACTATGTCTTGTAATTTTAAACTCACATCAGCGCAGTTCAGTGCAGCGTGGTGGCTATAGAAAGTCTCACATCAGCGCAGTTCAGTGCAGCGTGGTGACTATAGAAAGTGCAGTTCAGTGCAGCGTGGTGGCTATAGAAAGTCTCAAGGTGATGCTTCCAGTGATGCTATTATTTTCTCCATCCCTGATGGTCTTTGAGCACATTTTGACTATGAATATAGCACAGTCCGTGACACAACTGAACAGGTGCGATAAAACCGCACTTACAATGTTTTCTTGTTTCTGTTAGTCATGTCCACTGATTATCATGGATCGCTTGACTATGTCTTGTAAACAAAATCACAAATTCACAAACAAAGGTGCCTGTGGTGAACGTAAATGTTCAGTGTTAATTGGAATATGTTTGTTTTCTAATTAGTTGAAAGAATGTAGACATAATTGCTGATGGTGTAAATTGGCTAATCTACGGAATATGAAAGTTACAGTTCTCTCCATTTTCCTGAATATCTATGGTCACAATTAGCTCCGTTCATTATGTGCGTGTGCCTATTTACACCATCACCCTCTGATATAGTTGTTGGAACTGAACACTGATCATACTCCAGACAACTGTGCAGGAGAATGCTATGGACCGCACTATAGCTCTACTACCGATGACGGAGAGTACATGTAAATCAGGGTAACATTTTGAGCAACTAATAGATGTACATAGGTACCCATACTGTCAGCATATTTCACTCAATGACTCTGTCAATTATGCATATACTTGGCTGTCATGCACATTAGTTTAAAACTGTATTTATTTTACAATTATTACAAACAATCATGAGGAAACTTGTTCAAATGCTTTCCTGTTGGCACAGGCAGATATATAAAAGGTGGGAGTGGGCACGAAGCTAGGGTGGGGAGTCACACAGCGGGAATCACGATGCTGGGGGAGGGAATAATGTTGGGTTGGAGTCATTCAACGGGAATCACGACTGGGTGTGGGAGTCACCCAGTGGGGCTGGGAGGGGACACGAAGCGATGGTGGGGAGTCACACAGTAGGCGGGCACGACGAACGGGTGGGGATCACACAGCAAGGATGGGAGGGACACAAAGCTAGGGCGGGTAGTCACACAGCAGGAGTGCACGAATCGGGGATCGTGAATCACACAGCAGGAGTGGGACGGAGTACACACAACAGCTAGGACTCATGACGATGGGATGGGGATCAGCTAACGGGGGTGGTAGGGGGTCACGAAGTTAGGGTGGGGAGTCACATAGCCGGGGATCACGAACCTTTGGTCAGGAATCACATCGCAATGGGGAAAAAGTTGGTAGGGTAATGGGATATTGGCATTGTCATATTTACACCCAATATTAATATTCAATAATGCCAGAATCACATTCAAATCATCACATCTAACGATTAACGGACCATGAGTAATATCGTCGGTGAGTAATACGATAAAATTTTTAGGGCCTTACAAGTTTTCACTCCTATTTATAGGTTTTGCCAGTGATTGACTAAATTATGTAAAAGGAAAGCTCCGACCAGACACGAGCCAAAACAAGCAGAACCAGCAAAGATGGTGGCTGCATCCAACACATACAGTAAATTTCAACAAACTATTGTGAATTATAACAAACTGAACAAGTTTCCTGGTGTATGAAGACGACAATCATAAACTATTGACAATTGTGAACATTCAGACATGCATCAGTAATCGTGGTAAGTTGTAACAAGAAACGAGGCAAAGCCACGAAGGCCAGGTTTTTTCCAAGCATAGACACTTGGATAACATAATTATACCCACTTTTTGTAGACTAGATGGCCGTGGCCTGCATGTCGCGCCTTGGGGCGAGGCATGGACACTAAAAAAATAGATATAGTAGATGGAAAAACTTTAACCAAAAAACTTTAATCAGACACACGGACGTACGGATGTACGGACGGACGTATGGCAAAATGCCGACGATATCGCGCTGACAATGATGATAAACACCCATGTGAATTATCAAGGTAATGGGTGAAGCAGTTGCAGAGATATAGTACACGAAAAAACTTTAACAAAAAAATTCAAAGTACAGTCGAACCTGTGAACAACGACCGGCAAAGGGAAGTGGCCAAAGTGGTCGTTGTTGACAGGTGGTCGTTGTTCCAAGGGTCGAACATTTACCCAGTTTCACAACAAAGTCGGCCATGTCTTTAGCATTCTATTGTAATATATATGCATGCTTTTCATCAATTAAAAATTGCACGAAAATGGCTAAAATAGTCAATTTATGTTGTTTTGTCATCTTGTTGTTAGTGTTCTGAACCCAGCCTCGCTTTGGAAATTATATACAAAGGGGAGTAATTATCTTCACGATAAGTATATCTCGCGGCCCGCTTTGGTGCACCATTTAATAGCTTGTCGTAATTACATGCAAGTGGTTTAATTTAGCATGACCATTAGTATTCACACCACCAGTTGAAATTAATAACGGTCATATAGTCTGTATTAAAACGATAGCCTATGTGGCGCGGCCTGTGAAAAACCGCGATTTTTTTTTGTAACAAAAAATATTTCATTGAATGCGTCAGTAACCCACACGAGCTAGGTGTCCAAATCAGGAGAGAACACCCGGCTTATTTGCTTTCTGTCCAATGTACTGTATACTATCCTGGTCAAGCCCGAATATTTAAGCAGCCTATGACGAATTGGCAATGTCCGCTGACGTAATTACTGATGTTTTTAATTAGAGATTCGCGAGCACTGTAAACCATGTAAACCACGGGCAGACTACGCGAATCCACTGCCTGGTCTGGTCGCTAATGCAATAAGCCGGGATTTGTCGGAGATCGAGACCCAATTCATATAAACACGTTTGTCGTGTCACTTTAGACTGGTACCCGGTCGCTAGGAATAACGCTATATATGCTGAGCATCAGACAGGGTACCAGTCTAGTGTGGACTACGTGACTGATGTCAGCAACCGCGTGTATTGATCTTTGATATGGCCTTGTGCCCCGATGTGTGAAATTTACACTCGACACGCGCCGTGTGTTTGAAGTCTTAGTCTTGTCACTGTAGACGAATCAGCATCGTGTAAACACAGTTTGCCAGCTAATGATCGAGTTTTATGACTTGCGCAGAATTGCATTATGCCTATTGGAATACACGACACGGAATACATATCGGGAATAACCGTTAATGGAGTTATGCAATATTTTTCATTGAAAAAAATGTCGCCGAGTTTTGTGATGAAAGGATAATCGGCGATTGCGATGTTATTTTTTTTTGCCGACAAAACATGACTTGGTCGCTAATGGTCGCTAATGGTCGCTGTTTGCAGTAAAAAATGCCGCGTGGGAACGAAAATCGCTGGTCGCTGGTCGTTGTTCGGAGGTGGTCGTTATTCCAAGGTCTTTTAAAGAACAAATTGGACGGGGGGGTTTTAACTGGTCGTTGTGGACAGGTGGTCGCTACTCACAGGTGGTCGTTAACACAGGTTCGACTGTAATTTGACCTTGACATTGGGCATACGGGCCGCACGGTTGGGGTGTAGAATGAAAATATGGATGATGATAAACACCCATGTGAAGTTTAAAGGTAATGGGCGAAGCAGTTGCAGAGATATAGTATAACAAAAAACTTTTAACCAAAATATTTAACCAGACGTACGTTAAAAAATTATCGTTGAAAATGGCTAAGATAATTACGTAGAAATAATAGGTGAAGGTAAACAAAATGGTCACATGTTGGATAGTTGTATGTGGTAGGCACCCCTTGGTTATGAAGCTGTGAAAGTGTGGTGGTCCTAGGTGGTACAGTACCAAAGAAATGGACTTAAACACGAAAACTTAACATTGTAAACGCGAAAACTTAACATTGAAAAGTCGATTGCGCGGAAAAAAAGGGTCAAGTTAAAAAAAAAGTAACATGTTGGATAGTGATATGTGGTGGGCACCACTTGATTATGAAGCTGTGAAAGTTTGGTGGTCCTAGGTGGTACAGTAACAAAGAAAAGGACTCAAACTTATCATTGATTGTGGACGCCGCCCGCCCGCCCGCCCGCCCGCCCGCCCGCCCGGCTTTCGCCAATCCAATAGCCTGGATTTCTTTTCCAAAAACCTGGCTAAAAATTAAATTATTTATTGAAATAATCAAATTGACCATGTAAGCGGAATTTACAAAATATGTATTTTAATAATCAAATGCAACTATTTCCAATTCCTTATCTGGAGCCCCACAGCATGTGCTGTGTTTGTTGAAAGAACCAACAAGCAACCAATACATCCGAATAAAATGTGGTATGTTTGCAACCTACAGTAATACAATGAACAGTTATCACATTTTTTTGCCCGTTGATAGGCAGTGCCTATTTTCAAATTATGGTAATATTCATTTCGTTTAATTAAATAATTCGCAAAATACACATGACCTTATCTTCACGTGATCAAAATATGTAAATAGCTCGTAAATGGGTGACCTAGATTTGTATTTCTTGTACCTTGCTGTTATAATCCACGTTTTAAGATCAAAATACATGCCGATTTTGCCACGGTAATCAGTAATATTGTTAAATAAGGTTTCCAGAACAGGATTACAAATGGGTTTAGCAATTTGTGGCTAAAATAGTTAACAAACTTGATGAATACGTTCCGCCCTCGATTCATGGCGGAACTTTGCTAACGGGTTTTGGCCTTTAGGGATAGAACGGTGTGCAAATAAAGAGAATAACAGATTGCAAAAATAGATTTGCAGCCGTTCTATCACATAGAACTATATCAGGTGTAGTTGGTGTCGTTATGTCAGGTTTTGTGGGCGTCGTTATGTCAGGTGTTGTCGGTGTAATTATATCAAGTGTATTGGGTGTCGTTATGTCAGGTGTAGTGGGTGTTGGTATGTCAGGTGTTGCGGGTGTCGTTATGTTAGGTGCTGTGGGGGTTGTTATGTCAAGTGTTGTGGGTGTGGTTATGTCAGGTGTAGTAGGTCACTGGTGTGTTTATGTCAGGTGTTGTGGGTGTCGTTATGTCAGGTGTAGTGGGTGTTGTTTATGTCAGGTGTAGTGGGTGTCGTTATGTCAGGTATTGTGGATGTCGTAATGTCAGGTGTAGTGGGTGTAGTTATTTCAGGTGTAGTGGGTGTGGTTATGTCAGGTGTTGTGGGTGTGGTTATGTCAGGTGTTGTGGGTGTGGTTATATCAGGTGTAGTAGGTGTGGTTATGTCAGGTGTTGTGGGTGTCGTTATGTCAGATGTAGTGGGTGTGGTTATGTCAGGTGTTGTGGGTGTGGTTATGGCAGGTGTTGTTGGTGTGGTTATGTCATTAGGTGTAGTGGGTGTCGTTATGGCAGGTGTTGTTGGTGTGGTTATGTCGGGTGTTGTGGGTGTCGTGAAGTCAGGTGTTGTGGGTGTCGTTATGTCAGGTGTTGTGGGTGTGGTTATTTCAGGTGTAGTGGGTGTGGTTATGTCAGGTGTTGTGGGTGTGGTTATGTCAGGTGTAGTGTGTGTTGTTATGTCAGGTGTTGTTGGTGTTGTTATGTCAGGTGTTGTGGGTGTGGTTATGTCAGGTGTTGTGGGTGTGGTTATTTCAGGTGTAGTGGGTGTGGTTATGTCAGGTGTTGTGGGTGTCGTTATGTCAGGTGTAGTGGGTGTTGTTATGTCAGGTGTTGTGGGTGTGGTTATGTCAGGTGTAATGGGTGTGGTTATGTCAGGTGTTGTGGGTGTGGTTATGTCAGGTATTGTGGGTGTGGTTATGTTAGGTGTTGTGGGTGTGGTTATGTCAGGTGTTGTTGGTGTGGTTATGTCAGGTGTTGTGGGTGTGGTTATGTCAGGTGTTGTGGGTGTCGTTATGTCAGGTGTAGTCGGTGTGGTTATGTCAGGTGTTGTGGGTGTGGTTATGTCAGGTGTTGTGGGTTTGGTTATGTCAGGTGTAGTGGGTGTGGTTATGTCAGGTGTAGTGGGTGTTGGTATGTCAGGTGTTGCGGGTGTCGTTATGTTAGGTGCAGTGGGGGTTGTTATGTCAGGTGTTATGGGTGTGGTTATGTCAGGTGTAGTAGGTGTGGTTATGTCAGGTGTTGTCGGTGTAATTATATCAAGTGTATTGGGTGTCGTTATGTCAGGTGTAGTGGGTGTTGGTATGTCAGGTGTTGCGGGTGTCGTTATGTTAGGTGCTGTGGGGGTTGTTATGTCAAGTGTTGTGGGTGTGGTTATGTCAGGTGTAGTAGGTCACTGATGTGTTTATGTCAGGTGTTGTGGGTGTCGTTATGTCAGGTGTAGTGGGTGTTGTTATGTCAGGTGTAGTGGGTGTCGTTATGTCAGGTATTGTGGATGTCGTAATGTCAGGTGTAGTGGGTGTAGTTATTTCAGGTGTAGTGGGTGTGGTTATGTCAGGTGTTGTGGGTGTCGTTATGTCAGGTGTTGTGGGTGTGGTTATGTCAGGTGTAGTAGGTGTGGTTATGTCAGGTGTTGTGGGTGTCGTTATGTCAGATGTAGTGGGTGTGGTTATGTCAGGTGTTGTGGGTGTGGTTATGGCAGGTGTTGTTGGTGTGGTTATGTCAGGTGTAGTGGGTGTCGTTATGGCAGGTGTTGTTGGTGTGGTTATGTCGGGTGTTGTGGGTGTCGTGAAGTCAGGTGTTGTGGGTGTCGTTATGTCAGGTGTTGTGGGTGTGGTTATTTCAGGTGTAGTGGGTGTGGTTATGTCAGGTGTTGTGGGTGTGGTTATGTCAGGTGTTGTGGGTGTGGTTATGTCAGGTGTAGTGGGTGTGGTTATGTCAGGTGTTGTGGGTGTCGTTATGTCAGGTGTGGTCGGTGTGATTATGTCTGGTGTTGTGGCTGTCGTTATGTCAGGTGTTATGGGTGTGGTTATGTCAGGTGTAGTAGGTGTGGTTATGTCAGGTGTTGTGGGTGTGGTTATGGCAGGTGTGTAGGTGTGGTTATGTCAGGTGTAGTAGGTGTGGTTATGTCAGGTGTTGTGGGTGTCGTTATGTCAGGTATAGTTGGTGTTGTTATGTCAGGTGTAGTGGGTGTCGTTATGTCAGGTGTTGTGGGTGTCGTTATGTCAGGTGTAGTGGGTGTCGTTATGTCAGGTGTTGTGGGTGTCGTTATATCAGGTGTTGTGGGTGTGGTTATGTCAGGTGTTGTGGGTGTGGTTATGTCAGGTGTAGTGGGTGTGGTTATGTCAGGTGTTGTGGGTGTGGTTATGTCAGGTGTTGTTGATTTCGTTATTGCAGGTGTTGTGGGTGTTGTTAAGTCAGGTGTTGTGGGTGTCGTTATGTCAGGTGTAGTGGGTGTTGTTATGTCAGGTGTTGTGGGTGTTGTTATAACAGGTGTTGTGGGTGTGGTAATGTCAGGTGTAGTGAGTGTGGTTATGTCAGGTGTAGTGGGTGTGGTTATGTCAGGTGTTGTGGGTGTCGTTATGTCAGGTGTTGTGGGTGTTGTTATGTCAGGTGTAGTGGGTGTGGTTATGTCAGGTGTTGTGGGTGTGGTTATGTCAGGCGTTGTGGGTGTGGTTATGTCAGGTGTAGTAGGTGTGGTTATGTCAGGTGTTGTGGGTGTCGTTATGTCAGGTGTAGTTGGTGTCGTTATGTCAGGTGTAGTGGGTGTGGTTATGTCAGGTGTTGTGGGTGTCATTATATCAGGTGTTGTGGGTGTCGTTATGTCAGGTGTTGTGGGTGTCGTTATGTCAGGTGTAGTGGCTGTGGTTATGTCAGGTGTTGTGGGTGTGGTTATGTCAGGTGTAGTGGGTGTGGTTATGTCAGGTGTTGTGGGTGTCGTTATGTCAGGTGTAGTCGGTGTGATTATGTCAGGTGTTATGGGTGTCGTTATGTCAGGTGTTGTGGGTGTGGTTATGTCAGGTGTGGTGGGTGTGGTTATGTCAGATGTTGTGGGTGTGGCTATGACAGGTGTTGTGGGTGTGGTTATGTCAGGTGTAGTAGGTGTGGTTACGTCAGGTGTTGTGGGTGTCGTTATGTCAGGTGTAGTGGGTGTTGTTATGTCAGGTGTAGTGGGTGTCGTTATGTCTTAGGTCAGGTTGTGGGTGTCGTTATGTCAGGTGTAGTGGGTGTGGTTATGTCTATGGAGTGTTGTGGGATGGTCTGTTCATGTTAGGGTGTTGTGGGTGTGGTTATGTCAGGTGTTGTGGGTGTAGTGTGTGGTTTATGTCATGTGTGGGTGTGTATGATCAGGTGTTGTGGTGTCGTATGCAGGTGTTGTGGGTGTCGGTTGTGTGGGTGTTTCAGGTGTTGTGTGTCGTTATTCAGTGTCGTGGTGTTATGTCAGGTGTGTGTTGTTATGTCGTGTTGTTGGTTTATGTCAGTGTATAGGGTGTTGTTAGTGTAGGTGATGTGGGTGTGGTTAATGTCAGGTGTAGGTGGGTGTGGTTATGTCAGGTGTTAGTGGGTGTGTTATGTCAGGTTGTGTGGGTGTCGTTATGTCAGGTGTTGTGGGTGTCGTTATATCAGTTGTAGTGGGTGTGGGTTATGTTCAGGTGTTGTGGGTGTGGTTATATCAGGTGTTGTGGGTGTGGTTATGTCAGGTGTAGTAGGGGTGTGGTTATGTCAGGTGTTGTGGGTGTCGTTATGTCAGGTGTAGTTGGTGTTGTATGTCAGGTGTAGTGGGTGTCGTTATGTCAGGTGTTGTGGGTGTCGTTATGTCAGGTGTAGTGGGTGTGGTTATGTCAGGTGTTGTGGGTGTCGTTATATCAGGTGTTGTGGGTGTCGTTATTGCAGGTGTTGTGGGTGTCGTTATGTCAGGTGTTGTAGGTGTCGTTATGTCAGGTGTAGTGGGTGTCGTTATGGCAGGTGTTGTGGGCGTCGTTATGTCAGGTGTAGTGGTTGTCGTTATGTCAGGTGTATTGGGTGTTGGCTGTGCTGGTGTTGTCGTTTGACAATGTGTAGGGCATGGCCGGGTCGTTGACGTACAGTTGACTTTTGGGCATGTCGGCCGTGTGCATATTCTTTCAGTGGTCGAGCATGTAATTGTTGGACATTGAGTCGGCACCGTCGGATACGTCGCTGTTGGCTGTGTTGGTGTTGTCGTTTGACATTTTTTGCGGCACATATGTTCTGTTGACGGACATGTGCTTGTAGGACATTTTGTTCGAATACATCGTCTTTGTCCTTGAGGACATGTTATCTGAGGGCATGTAGCTGGTATCGCCGGTGTCGCAGTCAGGACGGCTGTTGTCGTCATTGGCGAGGCTGCTGTTGATTCTGACGTCATCATTGTCTCTGGTGATGATGCTGTTTGTGTTGGCGGACTGGCTGTGTTCGTGATGCATTGCCCTTTATAGCAGACCTGAAGGAAATGAATATTTAAAACCTGTTGTTAAGGGAACATATTATTATCTATTAACACGTTCAACCCTAAGTAACTGGAATGGATTGTGATATGCTAATTTCCCGATCAATCCAATCGTCACAAAATGATTTTCAGATTAGTCCATTTATGAAAAGGGTCTGTTTTTTGTTTTTAAAAATATGAAAAATGTAGATCCTGATGAGACGGCCCGTCACGGGCCAGCTCATCTGGATCGACACTTTTTGCCAATACCACTTTACAGGTCTGTGGTGTTGAAAGGGTTAAGTTAACATCCACTCGACATGGTGTAGCGATGGGAAAATCCAAGATGGTAGCATTATGGATATCTTTTTGACAATATCTTATCTACTGTCTGTTTCACGGAAGCTGCCCAAATTTTACGACTATATAAACAATTCAAAAACAAGTTTTATTTTTCGATAATATTCAATTAAAGGAAAATTTAAGAATGAGCCTTCTTTTTATTTCGTGAAATTTGATCAAATATTGATTTTATTGTGAAAAAACAGTTTCCACATGTTAAATCCCCATAGACATCTTCACAGAGTGCACAGAGTGAAGATGTCTATGGAGATTTAACATGGGGATTTTTTTGGAATTTCAGAAATACTGGACCGATTTTCCAAATTTAACTTTTGTGTTCTTAGTTAGATCATTTCCAAGCTATCTAGCCAGGTTTCGGAGCAAAATTATGATAGTCTGTACATTTCACATCAGCAATGTTTTCTTGTAAACAATTATTGGATTTACATTTATTGAGCATTATATATATATATATATTACTAATGTTTAATACAGTTTCCATGACTAAGAAGAGCAAAACAATCATATTGGGCGAAGATTTTGAAAATTATGGTATTCAGGGGGCCGTTTCACTAAACTTCGTACGACTAATATGTTCGTAAGTGCAAAATTATGATAGTCTGTAAATTTCACATTAGCAATGTTTTCTTGTAAACAATTATTGGAGTGAAATTTTCAGCCGATCCTAAATTTGCACTTACGAACATTTTAGTCGTACGAAGGTTAGTGAAACGCGCCCTGACCCTGATCATCTACGTAAATAGTTAGAATGTCATGTAGACATTGGTTCAATTTAATACTAAAATCGAAGTGTAATGTATATAAATAGAGGCTATGTGATATTGTCTACTGTCTATTTCACGAAACCTGTCAAAATTTTACGGCAATATAAACAAAATATATTTTTCGATAATATTGAATTAAAGCAAAATTTAAGAATCAGCTTTCTTTTTGTTTAGTGAAATTTGGTCCTTTATTGATTTTATGGCGAAAAAGTTCCCCATGTTAAGAGTACAGAGATAATCGTATGTCAAGCAATCTGTCCAGTTGTATTGCAGCTTACATGTAGGTGGCTAGCATTGTTTACCGCTGTCTTCTTGTTCAGGGGGCCGTTTCACTAAACTTCTTACGACTAAAATGTTCGTAAGTGCAAATTTATAATTGTCTTGAAATTTCAATTGATGGATTTACAATTATTGAGCATAGGCTGCATATGCAGCCTATGCTCAATAATTGTAAATCCATCAATTGTTTACAAAAAAAACATTGTTAAAGTGAATTTTAAAGACTATTATAAGTTTGCACTTACGAACATTTTAGTCGTATGAAGTTTAGTGAAACGGCCCCCTGTATTGTAGTATTTACCTTGCTACACATGTGCTATATATCTTTCGATATTCAATGTGCAATTTAGTAACTACGTCCTATACTATTGACAGTAATCCTTATACATGTATTTATTTGTTTTGCTTTTTGTGCTTAGCGGCCTGTAAACAGCTAAGAGTAATGCTTACATGTATCAGAGAAGTTCATAATAGGATACGCAACATTGTAATCACGGTAAATGCCATGGTTTCATGAATATGAAATGGACATATGAGAGACGAACACACAATGTTATGCATTATGTAGCAGACATATATGTGGATAACTAATATAATGGTTTTCGTAGCTACACATTCATATGAACCTTTTATAAGTAGCTTGCAGCGTAGACAAAAAGACAATTTATTTTATGTAAAATAGTCATTGTAAATTAAGTAGGTGGGGGGAATGATTAAACTACTTTTTGTGTTAACATTATTGCGTCTGCTGTAGACATTATGTAGTCTGATGCATTTCGTACCGATATTGTTGAAAATACGGCCTGTAACATCACCTAGATCAGATATAACCTATAAATAGCCCATACTTTACCATTTATTAAAAAAACGTTTCTCTGTTCGCCTACGTCCATGCTCGACAAAACTTTCTAGGTTTAACAAATCTCAGGGGGGTGCGTCAGGGGCTCGCCCCATGTAGTGGCGCGAGTACGCTAGGGGGGTATCCCCTAGCGTACTCGCGCCACTACATGGGGCTCGCCCCTGACGCACCCCCCTGACGCACCCCCCAATAGAAAATCCTGCGTACGGGCCTGTTGGTAATTTGTGTCAAGTAATAATGTCTGTTTGTGATCACATAGCACTCAACTATGGCTCACAATGATCAAATACCTGATTTACAGTGAAACCTCTCTAAACCGGACACCCTGGGAACCTGTTTGTTTTTCGACTCCTCCTGTAGGTTCTCCAACTCTTTACTATCATGTTAAATTCCCATAGACAAATCTTTTTTTTTTTGTAATAAAATATTTTACCAAATTGTACGAAATAGAAAGTTCATTCTTAAATTTTTAAAAATTTAATACTATCGAAAACAAATATTGTTTTTGCATTCCTTATAAGGTAAGGTACATTTGGTAAGGTTGCGTGAAACAGACTGTAGTCTCCGAATGGGCCACGGTGCCTATTAATGATCATCCTGTGAGTGCAGCCGTGCGCTTGCCTGTTATATATGAGACACGCCATATGATTCTGTACTGAACATGTGCGATATTTCATGAACAATATTTATGAAATTTACGATAGTTGACGAAAGTTTCGTAGTAAATGTGGAATGCAATTCCGTATTTGCTATGGAATTTTCGTCATCTTTCAACGTCATTTAGGGAGAATATCGTAAATACCGGTTGGGATGTGCTTATTTCTTAAATCAGAAATACTGAAATGTGGCGGTAGTTGGAGAAATGGGGCTTATAGGATTTGCGACCAGTGTAGATCCAGATCAGCCATACATTCCTTCATTGAAACATCCGCTAACAAGCAATATAGAGCGTTATCAGGCTACAGGGGTCAGCTATTTGATCAGGAGACTGATCACAAATCTCATAAGCCCCATTTCTCCATTCACAACCACACACATACTGCACCTGATAGTTATGGAAATGTAACATGGCTTTATATTACGCCTCGTACTGGCATTACGGGGGCCCGTTTCACTAAACTTCGTGCGACTAGGAAGTTCGAAAGTGCAAAATTGAAATCCACAATAACATTTGTTCGGACATTCGATTTTGGAAATGTGTGCTACAATTAAGGACATGAACACATAGGTACAAAATGGCAGAATTTGAGAAACACGTTAATGTGAGAAGCAAATTCATAGAAATCTTCGTACGAACAATTTTATCGTACGTGGTTTAGTGAAACGGGCTCCTGGGGGTCGTTTCACTAAACTTCGGACGACTAAAATGTTCATAAGTGTAAATTTATGATAGTCTGTGTAAATTTCACATTACAAATGTTTTCTTGTAAAAAATTAATGGATTTACATTTATTGAGCATAAGCTGCATAAGCAGCCTGTGCTAAATAAATGTAAATCCATCAATTGAAATTTCCAGACGATCCTAAATTTACACGTACGAATATTTGAGTCGTCCGAAGTTTAGTGAAACGGCCCCCTGGTGAAAAGTTGTGTTACGTTTCCGCGACTCTGTGCCCGTACCTGCCCGGACGATCCACAAGGCGTACCCGAGTACACGCGGACTGTGCAGTTACATTTACCTCCGTTCGAACACATCACGCCCGTGCCGCACATGTCATCCGGGTACTGCTGAAATGTAGCTTTGACTGGAGAAATGGTGCTTATGGGTTTTGTGACCAGCGTAGCTCCTCATCAAATAGCACACCCCAGTAGCCTGACAACGGTGTATATTGCTTGTTAGCAGACTGCCAGGCTGATCTGGAACTACACTGGTCGCAAAACCCATAGGCCCCATTTCTCCGGTCACAGCCAGAAGTAGGTGGTGTTGATTCACTTTTTTTTTACTGCTTCAATTATCTGCATGTACAGAAAAACATCGGCGAAAGCTATCGATCCAGTTATGATTCCAGCACAAAAATATTTACACAATTCTCTAACATTTGATTGGCCCGTAGCAAGTCTCTGTTCACAATTTATATTCCAGTAAACTCACACGCCGAACTACTTTCCGTAACCGTGAGGCGCAGTTAAAATAATTCTTAAGAAAACGGAAAATAAACACATTTTCTTGATGAATTTATTTCAAATGCTGGAATTATAAGGAATGAATGGCCTTTTTGTTGAATTTATCGGGGATATAAAGTTGGAAAAGTCGCGGGAATACTGGACGAGGCCTTCCGGCCTTCGTCCAGTATTCCCGCGACTTTTCCAAGTTTATACCCCGATAAATTCCACAAAAAGGCCATTCATTCCTATAATAAATCACAATTACATACATCACACGTACAACGTGCTGTCCTGTCTGCAGTTGCTGCCACAAACACAGTCGGGCACGACAGTTGTTAAATTCTGAGGCTTGTGAAATAATCACCAAATAACTAGTTAACCCCATGGAGTAATGTAGCACATTTTTCAACGAAAACTTGATGACATCGTGATGCGATGCTAATACCCTCGCTGGCAAATTCAGTCACAAGGTGAATGCATCAATTAAATGGCCTCTCCAAGGTGTATGATCACGTGGTTACAACAATAACACCAAGTACGGAAACTTCCAGAAGCGCCTCCGATTCAAGGTACGTATTCTTTTATATTGTCCTTATTATGAAACGGATTTTGATGAAATATGGCGCATCGAACGCGTCTTGTTAAGCTGCATTTGGTGGTTTTTGACACGGAAATTGATTCTTCGGAAAAACGACATAAGTATGTGCCGAACTCCCGAGACCACCAAGTGCAGCTCATGAAGACGTGTTTGCTGCGCCATATTTCATCAAAATCCGTTGCATATTCCATAGGAAAATCGTTTTTTTCGCTATAAAATCAATATTTGATGGAATTTCATGAAACAAAAAAAAACTGGTGAGGGTGAGTTTTATTGTTATTGGTGAAAAAGTACTTAAATTTAGTTTTTAACAGTTTTTAGATTTAATGTGTAAATAGCCAAAAGTTCGTCGGCAGAAAAACGTGGAACAGACAGTAGACTTGTATTCGCTATTGATCAGTGGCCTACTTACCTCATCCCTGCACTGAGTAGAGGAATCCCCCCATCTCTGAGCACACTGTTTATCTGGCCCGAAACTTGACCCTAATGGACTAAGCTCCTCTTGTGACGTCATTTCAGCGTCCGTAAAATGGTTGTCTTCGAAACAGGTTGGATATCTGACAAATAGTTAGTTTCCAACTGTAACTCTTGCAATCTACTCCCGTACCGTCCGTATGGTACGGGAGTAGATTTCAAGAGTTACTGTTCGCAACTATCACATAATATGGGTGCTGACGCGGAGATGCATTTGTGTAAACAGTCTTTATTCAAGAAGTTCATGTACAACTTGGAGGAAATCTCTGATAACAAACTGCCATATCAGGCACCGTCACTGATACAATATATGACGGTCAATCCGGTTTCGAAAACTACCCCCGAAGACGTATTGCTGATCGAACAACGTCACATGACGTGTCTGAAGGGAAGTGTGGTGTATGTTACAACGAGGAAAGTGTACTGAACAAATACTGGAATAAATGTACGTATACAGCATGCTTTTATTTATTAACACTAAGCTGTATGCATGACTTAGTTAAAGCTGGACTCCCACATCCCAGGTTGTAATATAACCAGACATATATGTTTCGTCTTCAGCTATGTCATTTTCCGCGCAAAATAAACACTTAGCACTACCGGACGTGTTAATTGACATTAGCATATTTCTGTTTATATAGCAAACGTGAATTGCAAGTTTGATATCAGGGGCGATAACAGAGTTTCCTTCAACGGTTAATATAAACAACTATTTGTTCTCTCCATTTATTTGTGATGTGCAATGATCATACTTTATAATATGTAGTTAAATATTTATTCAGGTGACGCATTTAATTTATATAAATAATTTTAAAAATGTATTGCCTGATTTGCATATAAAAATAGCCAGACACAAACGCGCGTCTCTACCAGTATATTACATATTACTTTTAAATGATTGTATGCTTTTTTATTGAGAAAGAATGCAAAATCAACATGAAACGACAATGTTCATGCTCAGCAGTGTAAGGGTTAGATATAGAAGAAATCATCCATTTGGGATATAAAATAGCGGCTGTTACAGAGAGGTGGCTGTTGTAGAGAGGTGGCTGTTACAGAGAGGTGGCTGTTGTAGAGAGGTGGCCGTTCGGGGAGGTTCGACTGTATCTGTATAGAGAGGGCAATCGACATTTTTAACACTGATGGAATAGTTAAACAATTAAACACTTAATTACTTCATATAAAGAACAGTTTGTGCCAAACCAATGGGACCCCTGCATTAATGCTTACTTTTGAATGTGACTGCCAATCTTATCGACGCTGCACGGGGAGAAGAGCCATTCATTTGGCGCTTTTTCCGGCGGCGGAATCTCCTCGTGCTGTGACATCACAAACCAGCTGTCGTCACTGCAGCCGATATCACCATCCACGTTCGATCCCAGCCTGATATAATCGGGAATGGCTTAGAATGTATCAGGGGCCCGTTTCACTAAACTTCGTACGACTAAAATGTTCGTAATTTAGTATAATCTGAAAATTTTAATTGAGGGATTTATATTTATAGAGCATATGCTCAATACATGTAAATCCAATAACTGTTTACAAGAAAACACTGTTAATGTGAAATTTACAGACTATCATAATTTTGCACATATCTACGACGATTTTAGTCGTACGAAGTTTAGTGAAACGGGCCCAGGTACTCCCGTGTATATGTGACTGTGACTGGAGAAATGATGCTTATGGGCTTTGTCACAAGTGTAATTCCTGATCAAATAGCATACTCCTGTATCCTCAAAACGATCTATATTGTTATATTGCTGACGGGTGTTTCAGTGATGAAATGGTGAACAGTGCGGATCAACATGCTGATCGGGATCTACACTGGTCGCAAAACCAATTAGGTCCATTTCTCCAGTCACAGCCACATACATCTTCTGTAATAAATAGTGAAGTGAGTAATAATGGTAGATACTGACAGAAACAAGGCCATGTAAGGGCTATTGGTTTGATTCACACCAGCAAATGATACGTTTATACGTTCAAAAATATTTTATTTTATTTCAACCGCCGCCCCAATTGAATGAATGAATGAATGAAGCGTGTATTTACTAAAGTGTTATAACTATTGCCAGCTGATGAGGGCTTACAATATAGGGTTAACTGTATCGTAATTTTCAAATTTGCGGCTTATATCAGAAAATGATAGGTCGACAAATCTGTTTAATGGCGACGCGCTAGCGGAGTTTTCTGATATACACCGCAAATTTCAAAATTACAATACGGTTAACCTATTTTTAATGCACTCATTCATCAACAATGATATACCTGTAATGTATGACCATCAGTCAATCAGATTGCGTGATATTTATAGAGTGCATTAGAAGACACTATAATTATTCAATATACAGTAGGACCTCCGCAAACCGGACACCCTGGAAGGTCCCCAGGCTGTCCGATTTGGAGAGGTTCCATCGTAATTTTACACTCCATGAACACGTTTCATCATTTTCAATCAAGCACAGACACAAAAATGACATAAATTACAGTGAAACCCATCTAAATTAAGCCCAATATGGTCCCACATGTGTCCGGTTTAGAGAGGTTCCACTGTATCATGAATCGATATACGACATGTATGCAAGCAGAAAAAATAGAATTATGAGAGACTGCGTTGTCCTTACGTCTCAGCAACAGCTATTCATCTGCTAATAGTTATATAGGTACAGTGGAGCCTCTCTAAACCGGACACCCTGGGAGGTCCCCAGGGTGTCCGGTTTAGAGAGATTCCACTGTAAATCAAACATATAACCTTGCGAAAGCATGCGGGTGTGCTTTGCGAACTTGAACAGGCGTTATTATCAGAGATAGATGACACTGACATCAGTAAAACGTGGATATGACTGGAGAAATGGGGCTTATGGGTATTGCGACCAGTGTAAATCCAGATCAGCCTGTGATCTGCCCTATTCGCCATTTCATCTATAAAACACCCGTCATGCTTCTAACAAGCAATATATGTCGTTATCAGGCTACAGGAGTGTACTATTTGATCAGGAGTCACAAATCCCATAAGCCCCATTTCTCCTGTCACAGCCACCAATTTAGGACACAGAGACTACATGCGTGTCCAGTTTAGAGAGGTTCTACTGTACGTACAGATGACCAACGTGTTTGGATATCTCTAGGTCAGTGGCGTCACCTCTGTCCTCCAGCACAGAGAAGGCGTATGGCCAAAACCGAGGATGGCAGGCCGTACCCATCAACGACAATCCTATTTGAAAGAAAATGAAATTGACATATGAGGCACACCATGTGATTTTGTACCTATAATATAATTCCGCATGTTCTCTGAAAATTATAATATAATTCCGCATGTTCTCTGAAAATTTTGTCAACTTTAGACTTTATTTATGAAAAATATTGTAAATATTGTAAAGGTATTTAATGAAATTACGCAGATGTCCGAAGGTACAAAATCGCATGGCGTGTCTCAATTATTATTATCGGGAAATTACGCTTGAACGGATCAGGGCAATTACTGTTTTCAGAATGGTTTCCATCTGGGAAGAACTGGGCTCACAGATTATCATGTTACATGAGCCGAGGAATTCCTACGCGTTTCCTAGCCTTGCCTGATAAACTTGATATCAAAATACATGGAACTGGTATTCTCTATTTACTTACATATTGAACATATCACAGTAATCGAAATTGGAAAGAGATGCGATTTTATCGAAATGCATTCTCTGTATTCCAGCACATACCTCTGTAAAATGAGTAGTACGTGTTCACATCATCGGTGTCAGGGTTAAAGGCAATATCGCGCCTACAAATGGAGAGTAGAATCAACTGACAGTGTATCCAAGGTGCATGATCACGTGGTTACAACAACAATTACTGAAACTGAAGCGCCTCCGATTCAAGGTACGTATTATGTTATATTGTCCTTATTATGTAACGGATTTTAATGAAACATGGCGCATCAGACGCCTCTTGTGAAGCTGCATTTGGTGGTCACATTTAAATGCGTCACCTGAAAAAATAATAGTATTGACAGATTATAAAGTGTGATTATTGCATATCAAAAAATAAATATAGAGGCACAAATTTTTCTTTATATGAATTAAATAAGTGTATAATTGTGTTACTATTCCACCAGTTCTAAAGATTACGAGTGCCTGCTATACAGATATAATCATTTAGTAATATTTATTTTACTGATAGTGACGCGCGGTGGTATCAGGCTATTTTAATATTTTTGACAGATTATAACGTATGATCATTGTACACGAAAATAGAAATACAGAGAATAAATAGTATTGTCTGTCAACATGTTAAGGAAACACGGTTATCACCCCTGATATCAGTGTAGAAAAATACATCTGATTTAAAATGTATAATAATGCCAATCCGATACTTAGGGTAATTGTGAACGAATGTTTATTTTGCCAGAAAATGTCATAGCTACAGAATATATAAAACTATCCGTCTCCCTATATTATAACCTACTGAGTGGGCACGTACCTTTAATAACACAGTGTATTACAATTGTAATAAACTAGTGTAATACATATATAAATGAGCCCGCTAGAGAATACATGTTACGTAATTGTACAGCTTCAATTTCTTATGATGTGCTTATGCAATGAATATAATACAACACTTGTGTACGTTTAATATGACATTTATTAAACGCGTTGACTGATTTCATAAGAAACGAGGCATAGCCTCGTTTCTTATGAAATCAGTTAACGACTTTAACACATGTCAGAGGTTTCTGGCATCGCCTCGTTTCATATGAAATCGGCATGGCCTCGTTTCCTATGAAATCAGTGAACTCGTTTAATAAATATCATATTACATCATCACTCATGTAAGGTCTTCCATTTACACGTTTGTGATTGTATCCACTCACCTGGTAAATTTCTGATATACGTCGTATCTGGAGGTTAAATAAGGGATACTGTGGCGAAAGGCGGCTTTCATCGCGGCCCGCCCATCCATGTACGGGATGCCCTCGTATGTGAGCATGCTGGCCGAGGCCCAGGGGCAGTCAGATGTTTGCTACAACGGAATACGCCTATATACGTACGTGTATCAGGTAACGAGCTTTGGGTTGGTTGAATACGTGCCGAACAATAACATAATGTCGTATCAGGCATTGACCTGATACGAATATCCGGGTTTCGACGAATTGAAAGCTGACGTTTCATTGGTATAACGGTGTCACGTGCAGTTATCGAATGACTTCAGTGTAATGACACAACATAAACACGTCCGCGTTCTTTTCAACGAAAGCCACGTCATAATTGCTCAATATGTAGCGTAAAACGTTACCTGATAAATACAATACCATGCTAGTGTTTTTGTTTATATCAAGTTTATCAGGCTCGGCTCGGAAACGGTAGGAATTCCTCGGCAAGCCTCGGAATTCCTACCCGTTTACTAGCCTTGCCTGTAAATTTGATATCGAAAGAAACTAGACTGGTATTATTAATGTACGTTAAGGCTAAACATAACACCCATTTGAACACTAAGTACACTACTGTCTGTTCCACGTTTTTCTGCCGACGAACCTTTGGCTATTAAACACATTAAATCTAAAAAATATGTAAATGTAAGTACCCTCCCCAAAATATTTTATATGATGACATTCCATCAAATATTGATTTTATTGCGAATAAACGATTTTCATGGGGGCTAAAAACAGATTTTTTAAACTTTATTTGTGGACCGATTTTAAAATTCTATTTTTTATTTTCTCAGTTATATCATTTTCAAGCTATCTTATCTAACCAGGTTTTTTTTTTGCTCCTCCCCTAGTTAATCTACCACATTTTCCCCCGTGTTAAATTCCTATAGGAAAATCATTTTTTCGCAATAAAATCAATATTTGATAGAATTTCATAAAATTTTGGGAGGGTGACTTTTTTGTTATTGATTGAAAAGTACTTACATTTAAATATTTTTTTAATTTAATGTGCTTAATAGCCAAATGTTCGTCGGCAGCAAAACGTGGAACAGACAGTATGTGTAGACTTCTAGTTCACTATCAATGGACGTCAAAGTGAACAATAGTAGACATGGTAGTGCATGTATGCGGGAAGGGATACCTTTTGATAATCTATGTCATTTACTACTTCAAGGTGCATGATCACGTGGTTACAATAACAAGAACAATGGTTGAAAGTGTTGAAAGAGAGCCCACTCCATTTGTATTTTCCTTATATGCAACTGATGCAATATGGCGCAGCAAACGCGTCTTCATGAGCTGCATTTTGTGTTCCCGGCGGAGTTCGACACATACTTCTATCGTTTTTTGCGAAGAATCGATTTCCGTGTCAGTAGACAAATCGATTGTTCGCAAAAACGACATAAGTGTGGGCCAAAGTACCGAGACCACTAAATGCAGCTTAACAAGATGCATTTGATGCGCCATATTTAATCAAAACCCGTTACATAATAAGGACAATATAAAATAATACGTACTTTGAATCGGAGGGCTTCTGGAAGTTTCAGTATTTGTTTTTCATGTTGTAACCACGTGATCATACACCTTGTACTGGATAAGTAGGTCAATGACATGTTTGGGTTTATTGATAGTGATACATCCATAAGCTTTGATTAACTTTAATTAACATGGACAATATTACGTTGATAAAATGACGTAAACACAATGGTTAACAAGGATACTAGAATAGAAACTTGCTAACTAATTCAAGCGGACAAAGTGGGTTAAGGTCATTCGTTGATGGATGGCTGTTATTTTTATCAAACACTTTCGGGCAGCATACGGAGCCCCGCAGGGGACGTAGAATTTTTTTTTTTATTAATTAGTTCCCACGAAATAATAATTTGTTCCCACGGGAACGAATTGTTATATCGTGGGAACGAATTGTTATATCGTGGGAACGAATTGTTGATGCGAGGGAACGAATTGTTAAATTGGGTTAATGAATTGTCATTTCGTGGGAACGAATTGCTAATTGGAGGGAACGAATTGTTATATTGTGGGAACGAATTGTTAATTCGAGGGAACGAATTGTTAAATCGTGGGAACGAATTAATAAAAAAAATCCATGTCCCCTGCGGGGCTCCATAGATAGCAACTTCCCTGATGAGAAAAGCGATGCGAGTTTGTACCCGTCGAAACTTTCAGAGCAAATGCGGAATAGTGGAATAAAATTCCGCATTTGTAATGAAAAATTCACAAAGTTTCTACGTCATTTGTGGCTGTGAAATGGGGCTTATCGATTTTGCGACTAGTGTAGATCCAGATCAGCCTGTGCATCCGCACAGTCTGATCAGAATCTGCACTGTTCGTCATTCCATTAATGAAACATCTGTCATGCTTCTAACACGTCTTACAAGCAATGAAGATCGTTATCTGTCTAAAAAGTGTGATATTCGATTAGCGCTGGTCACAAATCCCATAAGCCCCGTATCTCCAGTCACAGCGACATTTAATGAAACAAATCCTTATTGCTCTAAATGGTTTTCATGAAAAATCACACATCACGACACGTGTCGGCCAGATGGCCGATGTCCGTTACCTTGCAGATGACGACGTTAGCGAGGAACACCCTGACACACAGGCTCGGATCTACCTCGGATATCGCGGAGTACCGCATGTCTACCTGCCATGGAGCACAAATGAAACACGACATGTGATTGTGTATCTTCGGACATCTGCGTAATTTTATGGAATACGTTTACATACTTTACAATATATTCCGTAAATGGTGTCAAATGTTGACAAAACTTTCAGAGTACATGTGGAAATAGGAAACAATATACGTTCAAACCTGTGAATAAAGGCCAGTCATGGTCTTTGTTCACAGATGTTCATTGTTCACAAATTCATTAATGTAGTAATTGAACTATTGAGAAAACAAAAGCGTGGCTACTATAGACAGGCAATAGGTATTCGGAGGTGGCCTTTTAGCACAGGTTCGATTGTACGCGTAGTTTAATATTCGGTTGCCTTCAGGAGGAGGTGGAGTAGCTTGGGGAGAAGTCAAATAAGCGAAAATAAAGGAAACTTACTCCGAAACCTGCCTAGATAGTTTAGAAATGTTCTAAGAAAACAAAAATTAGATTTTGAAAATCGGCCCACGAATCGCAAACTTTCTAAAGAAAAACTCTACGCGTAGCCTGCATGTAAAATACCCATAGGAAAATATATTTTTCGCAATAATATCATTATTCGATGACATTTCATCGAATTATATTTTGGGGGGTATGGTGATTTTTTTTTGTTATTGATGAAAAAGTACTTACATTTAAATGTTGTTTTTTTAAGTTAATAGCCAAACATTCTTAGGCAGCAAAACGTGGAACAGACAGTAGTTTAAGCGGTGCGTACCTGAGCGTACATCTGTCTGTAATACTGCAACATGTCCTCCTCCACACCAGAGGTGTCCCCGCCGTTAGCATCCACCCAACTGGAACAAATGGCTGTATTAGTATACACTCTGCACTTGTTTACTCGAAAACACGTACTTGGGACCAACAATGTACTTTGAGTTATCAGTAGTTTGAGTTTGAGGTAAAGAGTGTAGACTGGTGCACACTACATACCTCTTTAGCAGTGTTTGCAAACAGTACACATCCATCAGGATCTGCACTTTTTGCAAGTAGTTTTCATATTTGTTTTCGAAAACAAAAAACACCCGCTTCTTATAAATGGACTTTCATTTTGTAACGATTGGATTGGTCTTTCAATTAACTTATCACTACTGTCCATTCCCGTTACTTAGTGTTGAATAATTGTATTATTATATCATGCTGCAAGCAAGCAACACTGCACACATGGAGTTTCTTTCAGCACGGTACGTATTACTGTATAAAGCATTCTCACCCGCAAATAAATAGGTACCAAATATAATGAGTTGTGTACTTCGACAATGGTAGTAAACAAGTCGCAAATGTACGATGGGTTTCACAATTAATATGGTACTCCAAGACAACAAGGGCATAACTGGCTCTCTCTAAGCCGGACACCCTGGGGACCTCCCTGGGCGTCCGGTTTACAGATGTTTCACTGTCGCTTCTTTATAATATCGTTCATTTTGAGATTTAAAAAAACAAATAGATGGACAGTAAACAACTACATTTTTTTATGACATCGCATACTTATTATTGACTAAAAGCGAGACATTAAATGTACATTAAAACCTCTCTAAACCCGACACACTGGGGGACCTAATTGCATTAAGTTAGATTGGTTTCACTGCAATTTATTGCATTTTCGTGCCTGTTCATGACTGAAAGTGATGACAATGTTCATGTAGTGGTTGATTTCAGCGGAATCTCTCTAAACCGGACACCCTGGGGGACCTCAGGGTGTCAGGTTTAGAGAGGTTCCATTGTATACATGTTAATGCAGCCAACATATACTCACTATTCATATACCGTTTCATCGGCGAACGCACAAACTTCAACATAGAAACATCCATCCTCCTGCTTGCCCCGCCTCAGCCTGGGACGGCCAGGTGTGTCCCGGCTCAGCCTATCATACTCCTGGGCCCGGCTTATATACGTCGTCAGGTCTAAGGAAACCAACAGAAAACGTGGAAAGGAACTCATTTATTTATATACGCCGTTGGGTCTAAGGTAGAGCAAACCAACCATGTTGTATATATTACAACATGGGTGACTACGTTTTCCTGTTTTCCAACAGGAAAACGTAGTCACCCATGTTGTAATATATACATTTGTTTTCGTCCATTAATTATATATGACATATTTTTCGGGCAAAACAAATATTAATTTACCATTACCGGTCGTGTTAATTGACATTATTATACTTTTTATATCAAACGTGAATTGCTATTTTGATAGCAGAGGTTATAAACGTATATGCTTAAAATGTTAACGGAAACAACTATTTAGTAGATCTATTTATTCTTTTGATATGCAATGAGTATGCACGTGAATAATTCTATCAGAACATACCTAGATGTACAGGTAACTAGACTAGTTAACAATACTTAACCATTTCAACACCACAATGCGGTCCCGTGTATCAGATTTGGAGGAGAGTCTGGGCACGTTAAAGAACCAGAGGGGACTATTCGCATACGAGCTAAGCCTCCTGGGACCGGTTTCCTCTGTATCCACCTCCTTCCTTTCTCCCCTTTTTGAGAGACAACTTGCAAGGCATCGAGCCAGTGCCGTCGTTAAATCCAAGCATTTACATTTATAGGCCTGTATAGTGGTATTGGCAAAAAGTGTAAATCCAGATGAGCCGGCTCGTGACAAGCCGTCTCATAATGATTTGCACTTTTTACAAGTAATTTTCATATTTTTGAGAACAAACAATATCCCCTTTTAATAAATAGACTAGTCTGAAAATAATGTTGTGATAATCGGATTGGTCGGAAAATTGACTTATAAAAGTCCATTCGACTTACCTAGAGGTGAAACTGAAAGGGTTAAGGCATCTATCTCCATAGGTGAATTAGAGACGGCAAATGGTTACATTTTCTCATGATTGTGTTTAGACTGCCACGACCGGGACACAACAATCTTATTTCTCTCACTTCTTTAAACACACATATGGATTTTGCAACAATATGAGGCACGCCATGTGATTTTGTACCTTCGGACATCTGCGTAATTTCATGCAACACGTTTACAAAATTTACAATATTTTTCATAGATAAAATCAAAAGTTGACAACAATTTTCAGAATAATATGCGGAATAATGCATGTAATCTGAAAAAATTGATAAACTTTTGACGGCATTTACTGAAAATAATGTAACTTTTGTAAACGTATTTCATGAAATGACGCAGATGTCCGAAGATACAAAATCACATACCGTGTCTCATATACAGCAAATATTAATTTTATGAAATTATGGATGGAATAACAATGCTATTTAAAACGTGTACGCAACAAGATAATATATGGCTGTGACTGGAGAAATGGGGCATATGGGTTTTTGCGACCAGCGTAGATTCAGATCAGACTGTGCTTATGCTTATGCACAGTCTGATCAGGCTCTGCAATGATCGCCATTCCATCAATGAAACACCCGTCATGCTTCTAACAAACTACATGTATATAGATCGTTAGCAGCTACACGAGTGTGCTATTTGCTATTTACGCAGATGTCCGAAGGTACAAAATAGCATGGCGAGTCTCATATTACCACCACTGCTGCCCTTTATTCACCCGTATCTATGTCCACATCCGAGGGCAGCAATATATCGGCACGCCCCGCGGCCCGGGCCGGCGGTTCCACGTCAACCGTGATCGCTGACGCCCGTCGGGCAATCTTGCCGAGGTGGGAACCGTCAATTCCCAGGCGGGACCTCCAAAAACGGTAACCTGAAACTATTATCGGGGTAAACATGATGAGATAGCTGCAGATAGTTTATGTCACGGTACGGATTCAGTAACTCGGCAGAGAAGATATGTGTCTGTGCCCGGTTAGCTCAGTCGGTAGAGCGACCGCCTTGTAAGCGGGAGGTGCCTGGTTCAAGTCCCGGGTCGATTGCATGTTTTCTCTTCATGTTACATCTGGCGCCCAACGAGGAACCGTGACTGATATATATACTCCGAGATTGTCCCACAGACAATCACTGTTCGAGGACGAATTTCAATTTGGCGGGTGAGTAAGTCACGGTTCGGATCTAGTAACTCAGGAGAGAAGATATGTATCTGTGCCCGGTTATCTCAGTCGGTAGAGCGACCGCCTTGTAAGCTGGAGGTGCCGGGATCGAGTCCCGGGTCGGGTGCATATTTTATCCCGTCAACACAGTGCGTATGTGCCGTGAAACACGGTGCCGTGAAACATATTTGATATCCTGTCAATACGACCTACTCACCGCGTATAAATATATGCGATGACTGGGGTTACTTTTTTTGCATTTTAAAGCCATTTCTAGGTGTTGACGGGATAAATAGAATAGTAGGTTAGTGCCGTGAATGGGAAAAGATATCTGGCGCGGCACGGAAACGGGATGTGCTTGGCAGAGCCTCGCCCATCCCGTTTCCTGAGCCTTGCCAGATATTTTTTCCCATTCACGGCACTAACCTACTATTCTCTATCTATTTTCCTTATTTCTGAACCAAAGTATATGTTGTGACCACTTATTTGAACCGTCTCGACGAGACGGTTCAAATGAGTGGTCACAACATATACTTCTGATGAGAAATAAAGAAATTATTGAGCCCTGCCGGATATTTTTTCCCATTCACGGCAATAACCTACTATTCTCTATTTTCTCTTCCTGTTACATTTATGGTAGACCGTACAGTGATCAGAATTATTGACAATGCATGCTGGACTGAGATCTCGACCCAGGAGGTTGATGTTCGGATTTGTTTCCATGGTGCATTAACAAGATATGGGCATGTATTACAGACAAATAAATAAGCACAGAACCCAATAGTTCGAACATCAAATGATATGTGTCTACAAACGTGAACTCCGTGCGAGAAAACAATGTGTATACCAATACATAGGTTTTTACGGAGCCTCGCACGGAACATGGATTTTTTATTAATTAGTTCCCACGAAATAACAATTCGTTCCCTCAATTTAACAATTCGTTCCCTCGAATTAACAATTCGTTCTCACGATATAACAATTCGTGGGAACGAATTGTTATTTCGTGGGAACAAATTAGTAAAAATAGAATTCTACGTCCCCTGCGGGGCTCCGTAGTTTTGGTCTACATTTGAGATTCTTACGCGGGATAATCGCAAGGTTTATTACCGCAGTATGAAATAGATATTTGCTTTATTCCTTAGCTTTATTCCACGTACAGTGGAACCCCCGGACACCCAGAAAACACCTGTGATGTTATTTTTGATGAGTTTCTTGGTCATTTATCTCAGGTGATAATGTCTGTTCGTGATCTCATAGAGTCAAACTATGGCTCAGAATGATAAAATGCCTGATTTACATTGAAACCCCTCTAAGCCGGACACCCTGTGGACCGCCCAGGGTGTCCGGTTTAGAGCGGTTTCACTGTATTATTTTTAACCTACCATATATATGGTATAACATGTATTACAATTACAAAGTTCCCAACCAACTGTTGTTATCGAATAACATGTTCTTTAAAAGAGAATACGATATAATAATTCCAGCACAAACATATTTACACAATTCCCTAACATTTGATTGGCCCGTAGCAAGTCTCTGTTCAAAATTTATATTCCAGTAAATTCCTACGCCGAACTACTTTCCGTAACCGTGAGGCGCAGTTAAAATAATTCTTAAGAAAACGGAAAATAAACACATTTTCTTGATGAATTTATTTCAAATGCTGGAATTATAAGGAATGAATGGCCTTTTTGTGGCATTTATCGGGGATATAAACTTGGAAAAGTCGCGGGAATACTGGACGAGGCCGGCAAAAAGGCCATTCATTCCTATATAACATGTATTACAATTACAAAGTTCCCAATGAACTGAAGTTATCGAATAACATGTTCTTAAAAGAGAATACGATATAATGAAACAATTTGATCTGTAACGTCCATGCTTAAATTTGTAATCCAGAAAATGTGTCTATATTCGTATATGAGACGCGTCATGTGATTTTGTACCTTCGGACATCTGCGTAATTTCATGAAATACGTTTATAAAATTTACAATATTTCCCGTAAATGGCGTCAAACGTTGACAAAAGGTTAAGAGTAGATGCGGAATTCTGAAATCACATGGCGTGACTCGTATGTATTTAACTGTCCGGTGACCTATAATATATAACATTGAGTAAGAAAAGAAAGTGAAGACATGCACACTACCTTCATGCATTTCCTGGTCGACGGACGTTGTCTTGGCAACCGATACGGCGTAAATCAGCGTCACAAGGCCGATAATCCACGCACCATGATCTAGCGCCATTGACACGTGCTGACAATTGAAACATATGCGTTACCATTTCACCCATAGATCTAAATAACTTTAATCGTCTGGGAAATGTTAATATTTGGACTAATCATATTAGGTATACGTTTTTTTTAAATCTGAACAATACCAGGCCCGTACGCAGGAATTAATTTAGGGGGGGGTGCGTTATCGACGGCGCGAAGGGCTAAACATTGTTTTTTTGCACATTCACGGACAGACCTCGGAAGATTAACCATTTCACCCCTAATTCAACGAGCCGCCATTTAACATTTCTCATTCAGAGCCGACTCACGAGCCGGCTCATCTGGATCTACACTTTTTGCCAATACCACTATACAGGCCTGTGGTGTTGTGAATGTGTATCATCTGAGACATTTTTCTGGCATAAACAGGTTCATTCACAACACAAATACCCCACGTATTGATTATTTTTGGCATTATTATACCATTAGTACATGTAGTGATGAGACGTAAATTTACACACTGATATCAGGGGCGATAACCGTGTTTCCTTAAAATGTTAACGGACCTTACATTATTTATTCTCTGTATTTATTTTGTTGATGTGCAATGATCGTACTTTATAATCTGTCGAAAATAATATTTGTTTCAGGTGACGCATTTAATTAGTATAAATAATTAAAAAACAGCATGCCTCATTTGCATATGAAAATAGCTGATACCACCGCGAGTCACTATCAGTAAAATAAATATTACTAATTGATTATATCTGTACAGCGGCCACTTGTAATATTTAGAATTGGTGGAATAGTTACACAATTATACACTTATTTCATTCCTATAAAGAACATGTTGTGCTTACAGAGTGGGTATGTACCTTTAATGAGACGGCTCGTTACGAGCCGGCTCTGACTATTGTCTACGATTAATGTTCACCGACGGTGAAACTTCTTCAACATTTTCGAAGGTTTTCAGCAGGTTTTTACTGTAAAGTTAAAATAGCGTCAGAAATGGCTGTTATTTTCCCAAGCTAAATCTTACACGTGAACGATAATCGCCGATGAACGATAGTCGGTTCTACGCGGCTCATCTGGATCTACAGTGTTCGCACATTTTGGATTTTATGACGGTATGGGTGAAAGGGTTGAAAGGGTTAATTATAAAACACAAGGTAAAATAATCGAGTTTAATGCGCTATGTATCATCATTATCAGTCCGCTTGTTAGAATAGTTTTTAAAAGAAACGACTAAAAATGACGTCAAGTATTACGTCACGTCGACAAACGTCTTTTGAAAATAGTTATTATACAAGCATGTTTGCTTTAACCTAAATCATCCAATACTAATGTCTATATATGATCAGAGCTCCAGATAAGTGTTGTATCTAAAGAGTTTTATACCCTCATATTTCAAATTCAAATTTCGATAATTAATGCCTATTCTGCTAAAATATGTGCGTAAAATACGCCAATACGCACCTTATTTGGAGCTTTGTGTGATATGTGCTTATTCAAATGAAATAAAATACTGTTTAAACCAAACGCAACGTTCTGATGCCCATGACGTGTACAAATGCAACCATGTACGAACCTTTCTGCAGATTCCGTGAGAACGGGCGATGAAGCATCAATGCTGTCCGCAACATCTGTAACACTGAATAGACACCACCGCGGTGTTTATATACCCCTTCTGGCATATAGCATCGTTATAAATGGACCATTGTATGTGATTTTCATTCTTCTCACATCGCTGTGTATCGCCGATATACATTCCCAAAGAATGCGATAATTATCGGAAATGGTGATGAAAGTTGACGAATATTTCAATGAAAGCGCGGAATTCAATTCCGCGTGTGCATTGCAATTTTCGTCAACTCTCGACGTCATGTGTAAAATGTATCGCACACATTCGAACTCATCTTCGGAACAGTCGCATATATGTGTTAAAACAGAACATCACATGGCCGAAATTGCGTAATTGTCTAGTAGATCTACGTGTCGTCAGTGTAGTTTCTGATCGTTTTCGTCTTTTGTAGAATTAATATCATAATATGGTATGTTTGCTCATGACAGTGTGGACAAAATTGGCAGCTCTGGACCTATGCTGGGCCTGAACACGCTAAGATTAATCCTATTAAAGGTACAGGCACACTCAGTAATAGCTAGGGTCCCACATGCCAGGTTATAGAGAATAGTAGGTTAGTGCCGTGAATGGGAAAAAATATCCGACAAGGCTCAAGAATGAGTGGTCACAACATATACTTTGGTTCAGAAATAAGGAAAATAGATAGAGAATAGTAGGTTAGTGCCGTGAATGGGAAAACATATCTGGCAAGGCTCAGGAAACGGGATGGGCGAGGCTCTGCCGAGCACATCCCGTTTCCGTGCCGCGCCAGATATTTTTTCCCATTCACGGCACTAACCTACTATTCTATTTATCCCGTCAACACCTACAAATGGCTGTAAAATGCAAAAATAGTATTGACTGGATATCAAATATGTTTCACGGCACCGTGTTTCACGGCACATACGCACGTGCGTGTTGACGGGATAAATAATATAGGGAGACAGATAGTTTTGTATATTCTGTAGATATGACATTTTCTGGCAGAATATGCATTCACCATTACTCCACGTATTGCTTGGCATTATTACATGTATATATTTTATATCCGACTTAAATTTCCACACTGATATCAGGGACGGTAACCGTGTTTCCTTCAAATGTTAACGGACACTACTATTTATTCTCTGTATGTATTCCTTTTGGTATACAATGAACATACTTTATTATCTGGCGAAAATATTATATTTTAAGGTGACGCATTTAATTAGTATAAATAATTAAAAAGTATCATGCCTAATTTGCATGATACTACCGCGAGTTACTATCATGACAATAAATATTACTAAATGATTATATCTGTGTAGCTGGCACTCGTAATTTTTTGAATTGGTGGAATAGTGACACAATTATACACTTATTTAATTCCTATAAAGAACAGTTTGTGCCTACTGAGTGGACATATACCTTTAACCAGGATCCCATATAAATATAATACAACTATAATAAATAATCGGACTGCCTTTCGCAACATTGCCTCTGGATACTTGTCCAGCATATATTGGACGTTCGATGACCGGTCTGTAGATCTTGGGCTAATTAAACTGTTTTACTGATTATCTGAAAACCTCTTCTGCGCATACATGTGGCTGTGACTGGAAAATGGGGCTTATGTGGTTTGTGACCAGTGTAGCTCCTGATTACATAGCACCCACCTGTAGCCTGATAACACTATATTAATTGTTAGAAGTATGACGATGTTTCATTGATGGAATGGCGAACAGTGCAGATCCTGAACAGACTGTGCGGATGCACAGGCTGATCAGGATCTACACTGGTCGCAAAAGCCATAAGTCTCATTTCTCCAGTCACAGCCACATATATAATGACTGTTTATTCCACATTTTCTGCTGACGAACATTTGGAGTCAAACAACGAAACGTTTTGCAAATTGACTCCAAACCCTGGTTAGATAGCTTGACAGTAATGTAAGTAAGTAACCTTTTTCGCAATAAAATCAAAAATCAATATTTTATGGAATGTCTAAAATGGGATGTTGATTTTTTTTATATTAATGACAAAATACTTACATTTAAATATTAGATTGAATGTCTTTAATAGCCAAAAGTTAGTCGGCAGAAACTGTGGAACAGATAGCGGGTATCTTCTGTTCCTGTGAGTTTCATCGTGTGGTATGATATATGGACACTCGTTAATGATACACATTGAGAGCATATCCCAAATGTATACGGGCTATTGCCATTTTCAGTCACTGTAGCTACTATTGTGATTAAGCTTAGATTTTGAAATTTAAATTATTGATATGTCTACGTGACAATCTATAAACACAGTGGCGGATCCAGGATTTCACAGAAACGTGGGAGGGGGGGGGGGGGGGGGGGGGGTGGGGGGGGGGGGGGGGGGGGGGGGGGGGGGGGGGGGAGCAGACGAAATTCGAATAACCTAATGTTTTGCTATTTTTTTTACAGAATCAGACAGCTTCTCAATTGCAAAACAAAATATGGCCCCGGACCTCCCCCCTGAATCCGCCACTGAAACGTATTAGTTATTGTTACATGACTGCCGTTGTTCGACACCGCTCACAGCTGTGTTCAAACATACAGCACGTGCTGTTTGACCATGGCTATGGACAATGCTCATTTCGGGGCCAAGCTAACAACTACGTAATGCATGTGTCTGATGACGTTACTACAACGCGTCATTACGTCACCAGATTAGTTCACAACGATTGCACTGACATTTTGAAATTGATGCGGCTGCATCACGCGACGTGTAATGCGGTCCCGGAATATGTATACGTAAATCAGCTATCAGAATGAAATGGCTTATCAAAGTAGCGAAAGTGACTGCATATATGCTCAAATTACACGATATTTCCAATGGAAATGTAACAATAACGTTCGACCGTGTCCAGCCGTGTGTAAACGTTTGCCGTGGCAACCGGGAACTGTTTGAACCCGCGGCATGCGGCCAATCAGTTCGAACAGTTCCCTCGTGCCACGGCAAACGTTTACCCACGGCTGGACATTGTCGAACCTTATATTTTCACATGTGTCTGTAATTTTCACATCTGCGGGTCTCGTGCTGACAACATTAGCTTATAGATTCGTGAGATATTTGTCATCCTGTGACTCTAGTTCCCGTGTTTAGTTCCCGTGTTCATGGAGAGGAACACTATACGATAGTTATCTTTCATTCCAATTCTCTTCACAGTATTTATCTACGGTGTATATACATTTATGTAAATTGTTATTCAATAAGTAGAGGATCTTCAACGAGTTTCCATTTGATATACGATTTATGAAACGAATCACGCAACACTTTAGGTGAGGCGAGTAGTAGTAAGGGAGTCAAAATGATACCACCTACCGTGATATCATTTATAACCCTCTATAATACCCCCACCACCCCCGAAAAATAAAAAATTGGTTAACGAGGAAAATTGTCTCCCGACAGCAAATTTATGAATTTGGAGAAAATTAATTTTGAAAAGAGGGATGTCCCAATTATATTGGTAATTGACTTTTGAAAAAAGTCGAAATCATTCATGCAAGTACAATAGTTTATATTCCTCATTTTTCTCCTCCGATATAGCTAATTTATTTCGCAGATCAGCAACTAATTCTACCAGCTCTTGTCTACCACGTTCACCTTTAGCCACCTGACAGCGTAGTTGCTTATGTCTACAAAGAGTTTGGGAACTAACGAATTTACAAGGGCATCTGGGGCATTGAAATTGTGGGGGGACACAAGGAAACTTTCTACGTCTCGCTAGATGCCTTCGTAGATAGTCTTTACACGTAAACGTCTTACAACAAGTCTCACACTCCATTATATATGTATGTATATATATGTATATGTATATGTTCAATTGGACGTGAAAAAATAAAAACATTATGTAAATTTTTGACGTCCAATTGAACAGATAAATTTTATAGGTTATACAAAAGTATATATGCAAAAGTATATACAGAAAATATGATAACACCAGAAACTAGAGCAGAAATAGAAAGTTTGAGAAGAGAAGCCGAATCTCTAGGGATTACTTATAGTACACGGTTGAGAGTTAGGGGGTTGACAAAGCTGATAAATGCCACAAAGAATGAGGCGTTTATGAAGCGTTTACCCGCGCCTATAGGGGCAGTTTGGGGCATTTAAAGACCTCTCACTAGCGGAGGAAGTTGGTAACAGAATTCAAAAAGAAAGTATTGCGGAGCTAAGGGCTTGTGTAATTAATTCTAAAGAATTACCTTCAAACACAAATAATTTGTCTCAAATTAGACACACAGGTGACCAAATACCAAATAAAAGATCTATAGTTCGCTCGATAGTGGAAAAAGGTGAAGAAATATTGGGGGCTCACGATGAAACATTGGAAAAGGTAGAAAATGGAAGACGGGTAGTTACATTATCCTTTCGTAAAAACATTAACATTAACGAGTCTGAACGCATGTCCGATAAACTCGCTCCGTATTCTAACAACCAATTTTATTTGAGATATTCATCATTCTTACAAGCTAGAACATATGGAGGAAATTAAAAATGGAAAACCTGTAACTATAATGCACAAAAATTCTCGTGGTAGCGAACCACTATCATCAATGAAAACCGTTAAAAAATGGCTGTCAGATAAGGAGCAAACACGAATAATGTCCGATAAAATAGACAGACCGAATACAAAGTGGAAGTTTGTAAGATGGGTAGAGGTTTTCGTAAAGCTAATACAAGGTAGTAGGGGAATAGATTTGGGACTACAATCCAAAGAAGCAGCAGGAGGAGAACTTCCAGAATGGCTGAAGAATAAAAAAGGTATGTATTCTTTAGATAAGTATAATGACGACCTTTGTCTGTTCAGGTGTCTAGCTATGCATATGACAGATAAAAGACCCGACAGATGTACAGAAAAGGCGAAAGAACTTAGTAAGCAATATTTTGGTAGTAATGTGGTTTCACCAATTCCTTTTTCAGATCTGAAAAAGGTTGAAGAGTTTTTTAAGATCGGTATAGAAGTATATCATGGCATGGGATGGGTGTGAGATTCATGCAAAGCATAGAAAAGAAGAACGCGCATCCACCATGAGAAGAGATACATTTATTAGAAGAAGCAAAGAATTCAACCTAGTAGTTATGTGGGAATGCGAATTTCAAAGAACGGGTAAAGACATAAAGATCGGTTGCGACACTACTCTTTATCCATATCAGATAGTATACGATTTTGAGGCATATCTCAACCCAGAATTTGAAACTGTCGGTAATAATCTAGAGTACGAAGCCGAGCACGTTCCGGTAAGCGTTAGTATAGGAGATAATTTCTCAGGAACAGTAACTCATATTTGTGATAAAGATCCCGCAAAACTTATAGAAAAATTCGTAGAAGATTTGAAAGTCAGGGAAAAGCTATAAGAGAAGAAGTGTGGTCAAGATATGGGTTTAATACAGAACATTTACGTAAAAACCAAATCGCCAAGATCGAACAGTGGATAGAGCAAGTACCAGGTTATAGGTTTTAACAGCAGTAAGTACGATATAAACTTAATAAAGAAATACCTAGTAGGCGAACTGGCATCAACAACAAAGAAAGTAATGGTCGGAAAACGTGCAAACGCAACAATATTTCTATTTACTCCAGAGTTTAGATTTCTTGATGTAATACTTATCTAGGACCTGGTGTAAGTTACGATAGTTGGATAAATGCTACGAATGCAAAGGACAGAAATCTTTCTTTCCTTATGAGTGGTTCGATTCTCCAGACAAACTGGAATTACCCAGGACTACCGGATATAGAGAATTGGTATTCCAAACTATCTGGGAAAATGTTAATAGATGAAACAGAATTAAGTAAATGTCGTAGAATTTTCGAAGAAAATAATATGAAAACTTTCAGAGATTGGTTGAAATATTATAACGATTTAGCTGTAGCACCGTTCCTAGAAGCGGTGGAAAATATGTGTGAATTTTATAAACACAGAGGTGTGGATATTTTCAAAGATGCGGTAACACTACCTGGAGTAGCTATACAATATTTATTGAGAGGAACCATTAAAGAACAAAAATCTTCAAAGACGATTATACGGAGGATGCTCTATATGCACCAAAAGAAGAAACATACGAAATGATGAAGGACGCTCTAGTTGGCGGTCCATCAATAGTATTTCACGATATGCAGAAGCTGGTGTTTCAAATATTAGAGTGGGTTCCAAACCTTGCAAGGCTGTTTTGGGGTACGACGCAAACGCGTTATATTTATCTACGTTAAATAAAGAGATGCCGTGTGGGAGAGAAACTATACATATAGATACCCCACATAACCCTAAATTTATAAAAAAGTTTTGTAAAAGAGTTTTATCTGGAGACTGGTTTGGGTTTGCGGAGGTGGATATAGAAGTTCCACACAACTTAAAAGATAAGTTTTCTGAAATGTCCCCAATATTTATAAACAGAGAAGTAGAGGTTGATGAAGTTCCCACACACATGTTAAAAATATTTAAAAAGATACTGGCCGAACAAGAGGAGATGGAAAAAAATTGGTGGGATCTATGACCGCCACTAAAGTATTGCTGTACACGCCACTGTTGAAATGGTATTTAAAACACGGCCTAGAAATAACTGGAGTTCATCGTGTTATAGATTATATTAGCGGAATACCATTCGAATGGTTCGCAAAAGAAGTTACAGCCGCAAGACGAACAGGTGATGTAGAACCAAATAAGAAACCAGTAGCCGACATAATGAAATTACTAGGAAACTCGTGTTGTGGAAAAATGATAAAGGCAACGGAGAGACATTTAAATACGACATATACACAAAACGAAACCTGTGTTGACAAAGCATTAAGATCTGCATTCATTGACGATTTGGAAGAGATAGGAGATGCGTACGAAATATCTTCAAGAAAACCCCGGTGTGCGGTAAAGAGACCATTCCATTGTGGAATAGCGGTTTATCAACTAGCTAAATTGAGAATGTTGGAATTTTACTACGAATTTCTAGACAAATACGTAAAAAGAGAAGACTTTGAATTAATACAGATGGATACAGATAGTATGTATATAGGAGTTAGTGGAAAAACGATAGAGGCTTTGATTAGACCTAACTTACTAGACGGGTTTGAAAAAGAAAAAAAGAAATGGTTGGCTTGGGATAAATGGAGCGAAAGAGAGCCCGGACTTTTCAAAATGGAATTTAGCGGAGATAGGGCGATAGCGTTATCTAGTAAGTGTTATTTTATAGAAAAATTTTAATTTATTTCACTAAAGATAATTTGGAACAAATTAAAATTAATAAAAACTCTGCGAAAGGAATGTCCAAGAGAACCAACAATTTAAATTGGGATAGATATAAACGAGTACTAAGTGAAACTACAGAAGATGGAAAACACATTATAGATGTAGCACAAAATAGAGGATTTAAAATGAAAGACGGCGTTATGAAAACGTACTGTCAACAAAAATTAGGACTCTCGGCATACTACGATAAAAGACGCGTGTTACCAGACGGAATACATACGGAACCTCTCTAATAATTTATTTAATTAATAATTTTGAAAAAATTAAGAAAATTAGCAATCTAAAGACTCTGACGATCCGGGGGTAGCTGGGTGTCAGAAGGCACCATAAGAAGTTCTTCGCGAACAAACCCTCGTGATGGCCCATCATCCAAATAGTAGAGCACGGGCTCATCGGGTTTGGTAATAGATCGATCTAGATGATATACATTGAGAGACCACACGGGATCAGTTGCGCGGCGGCTGCCACCTTCGAGCTCTCCCGGTTGATAGAGGTACCGGACGTCAATATCTGATGGAAGCCGTTGTTCCTCTAAACCAACGGGTCGCCCGCGCGAGACGGCAGAGGGCTTGCTCGTCACCCTTTTAAACTTGATAGCATCTACGGGCTTCTTACCTATCAATCTGGTCACCTCTCCGTTCAGTGCGGAGACCACGGCGGGCAATCTGGCCACCCACTCGGTCGATCGCGAATGAGGGTCTACAAGTTCTTTAGCGTATTGGTGTCCGAACAGTCTCTCAGCCAGGGTTCGATTGAAGCGCTCCACGATCCCCTGGTCCCGGTGGATGTTGACGCGGCCGTGTCTGACAGAAACGTCGTGCTTAGACAATAGATGAGAGACCGCGCCCATGAACTCGCGGCCGGGATCGACCTGGAGAAGATTCGGCAATTTGAGAGGACTCCTCTTATATATTCGGGAGAGAGCCTCGGCAACATCCTTAGACTCTTTAGTGGCCAACGGCTCAGCCCCCTTATAACGACTAGCTACGTCAACGATTGTCAGTGCGTACTTGTACGTTTTACGACCGACGCGATCGTGAGGGAGAAACAGGAGATCCGCTTGATGAACTTGGTTTGGCACCGGCACGTCGAATTTCGAGCGCGGAATATTGTGAGGCGCGGGTAAATAGATCTGCCAGATGGCCTGCTTCTTGAGCCATTCCTTGACAGTGTTTTCTGAGACCTTGGTCGCCGCCGCGATGTTCTTGATGGCCGCGAGTCCCTTCCAGTACCCACGGGGGCTATAGTACGTGTTCGCTAGCTTGCGCGTTAGGCGAACCGATAGTTTGGTATTAAGTTTGCGCGTGTTCATCGTTTACGATGTATTCTAATATATCGGACAATCTCCAACATGCCCTCGTCAGATCGTCCGGTAACTGCGTCGATAATAATAAACCTTTGTTGGAAGTACAATCGCGATTGGGGGTTAAGTTCTGAATGAACTTGGGAAAATCCAATCCCCCAGGATTGGTGGAGGAATCTAACATCCGCTTTGCGAAAGGTGTGGCCGCTTTTTCGTCCTCCCGCCACATCTCGAGAGAATCTCGGGCCAGACGAATCATACCCTTTGCACCAGCTATGCGGTGTTTAAGGGCAGTGTAGCCTACATCAATCATAGCAAAATAAAGTTCGTCAACTGACATCGTTCTATATATAAATATTTATAAAAAATATTATTTAAAATAATTAATTAAATCTCGATTGAATATAGTAGCCGACGAGCCCCACCACACCCATTCCCACGACGATGAACGCGATCTCGCGGTCTTTTTGGGGCTCTGACGGTACATAGAAATCTGAAAGTTGGGGCTCACGATCCAGCGGCGCGAGACTTTTCTGCGGATATGCCAGCGCGTACTCGCGGTTGGCTTCTTCAACGTTCTGAAAAGAAATTTGTGCGGCGTGATTTTCGCGGCGAAGCTCTTCATTGACCCAGTCCAGATGGGCGGTTCGTTTTTTCGACCACGCTTCCTTTGCGCTATTGAGTTGTTCTACAGCTAAATCGTGACGCTTACGCTCCTCATCCACGTTCGAGCTTCTCATTTTCTCGAATATAAAGTTGCTACCGCTGAACGCCAATGCGTTTACAAGCGCACCGCCTACTATTACTGCGATTGAAGCCATTTATTTCCATATATAAACTGGTAGAATTCCAGCTTTAACTAGATAATCTCGGGTCCAAACTGCGGCCGCTACATCTAAGGTCGCGAGCCCTACGTCTCTCACAGTAAAGTTCAATTTGGGAGCGGACCCTCCTAAGGTCACATCTTTGATAGTCGAGCATACCCGATACTGAAACCCGATATCACCACGGCGTGATAAAGTGCATTCACTAACATTTTACCATCTTGTTCAGCCATTATAATTATTGCATATAAAAGGGGCCGCGATCAATGTTTAAATGGGGCGCATCCAATCGCGATTGGTGTTTCGTAACTGTTTTTGGATGAATTGATGGGGGTTGTTTTTTCGATAAGGATTGGTGTAATAGAGGGTATTTCCACACGCATAGGGCACCAACAACTGCCAAACCACCACCAACAACCCAACTCCAATTCACGAATTGGGGTTCAATCGGATTCGTCCAACCTCGATTGGGTGTTGAGTGTGCTTCCAATTCGTGAATTGGGGGTGTTGTTGTACTCAACTCTGTCTTCAGATGTTTTGCTGTCTCCGTCCCCGATTGCAACGACTGTTTAGCCTCTCGAAGCTCGGCGAGTATTTTATCTTGTTTAACTTTTCGGGTGGCAGCCGCCGCCCTCCCAGCTGCCTGCCTTTTTGGGTTTTTATGTCGTGCAACCCCCAACTCCAATCGCGATTCGGTTGGAGGATCAATCGGAGTTGCAAGTGCTGCAATCGGGTTCGATTGGGTTGGAGCAATCCCCAACGCTGTTGGAGATTGCTGTTCCGTCACACTCGCGGGTGTGTCTTGTGTCATCATTTATGATATTAATATTAGGGCTTATAGTTCGTGGGCATATATGTCCAAATTGACAGTGTTTACCCGTGGTCAACGCGGTTGTCAGCGGAGCTAAGTACATTCCAAACTTGTGATAAATTGAGCAGCAGGCTGTTCTAAGAGTGTGACCTATAAAAGGGTCAGTCTCTAGATCGTCAATCAATCCCGCGGTGTTTGGTATAGGGAGAAGTATACTAACGGCGGTTGGTTGCGTACAAATGTAATAGCCGCCGATCCAAGAGTTTTTGTCATCTCCGCACCTAACCTAGATTCGTATCGCGCATACATTTTATCGATCTCCGCATCTGACATCTTATCCACCTGAAAAACTGAGAGACGCCTACCGAGATAATGCTCCGATTGTCCCCCAGCAACCAGCGCAGCTAGCCGCTCTCGTCGCGCCGCATTTTCATTTTCATTCGGAGTCGTTGCACTCAACCCAATACCAACCGCCGTTGGAGTTGGAGTTGATTCCGATTGCTCTGTCGGAGTTGATGTTTCATTATCTTTCAGGGTGTGGCAGTCGGAGTTGAGGTTTCTTCTATTAGCTGATCGAGAAGTTCGTCGCAGTTCATTATTGCTAATTTTCTTAAAATTAATTTTACTATTCTAACAAGTCGCCAAGCGCACCACCCGATACTTATAATCACCATTATGCTCGCAACAAAGCTCGCAGCGGAGCACCAAATTGTTAACATTGTTAACCATTGTTCAGCATTTGTTCAACATTTGTTAAGCATTTGTTCAGCATTGTTCAGCATTTGTTCAGCATTGTTCAGTAATTGCTAATTTTCTTAAAATTAATTGTTAAGCATTTACTCGGCAATTACTAACGAGCGTTAAGTAATTGCTAATTAATTATAAAATTAATTGATAACTTTATAAGCAGTTGGTTGATCAGTCTTTAACGAAAGCTTGGCGTGCTTAGTTTCCGAAAGCATCTGTCGAACCTCCAGGCGCTCCTCGCGCGTTGGGATAACGTCATTCTCTCGAAGACAGTCATCAAATGAGTCTCGGTCCTTGCATTGAAAGAGGGCGACCCATTTCGTTTGCTCGCGCAGATCCTTGAGGACGGCGTTGTACTTTTGAGTGGATATCCATACGCTTTGCCTAGCATGGCGGCCAGAAAATGCGAGCTCGGAGAGCATGTCCTTCTTTTTGGTCATCGCCGCCTTGACCGAGCAATCATCAATCACGTATAGGGTGGGCTCACCCTGGAATCTTTGGTATAAACCACGCAGCCAATCGTGAAGCCTATCACCGGGGTCAATAACGTATACCTGAAGGTCGGTCCATATCCACGGGCGCCGTTGATAAGTATCGTTGTGCCGCACAGTGGGACACAGGATCACAATGTGACGAAAGGCATTGCGGTAGGAGCACTCGAGCAAGTCTAGGATGAAAACCGTTTTTCCACATCCTGTCTGCCCACATATTATGGCAGAGTGGGCATCTCCAATCGTGAATTGGTATTGATTGCTAATTTTCTTATTTTTTTCAAATTTATTAATTAATAAATCGTTACATGATTTTTTTATTAAATCAGTAGATCGCTGAGACGTATCGACCATCTTCGATGTTGAGTTGTGCGTCTGTAATTATATATAATTCAGATGGCCCGGCTCCATCCGCCTCTTTGGTTATCTGGATCGTCACACCCTCGCTAGCGTTCTCAACTTGGCGTCCGCTGCAGTGTATTTGGTCATCGTCGCTGGCTCGCATGTCTAGCCATAACGCGTATTTGGTATTCAGGAACTCCGCGAGGGAGACGGCCGAGAGATGCAGGTCTTTGGCAACTGCGGCAACCTCCGGAGAGCGCTTAGAGCCGGCAGCAAACTGCTTTCTTACTTCATCCCACTGCTGGTGCGCGCGAAGACCCGCGCTGTAGAGTTGATTGGGGACTCCCTCGATCGTCACCTCTACCTTCGTGATTTTGGGGTTATAGAATTTGTCGGTTTTTCTAACACCGAACGCGAACCGAGCATCCTCGAACAACATCAGTATACCTTTCATCGAGCGGACGGGTACGTTGACATTAATATTCCACAATGTGTCGCCTTTGTCTTTCGTCATCTTGCGATGGCGAAGAACTCGGTCGTAAAGTATGGCAACGCGCCCGGCGTACTGGGTTCTGATCAATCGCGCGAGTTCGGGCATCGTGACCATGTCGTACTCCAGCGAAACATTGTCGATCGTATACGTCGATAACATGTCGCTGGCTATGAGAACTCGGCCGTAGTCGTTGAACTTTAGTTCGTATTCGAGGCGGTCAGCCAAAGCGCTCTGATAGTAGGGCATGTGGCTCTCCAGCAACTCAAAGTCGAGCGGGATGTAGAAGCGGTTGCCCTAAGCGCCCGTGACCGCATTGTCGCTCGCGTTGTTATCTGCCTTGTTAGCAGCCCCGATTCTAAGTTTGGTTATGTTCTTATTTTTGCTGGTGTCAATACCCTGATAGACAGCGTTTTCGCGCTCTTGCTCCGTCTTCCATAGGTCCTGATAACAATGGTAGACGTCGCTGTCATCGATCGACATCACCTCATTACCAGAAATCTTTATCATGGTCTTCTTGACTATGGCGCGACCCAGGTTCTGAACGACGGTTCGGTCCTCGTCCGTCGACGTCAGCGAAATAGTGAAAGCGAGGCGAACAGTCCCCGGCACAATGACGTCGTTAGCTCCGAGGTCGGGGAAGCGGACCAAGAGCTGCTGGTTCTGGTCGATCGTCGATGGGTTGTTCGTAATAACGACACTCTGTCTCACGCCTTTTGCCCCGAGGGGTTCACGCAGTCTGCGGTATGGATTGAGTTTGCGACCGTATTGACTCGAAGACATAATTTAGTGAAACTATATTAAACCCGTATGGTTTTGTCTTTAATACATAATTAATTTTAAGAAAATTAGATGGATGATTACGATATTAACACGTCGATGAGGGTGAGGATGATTATGACATAGATGGTGACGTCGATAACTATGACGAAACGACCTTCATAGATACTCCAGTTCCAATCCAATCGCAATCGGGGGAATTAGGTGGCGCTACCAACACCATTAGTCTAAGTCGGGAATTAGTCGAGTCCGCTGTAAACGACTACTACAACAGTTTGGCAGCAGAAAAAGGTCTGGTCCCATCTGTCGGCCGCGACTACTCCAAGTTCGAATTGGATCTGCGTGGTAGATTGCGACTAAAAGCATCAAATGTCCCGATCGTCAACACGATGACCGGTAAACCCCTAGCGCTGAGCACCATTGCCGGAAACCGGGGCGGTGGTGAAATCATAAAGAACGAATTCGGATTCCCAGATTGGAAGAGGGGTAAAACAATTATGCCGCCCCGCGCTGTAGAGGCCCTACAGTCTACCGACGAAACGATGGCGAAGACGGCCGCCGATATAGAAACTGTTGAGCTCAGCTAACTCCCTCGAGTAGCCACCGACGCTATTAACACGATGGAGCTCAACGAAAGTGAGATAGACGAAATACTCAGGACGATGAATGACCCACCGTTACCTCTTCGCGAACTCCGGGGCCTCGATAAGGTTATGCAAACGGTCCGGGGCGAACTGGTCCTTAACCTCGCCAATCTCTCGTCGCTGGATGAACATATCACGCTAGAAGAAAGAAAACTGGAGGAAGCGGGTGACGATAGAGAATCTACCGAGCGGATCACCGAACGCCTGCGGTCGCTGCGGGACGAAAGAGAAGCTCGCTTGGAGGCTGCATCTACTATCCGTGAGGCTCTCCGCACCCAAATAAGTCGGATCCGCCAAACAATCTCGAGGGTCCTGCATTTGGAGACGACACTCGGTGAGCGTCTTCGCACTCTGTTCAGAGAGCAGGGTGTCACGATAGCAAGCATCCTTGTTGCTATCAGCATGACTATATCGACCATAGTTCTAGCTTTCACTGGTGGTGCGGCGCCACCCACCACCGCGCCAGCACCCACACCACCACCCGTGCCATCCGGTGGAGCCAAGGAGTGGGTAAAAAAACAACTAAAAGCCCTCGCCAGTCTCCTGGCTAAATTAGCCGAAAAGGCGGCTGCCGCACTACCTGGACTGATCGGAAGTATCGTTTCTTACTTGCTATCTATATTATCAAAAACGGCCGGATGGCTAGCCAAAAATACTTGGGCTTTGATAGTGGCAATCGCCGGTCTCCTACTATTCTTCGCCAGAGAGTTCCTAAAACCAAAGCGTAAATAATCCGATCGCCACGAGGGCGACGACGAGCCCTAATTTCTCCTCCTCGTGTGTTGTGCTTCGAATCTCGATTGGTGTTTCAACATTGTTGATGATTGGATTTGGGGAACTCGATGGTGCATCCAATTTACGAATTGGGGGTACTGGGTTCGATTGTGTTGAGGGAGGTGTATCCATTTTGTGTTTTGGGTGTTTTATGAAATCGGTTCCACTTACAACACTGTTGAACCCGATCATGTTGGGGGTGCGCTTGATGATATCCGTGTTCACATTACCGTTGTGGCCGAATTTTTGATTGGCGGTGGCGATTACGATCTGATTATTGTAACCGTCAACCGGGTCGTCTCGTAGTATCATATTGCTCGGCGCCATATAAAGACCTATTCCAAATACATAGTCTACCGGGGTGCTGGCATTCTGCAAAACGTCTTGATAATTCTGGATCGCCTTCTCCAGATCCACCCTAGCTGAGATGGCGTCCTCTGCAAGTGCCAAGAATTGTTTTTGTGCATCAAACGCCGTTCCCGTGCCTAGTATAGAACTGCGAGTTTGCTTCTGTGCGCCGAGGATGGCCCAGACGTACGTGCGATGGAGTCGTTGACGCGAGTAACCCCGGCCTGCGTGAACCCTAGACCCTTATCTAACATAAATGTACCCCACGCGTTCTGAACCTCAGCAGCCTGCTGTAATCTACGTGAGCCCGTTTCGGATGTAACATTTTACAAGAAAACACGCCGCAGTGCCGACCTCCAGACACTTCCGGCCCGAAAGTCATAGTCGCGTGGTCAAAATTCCCGGCGTTCCGACTGACGATGTGGTCACCGGAGTGATCGTGTCTAAAATCAGTCTGCGTCCAATACCCGGACTGGCCCCGAATGAGAACGTCCCCGAGGCCGGTGCTGGTAGGAAATGCTTTCTGTCTCCAGTCCGCGTCTTTTGAAACGTTAAATTCGTTACACAATCTTTCAAACGCCATACGGTCGTATGCGTTGGAAATGGGATCCCAGGCGTCGTCTTGAGGTAGAGAAATACCTAGTTCTTTGAGAATCCTCCTAATAGTATAATACGCGTGAAAGTTGTAGACACTTCGGAGCATGACATTCTTGGATGTTAGATGGTCTTTATGTGAAACTCCACACCCGGCTGTTGCGCACCATACAGCGAAATTTATTTGGTTCTGTAAAAACTGCATCGGTGTTGCTTTCCACCAGTTTACCGCCTCCATCGTAGTAATCTTGGGCAGCCTATATTGTTCAAAGATGTTAGGGAAATTGGTGGCAAAGCCACTGTCCGGTCTAACCTTTACGGTTGGGTGTACAAGGCGATTAACAACGTCTTTTTGAGTGTATTTACCACCGACCGCGTACTTTGCATTAGAGTTAAAGCTAAATGCTTTGGTATCCATTGAAAGATATTATTATGTTTGCTACTATCACTAATGTTCAAAAAGGGAGTTGTGAACTTCAAAAGTTAATAGACAACTGCTGCGGACAACGCCGGGTAGGCCTCAGATCAATCACGTTCACGGTCGGGTGGCAGAATGTGGGAAAGAGCGAAGGGTTTTACTATGTGAAGGATGGACAACAATTAGGTGTAAAGCTGCCTCACGGACTGTGGGGAATAAGGCAGCTCAAAGATTTTGTCAACTCAGAGCTTGACGGTATAATCAACCTCACAGTATCGAATGCTACCGGGCTCGAAACAATGACCATCAGCACTGATAATAAGGTAGTGGTCTCCCCGGGGTTGGGTATTCAACTCGGTTTTAAAGAGACATACTCCTCAAACAAAGGAGTGTTTACCCCGGGTGAGTACGTCGGTGATAACCCGGTGGACTTCGCCTTCACGAAAACTCTCAGGGTGCACCTGGATCGGGTGAACACATCGTACAACACGATAGACGGCACTCCCAGCACATTACTGAAAACCGTGCAAGCCAGCGACTGTTTCTATGGTGAGACTGTGACCTTAGACTTCCCACACCCCGAGATGAAAGTTTTGGAATCGGGACATATCCACGAATTTACGGTCTCTATTCTCGATGATCAAGCGAGAAAGTTGAAAAACGATTACCCGATTTCGGTAGTTCTCGAAATTTCCAATTGAGTATAGGTGCCCAATATTATAATTAATTTTATTATGAGTATATACTGACCAGGTAGTTCTTCCGATTGGGTGACAAATTCAAAGAATTTGGAACCGGCAGAAGGTGGATTCATCCCGACAGAGGGCGACTTTTTAACTACTGGAAAAACCAAGGCCTTGATCAATAAAACTATATCGAAGGTCACAAACGGGATTCACAGGAGTATATCAGATGTTAGAGTATAAGTGCTGACGGCGGCTGCACAAAGTCGTGAAGAAACGCATACGGAACTAAACGAACTAGGTGAAAAAATAACCAAATTTCGAAAAGAGGCCCGGTTGGGGATTGATAAAGTCCGAGAAGACCACCAGGCGGACCTTATGGAGGCTTATAATACGTTGCGCTTAGAGGACTCTCTCATCGGTGAAGCGACACTTACCGAACTAGACGGGAAAATAACCAAATTTCAAAAAGAGAGCAGGTCGGATATTGATAAAGTCCGAGAAGACCGCCAGGCGGCCCTTACGGAGGGTTATGATACGTTGCGCTCAGAGGACTCTCTCATCAGAGATGCGGCACTTACTGAACTAGACAAAAAAATAACCAAATTTCGAAAAGAGGCCAGGTCGGGTATTGAGAAAGCCCGAGAAGACCACCAGGCGGACCTTACGGAGGCTTATGAGGTGTTGCGCTCAGAGGACTCTCTCATCAGAGAAGCGGCGGTTGCCGAACTAGACGGGAAAATAACCAAATTTCGAAAAGAGACCCGGTCGGGTATTGATAAAGTCCGAGAAGACCACCAGGTGAACCTTGCGGAGGCCATTGCGGAGGCTTATGATGCGTTGCGCTTAGAGGACTCTCTCAGCAAAGAAGCTACACTTACTGAACTAGACGGGAAAATAGCCGAATTTATGAAAGAGACCCGGTTGGGGGTTGAGGGGGTCCGAGAAGACCACAAGGAGGCCATTGCGGAGGCCTATGGGGCGTTGCGCTCAGAGGACTCTCTCAACAGAGAAGCGGCACTTACTGAACTAGACAAATAAATAACCGAATTTCAAAAAGAGACCCGGTCGGGTATTGAGAAAGCCCGAGAAGACCACCAGGCGGCCCTTATGGAGGCTTATAGGGTGTTGCGCTCAGAGGACTCTCCCAACGGAGAAGCAACACTTACTGAACTAGGAGAAAAAATAACAGAATTTCGAAAAGAGGCCCGGTCGGGTGTTGAAAAAGCCCGAGAAGACCACCAGGCGGCCCTTACGGAGGCTTATAGGGTGTTGCGCTCAGAGGATCGGACGGGGATTGCGGGATTAGGAGACGAGTGGTTGAATCTATCCGCGCCGTTGATGAAACACTTGTTGCGGTTGATGATAAAGTAAATCGAGTTCGTACTGAGGCATATAACTCAAACAGTGCGCTTGCTGGAATAGTGCGAACAATGAAAACGCCAAAACGTGTCATAACAGTTTGGGCTGAGAAGCGGGGCCCATTGGTTGAGGGGCACTATGAATATTCGTTCGGTGCCAAAGCGAGTAATAAATGTGGGGTATACGCTATGACAGCTGCAGGTAAAGTTATCCAAATGGCGGTCTGCTCGGTTAATGCTAGTGGTAAACCTGTGGGCGCGGTCGCGATAAATATTGTAGTAGATGGGGAAGAACGGGGGGTTGGAGTCACTAAAATCTCTGGAGATAGTTCGACGGTGGTTTCGTTCTCCGGTTATGATCGAATTAGACTTTCCAAAGGTAGTGTTATTAACTTTGTTACGAAAATCGGTGACCCAGAGAGTTCTTCCACTATTGTCTCATTGAAATTAATTGAACTTATTTTGTAAATACTAATATATTGAAAATCATGGAACGAATCAACGCTTCCAATTGTCAATACCACTCCATCAACACTGTGTACAATTAACGAAAGAAGTTCAGATTTTAGGTTGAATAATATCGTCGCTATGCAGGATATTTTAGTTAGAGAATATACAAATAGAAAAAGAAACGCTAAAAAATATAGATGCGCGGTGAACATGGCTGAAGCATCTAGCACGGCTCTGGCGAGTGTTTCTGTGTTGTGTGGGGCGGGGACAGCTGCAACTATATCCACCATTATAACGGTTCCTGTAGCGGGGATTTTATGTGCGGTGTCGGCCGTTTCTGGGTTGTTGTGTATGGTAATTAGGGCGTTGGGTGGAAAACTCGAGAAAAAATGTAGAAAACATGATAGAATATCTGTTCTCGCCAGGTCGAAGAAAAATACCATCGACGTTATGGTGTCCAAAGCGTTCGCTGATAAGAAAATATCAAATTTAGAGTTTGAATCCGTGGTGGAAGAAATGGGGCGATACGAAAAATTAAAAAATAATATTAGAATCAAAGCGCGCGCCACCATGCCCAAGATTGAGAGTACTGATTGGGATAAATTTAGGGTAAAACTTGGAGATAAAGTCGGAGGAAATTAATATTTTTATTAAATAATTAATTTTATAATTAATTTAAAGAAAATTATAAAATTAATTATATTGGTGCAGTAAACAATTAATTAATTAATTTTAGGAAAATTATTAACAATTTAAAAAGAAAAAAAAGAAAAAAAGTTTTAGGTTCCACCGAAGCTCGAACCCGCGCCAGCAAAACCCTTCTGGGTCCACCCCGCTAAGCCTTCGCTTAAATTTCTTCTATTTTTTTTTTTTCTGTGTTTATTTCTCGTATATAAACTTAACTTTGCTGGTGAAATAAAAAAAATTGTTATTTATTATTAATTAATTATTTTATTATATTAATTAATATGTTTTCTATATAATAGGGGGTGTTCAGCTTTAAATTATAAATATTTTTATAATTTTATTAAAATTAATTAAATAACGAACCATCCCGGAAATTCGTGAACTATATAGCCCTCACTAAGTGTTTATAAACTGTGTACACCACCTGTGTAAATCGATAGCCCGTTTACATACCATCGATAAGGCTATAAATAACCGTGTGTGTAATATATATTACAGTGTGTTTATTTTCCATCCGGAAGACGTAATCGTGTAAACCTCTCTATAAATGGACACTTAATATACGTGTAAGGTGGGACACCTAATTTACATTTTCATAACGCGTGTAATTGGAACATTGTCGTCTGCTTGGTGTTGTGATTACAACATAAATTTATAAGCGATATCGTTAGAAATGTACATTCGTAAACGAATCGTTGGGTTTTAATAATTTTATATAATACACCTTAGTTTCATATCCGATACGCATTATCCGTCTTAATGTTTGTATTTGCCTCTTGTATAGTTGACATAATTGCCGGTATAATATTGTAAATGCAACGTTTTTATCGGAGCGTAATAAATTACGCTGGTATTTCATGTATTCGATATCGCCTAGTGTTTCTCATTTTATAGAATTTTTATATATAGGACTATAACCCCCGTATTCTTCGTAAACTTCTTCAACACAGGCATTAAACATTTTCAATTCCAATTGTATTGTATTATCCATTTTCTCTAATAATATTTTATTATAACCATTTTTTCAAAAGTCAATTACCAATATAATTGGGACTCCCTCTTTTCAAAATTATTTTCTCCAAAATTCATAAATTTGCTGTCGGGAGACAATTTTCCTCGTTAACCAATTTTTGATTTTTCGGGGGTGGTGGGGGTATTATAGAGGGTTATAAATGATATCACGGTAGGTGGTATCATTTTGACTCCCTTACTACTACTGAGGCGAGTTTCATAAATCTCGTTTCAAATGGAAACGAGTTTGAGATTCTGTTCCTCACATGACTTCACACTCCAAATAGCATCAATAAATGGAGATATTCGATACGTTTCAGTGAGAAGACGCCATTGACTGTTTTCGCATCAAGTTGAACATATCCACCGAGAGAAAGAGTTGCAATACTAGCAACAAATAGCCTATATTATAAATATGCTACCCCATAGGTTCCCGTTCTTTGTAAGCACTTTATATTACCTAACAAGAGCGTACGTTAAAGGTACATACCCACTCAGTAGGCACAAAATGTTCTTTATAGGAATTTAATAAGTGTTTAATTGTGTTACTATTCCACCAGTTCTAAAAATTACGAGTGCCCGCTATACAGATATAATCATTTACATGTAGTAATATTTATTTTACTGATAGTGACAAATAAGGCAATATATTTTTTTAATTATTTATACTAATTAAATGCGTCACATAAAACAATAATATTTTCGATAGATTAATATAAAGTATGATCATTGCACATCAACACATAAATACAATGAGAATACATAGTAATTTCCGTTAGTATTTTAATGAAACACGGTTATTTACGTCTGATATAAATGTATAATAATGCCAATTAATATGGTGAATTAATTTTTATTTTGACAGAAATTTTCTCAGCTTATGTCTCTGATATAAAGAACATTTTGTGCCCACTGAGTGGGCATGTACCTTTAACAATTGTAGTGATTTAACTGAATCAACGACGCTGCTAATGACGTTTACAATGTGATGACGTCAACGTCAAAACATCGTTGCTTTGTCGTGCCATTACGGACTCATCAACTATAACATCACATGTGTTTTCTTGGTGTTCGGTTTAGAGAGGTTCCACTGTGGTACTACTACTGTGCCCTGGATGAGCAATCCACTGATAAATGATCAAAAGACTCATCAAATATGTTTTGTCATACGTATATTATGTCTCATATGCCACCTGTGAGTGTCCCGATACTATTTGTTTCTCAAAATAAAGTTCTGGAGCCCGTTTCACTAAACTTCGTACCACTAAAAAACATTGTAAGTGCAAAATTATGATCGCTCGTAAATTTCACATTAACAATGTTTTATTGTAAACAATTATTGGTTTTATATTTATTGAGCATAGGCTGCATGCTCAATAAAGGTAAATCCATCAATTGAAATTTCCAGACGATCCTAAATTTGCACTTACGAACATTTTAGTCGTACGAAGTTTAGTGAAACGGGCCCCAGTTCTGCTCTGTTCTGTTCCGTTCTGTTCTATAAGTTGTTTTCTTGGTGTTCCGTTTAGAGAGGTTTCACTGTGGTACTACTACTGTGTGTCCTGGATGAGCAATCCGCTGACAACGATCTGACCATACCATGGAAGGGTCAGTGTCCGGGGATGCGGTGGAAACGTCCACTGGACACATTATAACAAGACATTAATGGCCGTTATGACTTGTCCCTGACTGTTGGTTTAACGGCTATCTGGTCCTATAATACAGCCATCGGCAACCAATGAAAAGGTCTGTAGCTACGATACTGTGTACTCTTGTTTGATATTTGAAACAGTTCATTGCACAAGTACATCGTTATACATCCTAGATATATTAAAGAAATACGTTATAATATGCATTGTGCCGTAAAGTAGTATGCTAGCAGGCTACGTATTGCATGTATTTCATTCACACATAGCGTAAGAGTTACAATGAGTAAGCTATATGTACACTACATATCTGAATAGGTGGGGTCTTTACCCGATCACAATGGCCACCTGCTACGGAATACGGTGTTCATTGAATGGCGTTATAAATGTGTGGTGTTTGAAATGTGGCTTTGGAGTTTTAGGATGCACAGCAACATTTATTAGTAGCCTATTTTCCCGATTTCCTGAGGCCCATGTATTGCTAAATTGGGAATAGCGGTCGTCATTTTTGGTATCGAGTTGGTGAACATGATGTCATTGTGTTTGAGACATGCAACGTGACACTGGTATTTTGACGTCACGTTCTTCGCTAAAGAATACGTCACTGCTGACATTGCAATTAAGTCGTTTTGCGACGCAAATTGATGGTTAATTATTGATTGTTTGACTCTCGTTTACACTGACCACCCGGCTAGCATGCGATTCGACCTGCCAAGTTAGGATGGGACGATGGGGAGAAAACGTCCTCAGACATGAAGGGATTATGGTTTATATGATAATTAGGACGATATAGCCTTTATAGGACCCCAAGGAGATCAAATAGTTAGCACACACATACTCATGTATCAACATTATAAAGATCATATACAGGTACAACGGTGGTTGCAGAGACAGCAGCCAAGTGTACGCGTCAACTCGCGGTGCACAAGCCCCCAACGGACGGACGGACGGACCGGACGGACGGACGGACGGACAGACGGTACGGATTGGATTGGACTGGACTGGACTGGACTGGTCTGGACGGACGAACAATAGTAATAATAAAAAATGCCCCCTACAATATCGTGGTGGGGAATAAACATAGTATGTAGTTTAAGCTGCATGCGGTTCTTTAACGACGCATAGAGCTCATCGGGGACCTCTATGCGTTATGAGCTCTATGAGGCGCTACAAGGCACACTACACTTCATACTCCACTGTCTGGCTGCTGGAGCGTGGTTGCAGATCAGAAACTAGACTGATCGCTAATCACATAAGCCCCATTTATCCAGTCTCATAAATGGCCCGCCACAACAAAACTATGCTTATTATAGAGTATGTGTCCAGTATGGCTCATCACATGTAACCGAGTTATCCATTGTACGTGCGGAGCTACACTGGTCACAAATCACGGCAGGCCCATTTATCCAGTCACAGCCACTAATAACTAATAACGGAAATGCCCAATTAATAACTTGAGTCGACGAGTGTCGTAAATCGCTGGCTCCGTTCGTGGAACATACCTATTTCTTTAATATGAGAGCAATATGTGGACACATCAGGCAAGTGTGGTTGAATAGATGATATATGGCTGTGGTTGTGGCTGGAACTTGTGACCAGTATAGCTTCCGATCTGCTAGCACACTCGTGTAGCCAGATATAGATCTACATTGCTTGTTAGAAGCAATACGGGTGTTTCATTGAAGGAATGGCGAGCAGTTCAGGGGGCCGCTTCACTAAACTTCTTACGACTAAAATGTTCGTAAGCGCAGATTTAGAATCGTCTGCAAATTTGAATTGATGGATTTACATTTATTGAGCATAGGCTGCATATGCAGCCTATGCTCAATAAATGTAAATCCAACAATTATTTACAAGACAACAGTGTTAATGTGAAATGTACAGACTATCATAATTTTGCACTTACGAACATTTTAGTCGTAGGAAGTTTAGTGAAACGGGCCCCAGATCCTGACCAGACTGAGCGGAAGCACAGATCGATCTGGAGCTACATTGGTAGCACAAATACAGTGGGACCTCTCTAAACCGGACACCCATAAAACACATGTGATGTTATGTTTGAGTAGTTCCTTGGTCATTTATCTCAGGTGATAATGTCTGTTCGTGATCGCATAGCAAACAACAATGGCTCATAATAATCAAATGCATGATCTACAATGATCTAAGCCGGACACTCTGGGGACCTCCCATGGTGTCCGGTTTAGAGAGGTTTCACTGTACATAAGCCCCATTTCTCCAGGTACAGCCACATTTCAGGAACTTCAATGTCCAGCTGATGCTGACCATACTAGCTTGAGTTGGGAATTATATTAATGACGATACACAAACGTATAACGCTTGTATTTATTTTATTTTGAAAATAAATAGTGTTCAAGTTGTTGAAGTTCTTGTGGTCATAACACGCTCTGAACAATCAGGAAATAAGTCTAAATTCCAATGCATGATATTTTGATTGGTCAAGACTGGGCTCTACTCGTCTTAATCAGTCTCAGCCGGGCTCAGTGTCACTAAACCTCGCACTACGAAGACACAGGTACCAGCAAAAAAAAGATCACCTGAGTATCTAGTTTCTAATATACACTTTTATCCCGTCAACACAGTGCGTATGTGCCGTGAAACACGATGCCGTGACACATTTTTGTTATCCTGTCATTACGACCTAATCACTACGTATGAATATGTGCGGTTGTCATACTAGTCGATTCTCAGATTTTGAGGATGTGGCTGGGGTTATTTGTTTTGCATTTTAAAGCTATTTGTAGGTGTTTACGGGATAAATAGAATAGTAGGTTAGTGCCGTGAATGGGGAAAAATATCTGGCGCGGCACGGAAACGGGATGTGCTCGGCAGAGCCTCGCACATCCCGTTTCCTGAGCCTTGCCAGATATTTTTTCCATTCACGGCACTAACCTACTATTCACTATTATACTATAAACGACACTGACATGCGTTTCTTTCACCTATGGAATAAGATGGTTGTAAGTACAATCATTAAATGTTTACAATAACATTCGCACGGACTGCCCATGTTGGCAAATAGTATCTTGAAGCAGGTTAGGCAATTGTTGCATTATGTAACTATATTAAACGATTATCAGATTCTTAAAAAAATGCCAGAGCTCCAGATAAGGTGCGTATTGGCGTATTTTACACACGTATTTTAGCAGAATACGCATCGATTATCAACAGTGGGAGTACCAAATACTCACAGCAATGTGAATTGAGTAGTGAAAACACTGTAATAATGTTGAAAATTTACTTAGTGAAGCTGCAAAAAGCAAACAGTGTTTGCTCTTTGCAGCTGAAATAAGTGATAACTTTTGGATTTTCTTTATCATTTGTTCCATATTTAATAAGGAAGAAAATCAATAATGCAGTTGTAAAAGTAAAATACGCATTGAATTTGAAATCTGTGGGTATAATAAGCTTTAGATACAAAACTTATCTGGAGCTCTGAAATGCCCTATGAACTGAATTTATGGAAACTGGTCTCAGATTTTATTCAAGAAATGGATTTACGAATTCAGCATACACTTCTACATAAGAATCATCCACCAAACTATGCGAGCTCAGCCTTGTAAATCAAATAGTCTGATCAGTCAAGACTGAGCTCTACTCAGCGACGGCCAATCCAACTCTAACATACAATATAGAGAATAGTAGGTTAGTGCCGTGAATGGGAAAAAATATCTGGCAAGGCTCAGGAAACGGGATGGGCGAGGCTCTGCCGAGCACATCCCGTTTCCGTGCCGCGCCAGATATGTTTTCCCATTCACGGCACTAACCTACTATTCTATTTATCCCGTCAACATCTTCAAATGGCTGTAAAATGCAAAAATTGTATTGACTGGATATCAAAAATGTTTCACGGCACCGTGTTTCACGGCACATACGCACTGTGTTGACGGGATAAATAAAATTTCGTGAACGTGACAATTATTTTTACAAACAGTCCATTTACCACAGGACACTGGAGGCGCATACAATTAAATACAAAACAATACAATAAAATGAAAAACAACAACGGTGACATGGCAGAAACAAATAATAACATAAAGCTCGCATAAGCATTGACCGGCAACCAGTAACATATAATGGATATTTCGTTGACTGCAATAATGAACAATGTAACTCGTTAAGTCGACTTTATCAAACCGTTTCAGTTTAGAGGATCACGCCCGGTTGTTTTAGCACATTTTCGGCCTTGCTAATACAATTACCTTACAATATATGCGACCAGCGTGGACCCTGGATCAGACTGCGCATATGCGCAGTCTGATCCAGGGCCCACGCTGATCGCCAGTCAGTCATTCAGCTACATTCACCGCCCCACCACAGGCTAATAAAGCGAAACATATGCAGGGGTCCTTACGGACTTAGACGCTTCTTCCAATGATCCCTTCAATTATTATATTGCGGTCCACAGGATCTGTCGGAGGTGTTAAGAAATCAACCTGTATATGAGTGCCTCATACATGTGATTTTGTACCTTCGGACGTCTGCGTAATTTCATGAAATACGTTTACAAAATTTACTATATTTTTCGTAAACCGCGTTAACACAATTTTCGTCTGACATAATTCGTCTGAACCCGGCAAATGTAATCATGCATGTTTGAAAATATTTTTTTTTGTAATTTTCTTGTTCTGTGACTCATATACACGTACTTGTATTATATGCTATGTAAATGTTTAAATGTATGTGGTAATATGTATGTAAATATGTTATACATGTCCGACATGTTGGCTCTCCATACATGGAGGAAATAAATAATATATATATATATATATACTGAACTTCAGTGACTTAATGACGAACAGTGTATGTTCTGATTAGACTGCCTATATATATATATATATATTGTCGTATACAAAACTACCATGTACAAGTGTTGTAATGTGTAAACGTATAGTGATAATGATTTCCTTCTGTTGCAAATGCCCTATTTGGTATATTTTGCCAGAAGAGACTGGAGCAGTTGCAGACTGACATTCACGCAAATATCTCTGGAATAATAGGCCTATCGGAATTCAGCATGCGGAATAATGAATTCCAAACCGACAAGTGCATATTTGTCATATACAAAATACGCTCTTTATTGCGCTAAAAGACACAATGACAAATTTGCAAGGTTTTCACGACGTGACGAATAAGGGTGGACTGTCCAATCCGAACCACAGTAGGAACTATAACAACAGACGAGGGGCGGTTATCAAAACGCCTCCTGGACCTTGGTGCCGTTGGTGGTAGTGCGCATGCTCCGGCGGAGGGATACATTGTGCAACGTCTGTTGTACTGCGTCCTTCTTGTAGGCGTCCCAGTCCGTGCTGATTTGTAGACCAAGCTGTAGTTGTTCCTCCGTCGGGTACGGGCACACCTGAAATACACAGACGATACAAGTAGCCGATACCACCAAGCATAATAAGTGTTCTGATCTACTTTAGTGCAATTTCAGGCGGTACGATCCCGTTTTTAAAATTTTAAAACGATGTTTCCGTTGGTTTAAACGTTACACCAACGAAACACATGTTTTTGTAATTTAAAACACTGACGATGCCAAACGATGCGTTGGAATCATATACAGTTGTTTAAATAGTTGAGAGCCTGGTATTTAAAGATAAATATTGTTTTCGCGTACAAAAAAGCACCAAACGATAATCGTTTCTATGTATATCGTTGTACAAAACGATTGTTTACAGTTTGTTATCCATTCGTTTTCAATTGGTTTGTTGTAGTGAAATCTATTATTTTTACAAGCAAAATACATTTTACCTATTTACATTTGATTATTTATCCAAAGCTAGAATATTGCACTTAGATATTGTGTTGAAATTGGCTACTGGGACAGACGTAATCCGACATTTATGTCTGTAACGCAGGGCGACTTACACGTAAGTCGTCCTGCGTTACATACATACATTTCGGGTTAGGACCGACGTTATAAACCTTTTCCGTACTCAATTCAGGCCGTGCGCAACCTTGCTGACTCGGACTCATCCACGTGGAACATACATGCTCTGAATGGCTTTATGGCCTCAAAATGGGATCCTCATTTTTAAACACAGAAAGCATACTTTGCAGCAAACGCAATATACATTTTACGTTACTGAACCAAGTTTCATAACTTCCGTGTCTTTATGACGCAATAAGTATGTAGTTAAGACGACTTACATGGGTATCTTTGTACAACGGCTAGCTCAAGGGCAATGCGTTTTGTGTCAATTTAAGAAGCTTATTTCTGGAAACTTGCAATACGTTTCGGATCGTTTGACTGTGTTACGTTAATAGGGAATGTGAATAATACAATATCTGCTCAGTCATGCACTGACAATCGGAACGCATTTACAGTGGAACCTCTTCAAACCGGACACCCTGGGAGGTCCCAGGGTGGCCGGTTTGGAGATGTTCCACTGTAAATCAGACATGTGAGCACTTCATGACACATGTTAGTGTTTTGCAATCATGAAAAGTCATTGTAATTAGAGATACATAACAGCGAAACACATCTAAGATAAACATCTATATTTTCCCGAGTGTCCGGTTTAGAGGGGTCCACTGTATATATAAACATATCCTGCTGGTTCCAAAAAAGGGGTTCGAACTTCCCTTGACGACTGCCATGTATGCTAACTCACCTCCTGCCGCAGGTCCCGGAGTAGTTTCTCGGAGGCGTGTTCCATGTAGAACTGTTTGTTCAGCAGGAGACAGTCAGCACCCTTACTGATCACGGAGAAGCTCGGCTGGTTGCCCATCAGTATGTCCGATAGGCCCTGGAATACGCATGGTTGGTGTTATAAGTAAGCACACTAAGCATGGCCGGTTGATTATTTGTTTCAACCGGAGAAAAATCAATCATAGATAAATAATCATGGAACCATCCATTAGGAATGTGCCATAGATTATCCATGATGCCATTTTAAAAGTTCTGTGTTTTCTGAAAGACGAAAGGGGCCGGTTTCTTTGCAAAATAACCAGAAAGCAGGATAGCCTATCTTTGACAAAACATAGTCAGCCAGTAACACCTAGATCGTGTTAAACATAGTCAGCCAGTAACACCTAGATCGTGTTAAACATAGTCAGCCAGTAACACCTAGATCGTGTTAAACGCCATAAGAGTTACGTGACCTGTTTTGTTAGTGGAAAAGATCCGTTGACCAAACCTAGCCCAGTGAATGTGACTCATAAAACGCCCTCGAGAATCGCGAGAGACAAGGCGAGGAAGCACGAGTTTCGCAAGCGAAAGCGAGTAGCCTATCGTGAGACAAGGCATACCGCTACAACAGTAACACCTGTTACTGGCAGCCAAAGTGAAAGTGGTTCCAGTGCTATAACACTGATGTGCAAACTTTGGTATCACCTGAAAATAGCACAACAAACAAGCATTCTGATATTTCACAATCAACAGCCTGTCAGAAAGCAAAGGAACAAGTGAATGCCACGGCTACCTGCATAGACAGTGATGCTGAAAGCGAGTCAATAACAAAAGACGGTGAAGACATAATGCCTACTGCTAAAAAACATCAGAAGCCGAACTGAAGAAGTGTTTCAGGTTAGTCAAAGTGCAATCCTGCGTTAAATGCACCCGTACTATCCGTCTGTGTTGCATTCGCAAGTATAAGTTTGCTGAGCCTGCAACGGAACCTATAATGTTCAAGCAGTCTGATTGGCTTGGCATGACCTTTTTTGGCTCGATCAATCAATCGAGGTTTTTGGTGTGGATTACAAATTTCCAGAATGAGACCAATAGCCACGTTTTGGCCGATGTGGTGACTGTATCGTCTGTCAAGTCACTGTAAAGTATTTACATTAATTTTATCTACTTAACTCTTTGCATGCTAGCGGTGTAAATATCCGCCAAACAAATTAGCAGTATATTTTTTATTTTTCTCTGTAAATATATCTTGGAATTTAATTAGAATTCAGTCCGCAGTACTAAATTCTAATAAAATTCCAAGACATATTCATGATATTTACAAGGAGACATAAAAAGAAAATATGATGATTTGTGTCCGCTATTTTTGAACTATTTATAGTCCACAAGTTTCCCAGCATGCAAACAGTTAATCGAGTTCAACGTGCCTACACGGGCTGTGTAGCAAACATCTATCGTATATACAACGTTTGGAATAGCTTACCATCTGAATTTGTGAATGCAGACACAGTGATGTTCTTCAAGGCAAACTTAGACAATATGTGGCTCGCCAAGAGATTTGATACTACAGCCGTATATTAAGTTTATCTCAGACCAGAAGTGGCGAAAGTACGTATGTACCAAGAAGTAGTTGAGGGGGATAACAAGCTGCAAGAGTTTATTAACTTCACCTACAGTCAAAACAGTCAACAAAGTATATACTTATACAGTGTTACATCTCTAAACCTCGCACCGAGAGAATCAATTTGGTATATTCCACTGTAATATTATATCCATTGATAACGTGTGTTCGTGACTGCAAGAAAAAAACCCAATACACTTGTCTTGGAGTAATCAACTAGCTGAATTACAGTGACATATCGTTGTACCGGTCACCCTGGGAGGTACACTGTACCGGACCCCATGTGACCTCACAGGGACCTCCCAGGGTGTCGGTACAGGGAGTTTCCACTGTAGTCCATTGACTTACAAAGACCTGTCCTTTTGTGAGTGTTTGAATATGCACAAATTCCGGGTTGGCGTTCGCAGCTCTCGCTTCATCGCTTTCCTAGAAAATATAACGTCACTATACAGCATATTTCACAAAAAAATGCAAAGTATTCTTACCTTGCTAAGTACTTTTTCAGGGAAAGGTTTTCAGCTAAAGGATTAAATTTTATTACACTGAATTTATTACATTATCACAGCCATTTTGGCTGTGATAATGTAATACATTCAGTATAATAATTCTGCATACTTTTAATCATCAAATAGATGCAGTCGTTAGTTCTACATGAAATAATGCATTTCGGGGAAAATAAATGATTACTCATTCAAAGTATACTTAGCTAGATAAGTATTCTTAGCAATTTTGGTGAAATCGACTACTTGTGTATAACATAAACATTATACTACTGCAGCTATCCATAAGGTGTAGTCCTGATTGTCCCACATTTGTTAAATCTGGTCATTTTCCATGTGGGACAATCAGTATTTTGTTACATGTAATATCATAGCCCTAGGGTTATTTGGAGTATGCTCTGTTTCCACTTTCAAGTTGGAGATACAGGATTAAAATGAAAAACAGAAGTTGATAAGAAACTTTTAATAAAGCTATTCCAGTTATATATATATAACAACATACAAGAAAATACACCTGTTTTGTCAGTACATTATCAGTACATTAGAATCATCTCGATTGTTTAATAAATCAAATTCCAGTTATATTTCAAACTAGTTTCACATATATTACATAGTATACATATTTGCCATACCGCAGATAAGTTTTTCGGCTTTTGATTGGCTAGCTTGCCTGGTCATATATATTATATGACCTGCCAAGGCCGTCGGACATACAGGAATTGCGATTCCCCTACGGCGCCTCGCGTCCAATGAAGACACATTTTGGAAGCGTCTACCGATTGCGAATTGTATTCCTCAATAAACACAATAAAACCCCGAATTGATCAATACAAATAACAAATTGTACACTCAAAACCAGTCTTTATTGTTTATTTTTCCATAAATATTCTTCGCTCATCAAAGTATAAGCGAAAAATTAGCCAAAATAACGAAAATTGCTTTTCAAATCTCAACACGCTTGCCTTCGTGACACGGCTATATTTAGGTCACAAACTATGGGTTCCAAGCACGAAACCGCGGCGTAGCAATGACAGCGAATATTTGGGAACCAGTCGCATTATTCTAGAGGCGCCAAAGGGAGAGCAGATCGATAGAGCAGTGGAATATCAATTACATTACACGATATAAAAAAACTGTCATAAAGTCGTTTTCGATGGATTTCTTACTCCATATTTAGTTTGTTTTCATTTAATAAAAAAACAAAATGTTCATTTACGCCTTTATATTAAGACTGACGGCAAAAAATCGAATCTCGGATTATTTTTCTTCCTGAAAAAACGCAAAGATCAAAAGAAGAGATATGTTTATACGGCCAAATACAGGATCTGCTGTATGACAAATACGTTATTGTGATTCTACACAGGCTATATGGTGTAATATTGCCCGTCTGAAGGTATGTTCACCCTCGGCTATCGCCTCGGGTGAACACTGAAGGTATGTTCACCCTCGGCTATCGCCTCGGGTGAACATACCTCCAGACGGGCAATATTACACCATATAGCCTGTGTAGAATCACAATAACTTATAATATCAGTCTATGACGTCTAGATATGGAGAAGGTATTAGTAAATTGGCTTTACTAATCATCAAAGAACTGTAGATAATTGGATTATTTAACAATACACACTTAAACTAAAACTTATAACAAAATTGTATGCCACTTTATTTTTTATTAATATATTTATTTTATTCATACTTACATATATACAAGTATAACTGGCATACAATGTTACTTTATTGAAAAAGACTATAGCCTGAAATCTGCAAAATCCAGTTACCTGTAAAAACCAAATGTGGGACAATACACACTTTGAAACACTAATTTAAACTAAAACTTATAACAAAATTGTATGCCACTTTATTTTTTATTAATATATTTATTTTATTCATACTTACAAATATACAGTTTATAACTGGCATACAATGTTACTTTATTGAAAAAGACTATAGCCTGAAATATGCAAAATCCAGTTACCTGTAAAAACCAAATGGGGGACAATCAGGACTACTGGACACTCAAATGTGGGACAATCAGGATTAAACCATCCATAACGTGTACATACTGAATATACGAATGTAAACATATAATTCCAGCACAAAAATATTTACACAATTCCCTAACATTTGATTGGTCCGTAGCAAGTCTCTGTCCAAAATTTATATCCCAGTAAACTCCCACGCCGAACTACTTTCCATAACCGTGAGGCGCAGTTAAAATAATTCTTAGAAAACGAAAAATAAACACATTTTCTTGATGAATTTATTTCAAATGCTGGAATTATAAGGAATGAATGGCCTTTTTGTGGAATTTATCGGGGATATAAACTTGGAAAAGTCGCGGGAATATTGGACGAGGCCTTAAAAAAATTACAAGTTTGGAAAAAAAATAAAAAAAGAAAATCTTTTTTTTTTTTGATTTTTTTTCGAAAATTGTAATTTTTTATCGCTTCGTCCAGTATTCCCGCGTCTTTTCCAAGTTTATACCCCGATAAATTCCACAAAAAGGCCATTCATTCCTATAGTAAATGACAACGGTACACAGGTAACGGGTGGGTGGCAGGTGGGAGCATGCGATAGGTAATTTAAAGGTACATGCCCACTCAGTAGGCACAAACTGTTCTTTATAGGAATTAAATAAGTGTATAATTGTGTCACTAGTCCACCAGTTCTAATTTTTGCAATTTCCCGATATAATACAGATATAATCATTGAGTAATATTTATTTTACTGATAGTGACGCGCGGCGGTATCGGCTATTTTCATATGCAAATGAGGCATGATATGTTTTAATTAGTTATACTAATTAAATGCGCCACCTGAAAAAACAATATTTTTGACAGATTATACAGTATGATCATTGCACATCAAAACTAAATACAAAGGATAAATAGTAATGTCCGTTAACATTTTAAGGAAACACGGTTATTGCCCCTGATATCAGTGTGGAAAGTTACGGCTGATATAACATGTATAATAATGCCAATCGATACTTGGGGTAATGGTGAATGAATGTTTATTTTGCCAGAAAATGTCTCCGATCTAAAGAACAGTTTTTGCCTACTGAGTAGGCATGTACGTTCGGTATTCATCCTTACCGGAATTCCGAATACCTGGTTTGGCCCTCACATACGTCCTTGTCATGTATATGTGCAGGCGCGTAATCAGGGGGGGGGGGGGGGGAACAAACAAACAAATAAACAAAGATATGGAGCGTTATCGTGTTTTATTGTTAATTGGTAGTCCCATGTAAGGTCACTTATGGGAAAATTAGGTCAATATCCTCTAATGTCGTATGACCTATATTAGAAATCAATCGACTTGTAATCGGGAATGTAAGCATATGTTAATATATGTCACGTGAATTACATGACATGACTGTAGCTTGACAACCAAGTTCCGACTAACGAATGTCCTATACTGAGCAGAGTACAGTGGGGTCAGCGTGTAAGTGCACACACGAACGAACACGACAGGTTGGTTCGCTACCCACCCAAAATGTATGTTGTTACCACTCAGTTGAACCGTCTCGCCGAGACGGTTCAACTGAGTGGTAACAACAGACACATTTGATGCGAAATGAGAAAAATATTTACATTTTTTTTGTACATGAAATACAGTGGGATCAGCGTGTAAGTGCACACACGAACGAACACGACAGGTTGGTTCCAACCTGTCGTGTTCGTTCGTGTGTGCACTTACACGCTGACCCCACTGTATGTGCATTGTATGTGAAATCAGCACAACACAATATATGTCGACGTCGGAAGAGAAAACAAATAGTTGCGGGCACGTAACTCTGCAAAAATTCCCGTATCCTCTGTAAATTACGATGAGTTACGTGCAGGCAACTAGAAACAAAACATAGTGCATATATATTGACACGAAAGTTGTCGTCTAAGGATTTTTCACAAATGTTTTATTTTTCAACAAGGTCATGCTTTGACAGCATATGTGTTGTAAAAACATGTCATCATAATACCCACGGGATGTGCATTTTAATGATGAACACACTGGAATAGTTATGCTACTATCAATAGATTGTGAGCTGTTCCATCAATGAACACCTGTAATGCTTTTCACACGCACCATAGATCGTTATCAGGCTATACGAGTATGCTAGTTAATACGGAGCCGCCACACTGGTCACAAATCATATATGCTACATTTTACCTTCCGGCTCTCCTCTGCCTCGAGATCCTCCATGTCAGTACAAATATGCGGCTGGAATGTACGCGTGTGTTTGACCTTCCGATAGTACGAATATGCGGCTGGAATGTACGCGTGTATTTTACCTTCTGATAGTACGAATATACGGTTGGAATGTACGCATGTATTTGACCTTCTGATAGTACGAGTATGCGGCTGGAATGTGCACGTGTATTTTACCTTCCGGCTCTCCACCGCCTCGAGATCCTCCATGATAGTGCGTATATGCGGCTGGAATCCTAGCAACTCCGACGCTTCCTCCTGGAGCATGCTGTTGCTTCGGTTTCGGTTTTCCCCCACTGTAAGTAACCACGCACTGACGATAGACATACATACCGGAGGTTAAGTTCAATACATACGCAACCTATGGGAGTAATGCAGTGGAACATCTCTAAACCGGACACCCTGGGAGATCCCCAGGGTGTCCGGTTTTGAGAGGTTGTACTGTAAAACAGACAGTCAACTACTACAGGACATGCGTGGGTGCTTTGCGATCACGAACAGACATACTCAGCGGAGATAAATGGCAATGAACCCGATTACAGTTAAGTAGAACTATATTTTATTTGTGTCCGGTTTAGATGTACATGTATATGACTGTAATATATTTTGGTGGACGAAATTAGGGGATAAGATAGGAAGAAACAGATCGCTATATGCAGAATGCCCTTTTATCGATTTTCAACAGTTTTCCACATTTTCTGGTGGTGTGATGCACGTAATATGCAAATTTTCAATTGAAATCCCATACTTTTTTTTCATCCAAACATGATCAACATGTGCATTCATTCTTTCAACTGACGTGTAATCAGCTACTGTCCAATCCGATATTGTGCAACTTTGATGGCAGACCCAATAAGCCAAGATGCCACCATGGGGAGTAACATATGATTGGTATCATCGTCTGTTCTTACCATTGAGGCGACTGGCCGTCTGTTTTTCTTGTGGTAAGGGCGCCACCGTGTCGTCCGCCTCCACACTAACCGTTATTGCGGGTGTCACGTGATGGGCGGATCGGTGAGTGTCGTCCTCGAGGTAACTACCGTACGCTATATCCGATAGGTCCACCCTGAAACCACGGCAACACGATACAAACACAAAACCACACGAGCCCTATGAAGGTTGTTACATGACTTTTTCTAATCCACTCTATAAATATCACGCAATCTGATTGGCTGATGGTCATACATTACAGGCATATCATTGTTGATGAACGGTCGCAAATTATTTCAATATGTATTCCTACGCCAGTAGTAAAGGAGTGCATTAGAAATAGGTTAACCGCATTGTAATTTTGAAATTTGCGGCGTATATCAGAAAATTATAGGTCGGAAAACATGTTTAATGGCGCCGCTAGCGCGTCGCCATTAAACAGATTTTCCGACCTATCATTTTCTGATATACGTCGCAAATTTCAAAATTACAATACAGTTAACCCTATAGTATATGTTGCAGGCATACTCATGGCTACGGTGTAGATCATGTCCAGCCCGTATGACACTGCACTTGAATGCTATCACCATGGTATCATTCCAGCACAAAAATATTTACACAATTCCCTAACATTTGATTGGCTCGTAGCCAAGTCTCTGTCCAAAATTTATATCCCAGTAAACTCCCACGCCGAACTACTTTCCGTAACCGTGAGGCGCAGTAAAAATAATTCTTAAGAAAACGGAAAATAAACACATTTTCTTGATGAATTTATTTAAAATGCTGGAATTATAAGGAATGAATGGCCTTTTTGTGGAATTTATCGGGGATATAAACTTGCAAAAGTCGCGGGAATACTGGACGAGGCCTTCCGGCCTTCGTCCTGTATTCCCGCGACTTTTCCAAGATTATACCCCGATAAATTCCACAAAAAGGCCATTCATTCCTATAGTATACGATTTCATCCCAAAGAGCAGCACCATTACTTGCATACATACAATTGCCGCATTTCTAGATACGATCCTGATAAGTTGTGAACGTAAAACTATAACTGAAGTGGTCATTGAAAGACAAGGGCTCAAACTCTCATGGAAAATAGTAGTAGAATATGCATGACGGCTATGCTCGTCAACTTGTACATTCATTTGTCTAGTAGCTCAAATTACACGTGCGTTGACAATTACCATGAACGCTCAGTTGTATATGCATGTGTCAGTGGACGAAGGGTCCCGTCTTCTACTGACCCTTCCAATTGCATATACATGTACATGCATCGGAACCTCTTTAAGGCGGACACCATGGATTCGGATCCGGTTTACAGAAGCCCAACCGGATTTCTTCATGCATATGGGCGCACCCAGAGATAAAACACAACGTATAAATGAAGCGCATATAAAGTTTCTGTACCACATCAGAAATATCACTGTTTCCCACATCAGTAGCCTATTTCACAAAAAAATCAAAATATACTTATCTTGCTAAGTACACTTAGAGGCAGAGGAAATTTTGCAATTTAAGGATTTAAATTTTATTATTACTATTATTATTATTATGCTGAATTTATTACATTATCACAGCCATTTTGGCTGTGTTGATGTACTAAATTCAGTATAATAAGTTTGCATATACGTTTGAAGTCGTTAGTTCTATATGAAAAAATACATTTTGGAGAAAACAAATGATTACTCCCTCAAAGTATACTTAGCTACATTTATCCCGTCAACACAGTGCGTACGGTGCCGTGAAACACTTTTGATATCCTGTCAATACGACCTACTCACTGCGTATGAATATGTGCGGTTGCTGGGGTTATTTCTTTGCATTTTAAAGCCATTTGTATGTGTTAACGGGATAAATATAATAGTAGGTTAGTGCCGTGAATGGTAAAAAATATCTGGCGCGGCACGGAAACGGGATGTGCTCTGCAGAGCCTCGCCCATCCCGTTTCCTGAGCCTTGCCAGATATTTATTCACATTCATGGCACTAACCTACTATTCTCTATCTATTTTCCTTATTTCTGAACCAAAGTATATGTTGTGACCACTCATTTGAACCGTCTCGGCGAGACGGTTCAAATGAATGGTCACAACATATACTTCTGATGAGAAATAAAGAAATTCTTGAGCCTTGCCGGATATTTTTTCCCATTCACGGCACTAACCTACTATTCTCTATTTAGTTTGCCAGAAAATGTCTCAGATGGTGTATCTGATGCAAAGAACCGTCTGTGCCTACTGAGTGGGCATGCACTGGCAGATCCTACCGTTGAAATACTTTTCAAGATCGTCAAGTCTAATGTTAAACTATGTAGTTATATAGAAGGAGGCATATAATAATTCAACATACTTGTACGGCCAGAGGTATGGCACTTGTGGTTCGTTTAACGCCTCATCCGGTGTCTGTCTGACGGGATGTACGAACGGCGCCGGTTTACCGTTGTCTAACGTCGTCACGTCGTCGACGTCCGGCCCGGACTTCAGCGGGATTTCCAATTCCGGCAGTATTCGGCGCCACTCGGACCGCCGGAAGATGAACTCGCGTTTCTCCTTGCCGGCGATCAGTTCCGGCAGTTCTGGAAATATAATATTGGCGTGGCCTAGTGGATAAGGCACCCATCTCGCAACTGTGATATCGAGAGTTCGAGCCTCCGCTGTGACCAGTAGCCTTTTTCACCAACATTGTAAAGTATACTTTTCTAGCAAAGTATACTTTGAGGGAGAAATTTTCAATTTTAGGATACATTTATTAATTGTTATTATACTGAATTTATTACATTATCACAGCCATTTTGGCTGTGATAATGTAATATATTCAGTATAATAATTCCGCAAACTTTTAATCATCAAATATATGCAGTGGTTAGTTATATATGAAATAATGCATTTTGGGAACAATAAATGATTACTCCCTCAAAGTATACTTTGCTAGATAAGTATACTTTGCAATTTTGATGAAATCGGCCCTAGTTGATGAGCACTGGCTAGTTAAAAAATGGTAACAATTGCCTACTTGCCTGTGGTCCATTTCACTAAACTTCGTACGTCTAAAATGTTCGTAAGTGCAAATTTAGGATCGTCTGGAAATTTCAATTGATGGATTTACAGTTATTGAGCATAGGCTGCCTATGCTCAATACATGTAAATCCAATAATTGTTTACAAGAAAACTTTGTTAATGTGTAATTTACAGACTATCATAATGTTGCACTTACGAACATTTTAGTAATACGAAGTTTAGTGAAACGGGCCTCTGATGCCTGGTATATAAGATAGCAATTGGAAAGTACTGCTGTTCAGAGATTCTTCTTATCTTTTTTTAAGGGTAGAAATTGGCTCGTAGACCTTCCATATCCAGACATATAAGTCCAAAAAGGCCGAATTTTGAAGTGTTCTATGTGATATATGTTGGTGCAAGGCGGACATATGTGTATAATTGTGTGCCGAAATGGGACACTGTTTAGGTCCAATACGGTCCTGTAATTCCGCGCAGCGTCCCGGTGCACGGAAGGGGGTAAGTCGGTAGAACGTGGCACCGGTGATGTAGAGCAAAACGGGTCCCAGGTAGAACCAATCCACCCCTAGCGGCACTCGACACGCAAGTTGGTGCCATATAGTCGGTAAAAACACGTGCTATTTTCGTCCACAGAGTTGTCACATCCAGACAGCTCCAAGGCAGGCCGGGGCCATAAGCAGGCAAGGGCAGGCAGAAAATTCGGCCGAGCTTGAGCTAACTTGCTGTTTTGGTTAGACTTGTTATATATGGCTTACTTTCATAAGAAAGTGTGATAACTGAGTTGCCTGGACATTTTGGCCTAACGTGGTCGGGACTTGAACACCTCGGCTCCCCGTAGTGTCCACGTACCCCCATGTGTTAACACGTCACCTGTCCCACTGGTGCGAACTGGCCTCAGTAAGGCTACACACCAGATAATAATAATAATAATAATAATAATAATAATAATAATAATAATATGTTGATGGTATATATATCTCGCCCATGCGCAGATTCAATCCAGAACCCAATAATGGCCGCGAGATACACCCAGATAGGTCAAATCCAGAAGTAACAATCCAGTGACTAAGAATAAACACAATGGAAATATAAGTTAATTTCCAACAGTTAAAATGGCCACCGCCGGTAACCTGGAGATAATTGCCGGCTGGTAAAAACACACGACCTGCTCAGTCCAAGGTTGCCGTTCAAGTGGATGCGATGCTGTTCAGAGATCAAAGTGTCTCATTATAAGTAAAAACTGACTGACTGGCCCTTTAAATAGCAAGCAAGCGGGCGCGACAATAATAATATTCAATTAATACTGGGTCATAGAAAATAGTAGGTTAGTGCCGTGAATGGGTAAACATATCTGGCAAGGCTCAGCAAACGGGATGGGCGAGGCTCTGCCGAGCACATCCCGTTTCCGTGACGCGCCAGATATTTTTTTCCCATTCACGGCACTAACCTTCTATTTATCCCGTCAACACCTACAAATGGCAATATATTCATACGCAGTGATTATGTCGTATTGACAGGATATCAAAAATGTTTCACGGAACCGTACGCACTGTGTTGACGGGATAAATAAGAATATTCGTTATCAGGCTACATGAGTGCGTTATTTGATCAGGAGATACACTGGTCACTGATCCCTTAAGCCCCATATCTCCAGTCACAGCCATAGTTAGCCAAGCAGTATGACAGTTCATCAATACTTGACCACGTACGTTTCTTCTTCCACCCAAACGCTCCCACTTTCTTCAACTTCTTCAATACTTGCACACTTCCCTGAAATACGCAGGACATGAACTGACATATCAGGCTAGTGTATTTTGAATTCCAGGTTATCAGTAGCCGATTTCACCAACATTGCAAAGTATACTTATCTAGCAAATAGTGGAGGGGCACCTTGAAGAGAAGTGGCTTAAAAACGATTTCTGTTAAACCCAAGAGAGCAAAAGCAACAACTATGCTATATTGATACATCATACATTCCTGAACATGAATCCGGTGTCGGTCAATCAATTTAGGTGGGACAAGGTCACTTTTGAGGTCATTCAGTGCAAAGAGGTCAAATGAGTTCAAAAACATATTTTATATCAGTAGATGGACACGTACGTGCATAATTATCATTCTTCAAATATCAGATAAAGTTGTTTAAATTGTTGAATATTCTTTCTTAGGATATACATGAGACGATTCATTTCATGGTGGTTCAAACCGGTGTTATTTTGCGATTTTCAAGATGGCCGCTAGGTATCAACATTTTGTCTTAAATATATTCTGACTTGATTATTATATGGCTTTTGGTACTTACATTGTGCGTTTACATACATAGAAATAAGTTTTGATAACTTATAAAAAACAATTCACCACTGACAAATTCATATACATATAAGATGGCCGCCAAATATTCACACAGACGTGCAGTAAATGTGTGTGGAATAACAAAAATATATAGCTACACTTCCATGCACATTTATATTTCAGTTGTTTGCCTGTTTTGTTATTATTTAATGTGTTCTTTGCAAAAATGAATGTGTCCATCTAATATACTTATTATTTGACCATGTTGGAATATTCAAGATGGTCGCTAAGTATCGCTTCAGCTCTTAGGCGCTGTTGATCGACAAAGTAGTAAAGAAATGAAACATAATTGGAAATCATATTTGTAATATTTTAAAAATGCGAGGCTTGTGTTCCAAACTGTACCGAATTATCTGTCGCCGCAAACAAACGTAAATCAAAGATGGCCGCCAGCATGGATACAATTATGACACATCTATATTAAGTAGGGTAGTCATCAACGACATAGCATATGCCACACCATAACATCAATGTTTTAGTGTTTCCGATGACAACATGAAGAATAATATTTTGTGACCGCCATTTTAGTTACCAAGATGGCTACTATATTGCGTAGTTTTATAATATGAGATATCTTAATTATATTGGGGCAACTCATGGATAACATTAGATCCTAGCTGTAACATGGTAATGGTTAGTAAACGATCTTGGATTTCAAGTGGAACAAAATTCTGAATACATGTTGACAATGTCAAAGGAAACAGGAACATATTTCAATTACATCTAGGTATTCATGCATTTGAGTGAATCAACATAATGCCCGTGTCTAATACCTGTATTCGGATAGAAATAAAACACAGTGGCAGGTTGTGAGAATGTGAATGGTAATTTATTATATAATTAATGATGGTGGATTGATAATTGCCGGAGAGCTCGATATCCTTGGCTTGGCTCTTATTCGCATGTTCAGCTTTCTTGTAGGCGAGAGTTGAATCCGGCTAACCCCGTTATAAGAGTAATACGATCAGTGGTAATCCTACTACGTTATGAGGAGGAGGGCTAAGTTACTATAGTGTGGTGAAGACCTGGCAGTAGATCCGGTTTGTCTAATGTCAGGGCTGGATGGAAATTGTATGCAAATATTCAGTTAGCCGCAGATGAAATGAGCTGTCGATAGTCTGTTTAATGCCATTAAACATTAAACCGGAACTCTATCATGTTATCTTTAACACACCAATGTTGCATTTTATTAGTGCAACAGGTCCGTAACCAGGGGGTCGGTGCGGTCGGACAACCCCCTCCCCAACCTCCCTCGTCGTGCCTTAATGCCCACTCTTTCATGCACTAAAGAAAGATTACGTAGTAATTTTATAATATTGATGCAAGCAGGAGAGTCGTATTACATGTATGTGCTCAGTTTTTTGCTGAGAATATATAAAAGGTATTTCAGACCATCTGAATTACACAATTGTCTGGGAGAGCATGGCCCCGTACCCCCATAGCTGCCTCGGGCCATTAAAGCCCTCGAAAAGAATCATTGCTTCATAAAAGTCTGGTTACGGGTCTGTTGCATACATCGAAACAATAAGATACCGGTACATTCCATGCAGATGCGGATAATGTGTCATTTTCCATTATAACGAAGCCTAATATCTATATATGAACACCGATAATCAATTTATTAATGCAGTACACGACAGGGCAGGCACATCGATTGACATATCAACGGGATGTTGACGAATTCTGAACTTGACTGGCTACGTAACACCTACGATTATTCACTTGCCACATGATGAAAGCAGCATTTTTTTCATAGCGAAGAAGTATGCTAAGCTTTTTGGATATTAAAACAAAAAAACCACGCCATTGCATCTTGAGCTATATATGTATTATGCTAATGTCCACATTAGTGCGCTATAGAAGACGCTGACATAACATATGCATATCGTATATATGTAGAGTCAATGGTGTGATCATGGTCATCGAATCTCAGTTTATATACGACATATGATGTTGTTATTGCCCAAAGTAAAACAATTGTTGGATGACGTATCATTTAAGTAGTCATATGCCGGTAGTCATGTGCTAGGCCGTGTACGTATATGTAAGTTAATAACCAGTATGTGTGAGCCATATTCACATTACTTTCTATTCTACGAATTCAATGTATGGCGTCATCCAGACCATTACATCTCAGTTCATAAACGGCATATGCTGTGTTTATGAACAATAACATCGCCTTTTGATGACATATACTATCAAGAAGTCATATACAGGTAGGCATGTACTATGTAAATATGAAGGAGTTAATGAGTCAGTATTTGTGAGTCACAAAAGTATGGATATTAAACTATAATGCGATCGAGATCAATATGTTGTGAATTCATGATGGAACATATGTTGATGTCATTCATGAGATTGTTTGGTACATAGAAAGAATAAAAGTTATACAAATGTATTATACGGTCATAATGCAATCTATATTGAATGCATATGTATGTATAAGTATCACAGTTATGAAGGGCACCGTTTCTGGGGGAATATCATACACTGTAATCATATATGTTGTAGTCATATAATGTCCTTACATGGTATGTGTAAGTGTAATAACTGTGTATTATAATATCACAACCATATGTGTAATGTAATACATACTACTTTAAAAGCATTAAAATGAACATGGTTGATTATTCAATGCTAATCTAGAATATATCAGAAAGTTCCCATCGTCCGTGTCTATACACACCAACATACGACATATACTTAAGATCGTGAGAGACCAAACAGAGACACTTACTTTCACATGCATTTATTTGTGTAGTTGAAATTGCGATTCATAGATAAATAATGTACACAAATCAATCAAGCAACCACTTTTCAGTACAACACCGCAATTCCCGTGACTGGATTTTAAACTAGCCGGGTTTGAGCTAACCTGGAAGCGAAACGTGTAAAGCTAAACATAGACACATAGCTGATATGAGGCCTCTAAATCATGAGCATTAACTACGGCATATTATGTTTTGTATATATATGACACGTGTAGACGCTGTCAATATTGATTTCAGTGCATGAGACGGAGTCATGTGGATAGTTTTGCTGAAATAGAATATGCTGATCTGCCTTATACAGGCGTATGGTTATATGGGACAATTATTAAATAATTCAGTGTAATTTAAATGTATGTATATGGGTATATCCACTTGTGAATGTATGGATATTCACGGAAACAGAAACTGTAATACATACTAGTTGATAAGTGTTGTACTTTACATGAATTGTTTCATCTTGGTTATAATTAAGTCTAAACAGCATATAACAGTTCGATATCTGACTGTAATTCGAACATGGCCGAACTATGGCATATGTACCAATCGCAATACATAGTGTATACATATATGTCATTATAGTGCAATTTACAACGTATATGATAACGTAAGACTCAATAAAATACAATATGTAAATAAAACAGTACATATATTTTAATATTCTGACTCTACAACGAGAGTAACCTAATTCGAGCATCACCAAGTGTATTGTCAGCTGTCTACTAGTCTGAACACATGTGAATCTGTCCTATACCTTTTTTTTTAATGTAAATGAAAAGAAATGCGCAATTGCCAGTACCACACTATATTAAAATAGCCTAAATGAGGCGACCATTTTGAGTAAACACAATTACAAATGACTTCAAAATCAAGTGTGTCCAACTTACTAATTTAACCGCCTAACAGAATGCAGCAGTATACATCAGTAAAGCAAAAGTAAACATTACATTCAATAACTTTCGAGTTTTTGGAAAATATGTCGGCCATCTTGAATTAAACACGCTCTTTAAGAAGAGCACACATATTGATCTATATTTTTAATATCATATCTCAGATGAAAATCAAACTAATATGTTCATATCTAGCTTCGTACCAAGATATGGTCCACCACAGTGTAGATAATGCTGCCTGATCTTGATGCATATTTGGCGTCCATCTTGGATTCATATGGATTTTATAGCCTCCATCTATCTTTAATATTAATGCATGGTATCCAAAGGGTTTTCTGCGTCCGTCCGACCAAGATACAAGTGCAAATTTCAGGCTAAATATTGATGCTTGGCGGCCATCTTGAATATGTTGATACTCTCAACGATAGAGAGGTCCGAGCAAACCGAATTGCTTTTTATATGCCCCATAAAACAATAATCACCAATAAAACATACTGTATCGGATGGTTCTGTAATGTTATGTAAGTACATAAGTATTGTATTATCAAAATAGAGTGAGTTTTGCCCTCATTTGACCCATGTGCACTTAATGACCCCAAAAATGACATTGTCCCACCTGATTTGATTGACCGACACCGGATTCGTGTTCAGGATGATATAATGCATTGATTTAAAATAGTCGTTGCATTTGCTCTCTCGGGTTGAACAGAAATAAATTTTATGGGTGCTTGCCCCCCTACTATAAATTTACTTTGAGGGAGTAATCATTTATTTTTCCCAAATGCATTATTTCATATAGAACTAACCACTGCATATATTTGATGATTAAAAGTATGCAGAATTAGTATTCTGGCTGTGATAATGTAATACATTCAGTATAATAAAAAATACTAAATTTATCCTGAAATTGAAAATTTCTCCCTCAAAGTATACTTTGCTAGATAATTATACTTTGCAATGTTGGTGAAATAGGCGACAGGCAAATATATCATGTAAAGCTACCAGGGAAGGCTAGGACACGCGTAAGAATTCCGAGGCGCGCCGGGCGTACCTACTACAGTAGAACCTCTGTAAACCGGACAACCTTGCGACCCCATTGTGTTTAATTTAGATGGATTTCATTGCCATTTATGTCATTGTCGCGTCTGTTCATGATTGAAAATGACAAAAAGTGTTCATGGAGTGCTTAATTACAGTGCAGCCTCTCCACTGTACATTTAAATGGAGACTACGACAATGTGTTATTTGTCAGTATGTATTAGGTCGATGAATTAATATTTTAAGTGAAAATCACATAAAAACACACCATTATCTGATAAATTGAATAACAATATGTGGTCATGAGATCCCCCAATTGTATAATACTGGATGGTCACGGCCCGCATGTTGCGCCCGCCGAGGCAATGCTAGTATACAGAAAAACGTTAACCAAAAACTTTAATCTCGGATGCACGTACGTACGGACGTACACCAATGTGCCGACTATATCGCGCTGTCCGCAAGCGGGCGCGATAAAAATGAGAAAAGGGTAAATATATATTGGCCTAAAACATGATCACTCTCGAGGATACTGTCTTCATATTTTCCATGTTCATGACCGGCATTCGTTTATGCTCTTTTTAAACATACACATTCGGAATTCAGTTTAGTTTCTGCACATATGTATGTACCCATAACCAGTCAACATACAATATTATTATATGACTAAGAATTTCAACCAATGAGATTGTCCAATTGCGGGTCACGTGATTGTGGACATATATGATATTCACCTGAATATCAGTCTCGGACTCGTCTCGTTGCACGAGACTAGTCAGAGAATGATATTCGAAATGTGATATTCACCTGGAGGTGAATATCACATTTCGAATAACACTCTCGGACTCTTCTCGCGCAACGAGACGAGTCCGAGACTGATATTCAGGTATAGCAGCATGCGCGTGTCACTGATATTTTTTGGGGGCCCTGTTTTTTAAATAATTATTGAAAATTGTGTGAAACCAAAACAAAGTGAACACATTTTTTTTCGGCCGGATATTTTGAAAAAAATATTGGCCAGAAATATTTTGAGTCGGTGTACATGAGATTTATAAAGTTAACCCATCTATAATGGATGTACAGTAGAACCTCTCACCTCTCTAAACCGGGCACACAGGCAGTCTCTGTATCCTTAATTTTATGGGTTTTATTGTCACCTAATTCTGATGAAAATGCCTTTCCAAGCTCGCAAAGCACATGTCCGGTGTAGAGAGGTTCCACTGTACATGCACTACCATTTGGCAACCGTCTTGTGTGAATGGGTATCATTGCAAATGGACATACTCACCGATTTGATGATGATAATCCACTCAGAGTAATGTGAATCCTTCATGATCACCTCGTTATTTCTACAACAGACAACATTGGTCATAGTGACGCCATAAATGTATGATACGCGAAGTCAACCTTATGGAACGCCAACTCTACGTAACTCAAATAAATATTGCTAGCTCTAAATAAATATAGCTAGTATTACATATTTAGAGCTAGAATTACTTCTTTGAGTTTATGTAGATTTGACGTTCCTGGAACGCCCAATCTACATACAATCAAATAATTATTGCTAGCTCTAAATACACTGTCAATCTCCAGAACACTATAGTGTTCTACATTGCTACTCCCTCCCCCAGTTTATACTGAATGAAAACAATAATACTATATACAAGCATCAACGTCAGATGCTGTGGTTAGCAAGCTCTGACTGGCATAGGCTAGTGGCACAAACTTGTTGACATAAGCCGAACCCAAACCTAGTACCGCTGTTGACTGATGACCTAACCCTAGTGGTATTAATCCACTACGGCTTACACCAACCTATGTTACTAGACACATGTCCTGTTATAAATTCTTTTTGCAAACAGCTACACCATCCAAACATCTGATCCCATGTATCATAGTGCGTTTTTTCTTTTTGCATGGTCCGTTTGGTCGGGTGCCAAACAGTTGCTAGTCAAAAAATCAGCGGTTGGCTTTCCACACAGCTGAACTATAACAACAACAAAACAATGCAGTCGAAATTTCCAAGATGCAATAATCTTTTGAAATAAACCAATTCATTAAATACATTATGAGATATCGTTTAATTAGAAGTATGCAATTAATATTTACTTCATCTAAACATGCTACAAAAGGTATGTTCAAACAAAATAAATTTGTCAAATGAATTGAATTCAGTCAAAACCCCACCCATTGCAGTTAAACACTAGAAAGTACTAAACATGTTCGTACCCCACAGTGTAATTATATTTACAAGAAACTGAATTTAAGTCATACATTTCACAATTTCATACAAGTATTTAAGTAGTTTCTCTGTGTAATAAATATCAATAAAGGCATAACATACAGTAATTGATATTCTCAGATAAGTTAAGTTTTTAAAATGTGTTTTCTCGGTTTAAAAATAAAATCAATTTTTTGTTAATTTTCAATGAGGGCGTATGTTGCGTGTTATCCTATACGGCAAGTAGTTAAGGGCATTGTCCCGGCTCGTTTAATTTCAATAAAGGTGTATATTTAAATATGTTGTCAAGGCATATAATAATTATATAGCATTGAAATTAAATGATAGCTTGTACAGGGATCCTCCAGATTATCGGACAAAATGGGAGGGTTGTATCGCCTCTAAACCAGTGTAAACAGCATTGTGTAGTTCTGCAGAAAAATCAGTCGCCCTTCACTTCTTGGAAAACACCATATTTATAGAATTTATTGTATTTATAGAACAGTCCGGCAATGCCGTAATGGGCGCACTCGATTGTGTTTTAATCATGTTTACTGGAACACACCTTGATGTATTCGTCAAAACACTGCACACCCTAAAAACGTCTGACATTTATAAATAGAACACGTAAACACCTAAACGTGTTAAAAAGTGTAACCTAACAAGTGTTTCCAACGTGTTCTATCTCTAAACACTCAAATGTACAGTGTAATTAGAGCTAACATTAAATATATAGAGCTAGCTCCAAATGATTTAGAGAGCTCTTCAGATGATTTGGAGCTATCTCTACTATTTAATGGTAGCTCTAATTAGAGCTAGCAATAATTATTTGAGTGCATGTAGATTCGGCGTTCCATAACATCGCCGGGGTTAAAGTGTTAAACATGACGTAACGAGTCCGTCATAATTTCGTCGGCAAAACAGCGATCAATGTAAACACACAGGTTGAAGTAACGGACCAAGGTCTATAAATACATTAAATATACATACACGTATCAATAAGTGAAAGAAAAATAAGTTAAACTTTTCTTTGCTCCCTGTTATAACACATAACTGTGTTCTAAAAGGGATTAAAAAAAGTCGACTTATTTTTTCCCCACTTATTGGTACGTTTAGGTATATTTAATGTATTTATAGAACCTGTGTGTAAACACTGATCAGACGATATGCATGGCGATTTGGGCTTACCCTAGTCGTAGAAGCACCCTAATATGTTAAACATGCACGGCAGTGCACAGAAAACCGTAATTCTAGAATTTATATCGAAATTTGATTCAGTGGAACCTCTCTAAATCGGACACCAAGAAAACATATGTGATCTTATTTTTAATGAGTTTCTTGGTAATCTATCTCAGGTGATAATGTCTGTTCATGTTCGCATAGCACGCAACTATGGCTCAGAATGATCAAACGTCTGATTTACAGTGAAACCTCTCTAAACCGGACACCCTGGGGACCGCCCAGGGTGTCTGGTTTAGAGAGGTTTCACTGTAACTTAATTGCGGGCGGTAACTCTGCGAAACTACTTTACCATCCGGACTGTATGGAAGCTTGACCGAGTTACTGCCCGCAACTATTGATACATTTGGTCACAGTGTGGCTGTATAGGGATATATAGAATAGTAGGTTAGTGCCATGAATGGGAAAACATATCTGGCAAGGCTTAGGAAACGGGATGGGCGAGGCTCTGCCGAGCACATCCCGTTTCCGTGCCGCGCCCAATATTTTTCCCATTCACGGCACTAACCTACTATTCTAATTATCCCGTCAACACCCTAAGCTTCTTGCGGTTGACAGATAATCGATAGACAGTCAAACAACAACGGAAGACATTCATATGATATACACGTACTTACTTGAAAAATAGAAACTGCCACTTTTTGAGATGGTCCTTCATTTTATGGATTGGCCAGGTGGATAGACAGCTTAGATTTCTGTAAGATTGACAATACATTTACACTTGTCGGATTCAGAACACTTGCGACATATTTGCAAACTGATACATACGGCTGATGTTTAAGATGAAGTTGTTATTGCTGCCACACAAAAAAATACTCTAATAAGTAAAGTGTTCTGCATTAAAGTATTGTAAGGGGCCAGCCACTTTTGACTTATGACACACTCTCTGAACATCAGTACTTCCCAATTGTTATCCTGTAGGCCAGCTAGCAGGAGGTTAGGAAATATGTACTATTTATTTAACTAGCTGGGCCCGGTTGCTCAAAGCTTCTGTTAGCTTAACAGACTGTTAGATCCTTAGCATTGCTAAGGATTTAACAGTCTGTTAAGCTAACAGAGGTTTTGAGCAACCGGGCCCTGGCTGCTAATCAACCAGCCATACCAGCCGAAGCTGAGACATGAACCTTCGACCTCCCAGTTGTGAGGTGCATGCCTTATCCACTAAGTCGCGACAACTGGTAATTCTAATGTGATGGTGCACGCGTATACTGTGGTAATGGTTGCATGCTCGCATCAAACCACGTGCATATGGCAATAACAATTCATATGTATACAGTCGAACCTCCCCGAACGGCCACGTCTCTACAACAACACCCTCTCTTTAACAGCCGCTATTTTATATCCCAAATGGATGATTTCCTCTGTATCTAACCCGTAGACTGCTGAGCAGGAAAATTGTTGTCTGTTGTTGTTGTTGCCTTCTTTCTCAATAAAAACATGTTTTGACAGCATTTTAGAATCATTTCCATTGGAAATGATTAAAAAATGTTGCCAAAGCATATTTTTGATGAGAATTATGGAAGAAAATAAATAAACAGTGGATAACAAAATTTAATTCAGCATTAATCTCCCTGCAACAGCCACCTCTCTACAACAGTCAGTTTTGCGTCTTCCCATGGGTGGCTGTTGTAGAGAGGTTGCACTGTATTAATTGCGGCTGGTTTGATCCTCAGTGGCATCTATTATATGGTCAGCCGTGGCGGTATACGTGCCTTAGAAACACTTCTTGGTCAGGGTCCGTGATGCTTTTGATGCCACCCGTCATGAATATCTTCTGGTAATCCTACAAGACAGATAGCCACACAACTTGAAGGGGTCCGATGAAGAAGGAGGCTAACTCCATTAGGGAGTTAGATGTGTGTGTTAGATGTAGTAAATACGTGATTTTTCGGCGTATGGATGTCAAACTGTAGACTAGACCAATATGGTTCATAACGCATTTTGCTAACATTGAAAGGACGAGCGCGTGCATTATTATACTAGATGGCTGCGGCCCGTATGTTGCGCCCGCCGAGGCATTTGATAGTACTAAACGAGCTTTGACAGTATACCAATGTGCCAACTATATCGCGCTGTCCGCAAGCGGGCGCATTATTTTTTTTTATTTGACCTTGGCATTGGGCACAGGGGCCACACGGGTGGTACATAGAATGAACAGTGATGATGATGAAGCCACATGTAAAGTGTCGAGTGAAATTGCGAAGCGGTTTCAGAGATATAGTGTAAAACTTTAACCTCAATACAAAAATATAAGGTAAATTTCAAAGTAATTTGACCTTGACATTGGGCACATGGGCCGCAAGGGTTGGCCATACAATACAAATATGGATGCTGATAAAGACGCATGTGAAGTTTCGAATGAATTGGCGAAGCGGTTTCCGAGATATAGTGTTTTTAAATTCTTTAACCGGACGTACGGACATACGCCAATATGCCGACTATTTCGTGCTGTCCGCAAGCCGGGGCGACAAGAATACACTATATTTATTGACAACGATGACGATCAATTGCGAAAGCGCTTTCATAAATGTTTCGTTGGCACATATTTAAGGTCTCAGGGGACAGTGCACGGCTAGCTTTAAAAAGGGGGTGGACGATTTTCTATATACTTCACTACCGACCCTGTAAGTTACACCAGTGTGTCTAGAAAATAGGTTTATGAATATTCCTTGACTGGGAGGCTTGACTAGGTGTATTTTTTAGAGTATTTCATAATTCTACGAAACTGAATGTTAGCTCCGGTTGATTTTGACATCTTTGAAAATGGCGCATGCTATGCTGTCTCGCCGGTACGGTTTCACGTCAGAATTCAAGGTATTTTTCGGGCATTTCTAGCGAAATTTTGAGGTGGTTATGACCCTGCTTTGTAATCATTTTCAGGCAATGGTGTGGTGTTACAAGTGATAGAACAAGACATATCAAAGTCTCTGTGCCTCATGTGTTCATGAGAACAATTCCAACAAATTCAGTCGTGTTGAAATTTCTGGCCAAACATGGGTGGGTGGGGTTACTTTGTGGCGCGCGATTTGTACTTCATTTGCAAGTATTTTTCAATACTTGTCGCAAGAGCCTCCTTAACTGATTGTGAGAGGCGGTGCTTTTTATAAGTCACCCGCCGCCCTCAGAAAATCAGTCAATTTTGGCTATTTACAACCGTCCCGTGGTGCATGAGGTGTGTGTAGTGTGTGAGTGGTTCTTATAAGAGGAAATCGGAGTACCCTGATAAAACCACGTGTCCCATCAGGACACCGCATACATTACCCGCTATACCATGCTTTAATACCTGCACGGATATGCTGAGGAATTCACACGTCTCCTTAGCGATGACGGTGGAATTGCGCGGCGTCCCGTTGATGATTGCAAGCTCCTGCAAGTGATACAGATTACACGAAAATATAGTCTCATTACTGAAGAAACAGAACAATATACATGTATACAAAACATCTAAAACAGCATATATTTAAAAGGGTATAATTCCAGCACAAAAATATTTACACAATTCCCTAGCATTTGATTGGCCCGTAGCAAGTCTCTGTCCAAAATATATATCCCAGTAAACTCTCACGCCGAACTACTTTCTACAGGTGCGCTGTCAGTGCTGTCAATGTAAACAAATGGCTGCCGTCCGTCAAAATAAACACATTTTCTTGATTAATTTATTTAAAATGCTAGAATTATAAGGAATTAATGGCCTTTTTGTGGAATTTATCGGGGATATAAACTTGGAAAAGTCGCGGGAATACTGGACGAGGCCTTCCGGCCTTCGTCCAGTATTCCCGCGACTTTTCCAAGTTTATACCGCGATAAATTCCACAAAAAGGTCATTCATTCCTATAATGTTTATGTCGTGGTAATAAATGACTGTGGGTACACTGACGGAAAGGCACAATTGGGAGTTTTTCGGACGTTGAACGCAACTCATAATGCATGTAAATGGTCAGTTACGTAAACTTCTCGCCATTGCATCATAACTGGGTAAGATTATATGAAGATTTTACAGTGAAAGCAAAAGAGTTTTATTAGCATTTTTTGTCGATTCTTAGCGCGGTCTTTGTGCTGGTTACCGCGATCTATGTCGAGTACACTGGTCTCTTAGTATGGTGTTGTACGGTGGTGTTTATGTTCTTATATCTAATGGCGAGGTTTGATCTTCCATACACTTACCCCGAATGTTTGGCCTTTATATAGATGTGCGACAGGCCGGGCGTAATTCTTTTCTTCGTCCATCACCATGACAACCACGGCCCCGGACAACAGGAAGTAGAATCCTGAGGCAGGGTGGCCCTGGCGCACAATTACCCGCTTCGTCTCGAACCTGCACGGATGATAGGTGGCTCGTGTTTGAATGTGTTTTGAAGATGATAGTATAGGAACAATTTAATTTGTAACCAAGGTTGACGACGTATACGAAGTGTTTTCAGGATATAATGCAATATTAAGTACGTGTTTTTACAAGATGGACAACATATGTAATACTACTTAACCCTTTGAAACAGAGAGACCGCTATAGCGGTTTATGGAAACAGTGCAGATCCAGATGAGCCCGATCGTAGCGAGCCGTCTTATTAGTATCTGCTCTTTTTGAAACCAATTTTCATATTTATGAGAAGGCGGGGCCTGTGGTTTAAATTTAACTGCTGGGTTATTGCAAGATTTAAGGATTACTTTAATAGATCATGATATATATTAGATATCCTACCGACACTTACTTTTCATACAGTCCAACTTCAGCAATTTTACTCTGCATGCGTTTTGGATACTCGGCAATAGACTTTATGTTCCGCAGGGCGATGGTAACCTGTAAACAACGGAATGTACACCATATTCAGTGGAACCTCTCTGAACCGGACACCCTGGGGACCCCATTGTGTTTAATTTAGATGGATTTCGCTGTAATGTATTACATTGTCGTGTCTGTTCATGGTTGAAAATGACAACACTTGTTCATTGAGTGCTTAACCCTTTCAACCCTAAGGAACTGGAATGGACTGTGATATGCTAATGTTCCGACCAATCCAATGGTCACAAAATGATATTCAGATTCGTCCATTTATGAAAAGGGGGTGTTTTTGTTCTAAGAAATATTAAAATTACTTTCAAAAAGTGCAGATCCTGATGAGACGGCTCGTTACGAGCCGGCTCATCAGGATCTGCACTTTTTGCATAAACCGCTATAGCGGGATTTCGGGTTCAAAGGGTTAATTACAATGCAACTTCTCTAAACCGGACAACATGGGAACTGAGGTTCCACTGTATATGTGCATAACTACCTCAAACATGGCTCGGCTCATCTGAATCTTCGTATAAATATTGCATCAATCGTACATCCTGATTATTACAGTGGAGCCTCTCTAATCCGGACACCAAGAAATCATACATTGTATATGATTTTATTTTTGATGAATTCCTTCGTAATTTATCTTCGGTGACAATGTCTGCACATGATCGCATAGCATCCAACCATGGCTCGGAATGATCAAATGCCTGATTTACAGTGAACCCTCTACATCGGACACCCTGGGGACGTATAGTTTCACAATCGGGGTAGACGTTATTGTTATTGATAATGGAAAACTAAGTTCTAGCTTTTTTCACTAATCGTCGGAAACACTGGTTACATTTATATCGCAGTGATTTTGTGCCAACTGAACGCCAGTCCCACGAATGAAGGGGTCTTTGGAAGAACGCGGCTAACCCTCTCATATAGCTGGCGGACAATGAGACTAAATCTGCTTTCAACGAAAATTTATGATATATAAAGTGTGCCTATCACATCTTTGATACATTTTCGAGTTTTGTTTCTGCATTTACACAGCACATGGGGAATTTATTGACATTAGGATGTGATACCATAGTTAGATCACGTTCGTCCGCATGTACGATCGATAACCCGCGAGCTAAAGCTCGCGGGTTATCTCCTCGTACATGCGGACGAACCGTGATCTAACTTTGGCAAATCAACAACCCACGACTTACAGAATAGATTTCCTGCTCGGTCCGTTGTCCCACTTCCATTGACAATATTCGTTTGGCTTCGTCGGGCAGTCGTAACTGAAGAAGGGGAAATATGAGATCAGTGGAATAAGGGGGATAACTCTATGACTTTTGTCACGGACTCTTTCAATTGTGACCGGTGTAACCCTATAGGATCATGCAAATATGTGCAGTTTCAGTACAGTGGGGTCAGCGTGTAAGTGCACACACGAACGAACACGACAGGTTGTGTGCATTTACACGCTGACCCCACTGTAGGGTTCTTCTTGCTTCTTCACAATTAATAAATTGTTTAAACCGTGTTTTTTTTCAAATCTTTCTGTAGGCTTGATCAGGGAATTCATAAAGTATGGTAAAGATTCTGGCGAACACTATGGATTGTGATTAATAATTGAGACACGCCATGTGATTTTGTGCTTTCGGACATCTGCGTGATTTCATTAAATACATTTACAAAAGTTACACTATTTTTCATAAATGAAGTCAAAAGTTGAAGAAAAACAATTCAGAGTACATGCAATTCTGCATGTTTGACGCCATTTACGGAAACCATTGTAAATTTAAAACGTATTTCATGAAATTAAGCAGATGTCCGAAGGTACAAAATCACATGGCGCGTCTCATATCTGTCTATACATCATCTGTATGTTGTTGTGTAAATGTTATAGTGCTGCAGATTAAGTCAATATTCCATAAGAATCTTTCACTTGGTGATACAAGCACCAAATTTGGCATAGTTAATGCCTAGGAACTACTCTTTCAGAAAAGCCCGGTATCCACCTGAAAATCCAAAATGGCGGCCATTTTTCAAGATGGCCGTCGCCGAAAATGTGAATAAAGGTATGTTAGTGTAGAACTTGAATGGCTGGACATATTTTAATGATCTAGACATCAAAATGTATGTATTGTGACACGAGAAATGCAATGGTGCCAACAAAAAAAATCAATATGGCCACTATTTTTCAAGATGGCGCCCATTTGTTACTCAAAATTCACACTTTGTCGTTCTTTGATCAGAGATTAAGTTTTAGCTGGATGAAGTAGTTGTCCAAGTTCCAAGTTATCTTTTTGATGCAACTTAAAATGTTTTGATTGATATATATGACGTGACATTCTGTTTATAATAGTAAGGCTCCATCGGCTGTTAAGCCTCGTGTAATTTAACAACGCTAGCATTTTCTCGTTGCAGTTAAACAAAAAAGCGCTGTGCTGTTGTTTGCAAACTGTAACTGCTAACTGGGCATGTGTGCTAAAATATTGTTTTATTTAACAACGCTAGCATTTTCTCGTTGCAATTTAACACAAAAAGCACCGTGCTGTTGTTTGTAAGCTGTAAATGCTAGCTGGGCATGTGTGCTAAAATACTGTTTTAAAAATACTGCCCGAACCGTCTACTTCTAATCTACTGAGTTGTGCGGCAAAAATTGACTGGACAAAATGTTGTCTGTGTGAGACAGTTAAAAAGGAAGAGTTGAAATCTCCTCCAACTCATTATGCATGTAGTCCTGAAACCGATGGTTATTCTATGATTGCCTCAAATGTACCACTGTTTCAAGCGATTAACCAGCTACCAATCAGGTTGGACAGAAGTGGTATTAAAGAAACGCTGAGAAAGAACAATGCCAAATATCACCGAAACTGTCGTCTGATGTTCAGCAACAGCAAGCTTGAGCGTGCAAGAAAAAGTGCAGCTGAAAATCAGAATGACCCTTGTGAGGGGCAGTCAAAGATGCGACGGACGTCCCTTGAAGTCCAGCAGTGTTTTCTGTGCGAAACGTTTGAACCTGAGTCTGAGCTAAGACAGGCCATGACAATGCAGCTGAATGACAGACTCAATGAATGTGCTCGGCACCTCAATGATAGCTATATTGAGTGGAGGGGATGTAGTGGCACAGGAGTTGATTTACCTTGGCTCCTGCTTAGCAGCCCTGTACAACAGAGATAGGGCACATCTGTCAGCAGCTGAGAACCAAGACAAGAATGAATCGTCTTCAGAAATTGAAGACTGTCCTTTTGTGTTTTCAGAGCTCCTAACTTATATAGCTGAGACCAGAAACAGCAGCAATGAGCCTGTTGTATTTCGACTTGCTGAACCGGTTAGCCTGTACAAGCAAAGGCTTCAACAGTTTGTGACATACATCCCAGATGTAAACTCCACCAGACTCAAAGACAGGCTCATGGCAGAGATTCCTGAGCTGGAAGCATACAAGAAAGGAAGAGATGTTCTTCTGGCATTCAAAAGAGACGTTGGTCCAGTCTTGTCAGATGCATCAAACTATTCTGATGCTATTATTCTGGCGAAAGCAACCACCATTTTACGAAGGCAAATGGTTGACCACAAATGTAAGTTTGACGGGACTTTTCATGACAGCTGTACTACTGATTCAGTACCTCCAGTTTTGCTTCAGTTTGTCTGTATGATAGAGCATGGGGCTCCTTCAATATAATTGCTTTGCAAATTACAAGGAATGTGCTGCAACTCAAAGACATTCCAAAGAACGCGAGACGCCATTCCCTCTTTACATAGTGTCGGCTGTGTATGCTAAGAATATAAAGAGACACCTTGTGGAGTTGCTGCATGCCAATGGTCTTAGCATTTCTTATGATAGAGTGCTTGACGTCTCAGCGCAGTTGGGAGATGCCGTTGTTTCTAGATACCTTGAAGAAGGTGTGGTTTGCCCTCCCAAGCTGAGAAAAGGCCTGTTTTGCACAGCTGCAATGGATAACATTGATCATAATCCGTCGGCTACAAGTGCAAGTACTTCCTTTCACGGAACAAGCATCTCTATATTACAGCATCCAACATCAGAAAATCCAGGAGAAGTTCGAGAGCCAATTCGCATTAGGAACGGCAAGGTCAAGAGAGTCCCAGAACTCGCTGATTCCTATGCAAATGTGCACACTGCTTCTTTCACAAAAACAGAATCCCAGTCCTTCCAAGGGCAACGTCACATATGATTCGTTACCAAATATTATGTTGACAAGGGAGTATGAATGGCTTGAGCATGTCGGCCTCACACAAACACTGAGTGATGAGGTCAACATCACTTGGTCAGCCTACCATGCAGAGAAAAAGAGAGGGCTCGAGTTTGAAGTCAGTGTTACATCACTCTTGCCTCTCCTGTGGGATGAAGCCCATTCAGTGGCCACAGTAAAACATTGCATGGACAAGGTCGGAGAGATGCTATTACATACCTGAATCCAAATCAGGTGCCCGTCATAACTGCAGACCAGCCACTCTATGCACTTGCCAAAACAGGTGCAGTGGCAATGGCCTGAAGTTCATGGCGAGCATAAATGTGTCATCATGTTTGGGGGGGGGGGCTCCACATAGAGATAGCTGCATTGAAATCTCTAGGTACCCTGCTCCAAGACAGTGGGTGGACAGGTGCTCTTGTGGAAGCTGGTGTGGCTTCTTCTGGCACAGCTGAGTCGTTCCTTTCTGCATCAAGTGTAACAAGGAAGGCCAGACAACTTTAAGTTTTGAAGACTGGTATGAAGATCGGCGGAAAGAGAGTCCCCAGTTTCAGTTCTGGGATCTTGTGTTGTCCATGCAGTTGGTGACTTTCTCGTTGATTAGGTCTTTCAGAGAGGCTAACTTCACTTTGTATTGTCAATCATTGTCTGCACTCGTCCCTTTCTTCTTTGCAAACAACAACATAAACTATTATCGATGGCTTCCCGTACACCTCAGAGACATGGTCTCTTTGGAACAAACGCACCCTCATCTGATCAATGAATTTCAACAGGGCAAGTTTGTGGTCCACAATACCCACAGGGAATTTTCTGGCTTAGCCATTGACCAAGCTCATGAGCAGGCCAATGCAGTCGTGAAAGGGGATGGTGGTGCCATTGGAATAACTGAGGACCCATCTGCACTGAGGAGATGGATGGTATCTGGACCAGAGATTAGCGATTTGGTTTCTCAATATGAGTCCACATCACAGGTAAAAGTAGCCAGTGAGAATGTCAGACACCATGAGCAGACTAGCAAGTCTTCACAGACAAGGTGCAGAACTTGTTCGGTGTGATGAAGGATCTGGGGAACCCTTTTCAGGAAGAGTCCAGAAACCTTCTCTCGTTAGAAATAACAACGATTGCACATCCCAGTGCTGCAGAGCTCATTAGAACTCATCTTGAGAAAGGTAGTGCTGTCTTCAGAGACTTTTTCAATGGTCTGGGCGATGAGGCTTCCTTCTATAGACCAATCAAGAATAACAAAACTAACTTCTTTCGCCAAGAGGCAGACCAAGGTACAGGTAAGATGAAGGAGCAAGTGCTGAAAGACGACTGTCGTCTCTTTTCACAGCTCTTCATATCCTGTCAATCACGAGAATGTGATCTGCTTGAGTTTTTTAAGCACGAAAATCAGTCTTTCCCTGCAGCATTGAGTGACACTGGAAAACTCCACAGTGGTCAGAAGTCTCACCTTGTCAATATTTTGGAAACTACTGGAAAAGACTCTGACACAGGACAAAAATGTGATGCCATCATCATTGATGGGTCTTCTCTTGTTTATTCATTGCCCCCGAAGGCATCAAAAACATTTGAAGAATATGCTGTCCAAGATGTTGTTCCAAAGATACAGGCTTATTCAGCAAGGTATAGCAGGACAGACATCATATTTGACGTCTACTGGAATTCCAGTCTGAAGGCTGAAACAAGGTCAAAACGAGGCAGAGGAGGTAGACGCAGAGTGACAGACAAAACAAAAGTACCACCTAATTGGAGAAGTTTTCTGCGAGATAATGACAACAAGATTGAGCTTTTTCAGTTTCTTGCCGACAAAATCGTGACATTGTGTCTGGAAAATGTTGTGATTGTGGCCAAAGGGGAACATGTTCTTTGCAACAAACCTGACAGTCTGGAAGGCTTAAGTCATTGCAACCATGAAGAGGCTGACAGCAGAATCTTCCTGCATGCCCTACTCGCAGTTGAGCAACAGATCAAATCTGTATTGATCAAGGCCTGTGATACCGACATACTTGTTCTTGCAGTCAGTGTTTTTGAGACTCTCCAGAATGCGGGCTTAGAAGAACTGTGGATTGAATTTGGTCAAGGTCAGTCCATCAGGTGGTTACCTGTTCATGACATGGTGGAGCATATAGGCCCTGAACAATCCTGTGGCATCCTTTTCTTTCACACCTTCACTGGCTGTGATGTTGTATCAGCCTTTCGTGGTAAAGGCAAAACGACTGCATGGCAAACATGGGAAGTGCGCCCCGAAATGTCTCATGTCTTCCAGAAGCTCAGTCAATACCCACCAGTTACAGATGATGCAGATCTCAGCGTGATTGAGAAGTTTGTCATAACAATGTACGACAAGAACAGCACTGCTGATGGGGTTGATGAGGCAAGACTTTACATATTTGCTCGGAAGCAGAGGTCCTATGATGCCATTCCACCTACAAGGTCATCCTTGCGCAACACGTGAAGCGTTCTACTTACCAAGCTGCCTGTATCTGGGGGCCAATCAACGGTATGTCAAATGCATACAGAGAGCCCTGCCAACTTGGGATGGCGCAAAGAAGGTGAAATGTGGCAAGTAGTGTGGACGACACTTCCGCCAATTGCTCACAGCTGTCAACAACTGACAAAATGTGGGTGCAAGACTGAATGTCGTGGAAGATGCAAATTCTATCGCTTTGGCCTCGAGTGCACACAGCTGTGTGCCTGAAAATGCGATGAGAACAATTCGTAATTCTGACATTCAGCTGTACATCCACTTCCACACATTGATTTTATGTGGACGTTTATACGGATCAATCCTAGTGCCAAGCACTGATTGAGTTGAGGCCGCCATCATTTGTAACATTTCTAATAATGTGTGTGATATCACCATTGCAGTATGCATTCCCAAGACCATGTATCTATCATACATATCTCAGTCAAGTATTATGAAATGATTTAGCATTTATTTTTATTGTTTTATGGCAAAATCAGATATCGGGTCAAATTCAGCACCGATCGACATTATTTCTGTAATTAATTGGCTTATATCTCAACAATATTTGACAATTTGTACTTTCTAAGTGCATAATTGGATTGCTCGTACTCAAAAATCCATAGTTTGATGCCAAGATCATCAACATTGGATTATTCAATCACAATCCAGGTCAAAAATCGCATATAATGGCATTTGCTGGCGGCCATCTTGGAAAATGGCGGCCATATTGTTTTTCCATCACGAATACAGGGCTTTTTCGTAAATATAGGTCTTGAAGATAATTTGAGCTTAATTTCTTGCTTGTATCACCAAGTGAAAGATTGTTTCACTAATCTGCTGTACTATTAGTAGTGGACAAACTGCATATACGTCTAATTAAGGCATCGGTATTGTGTGATTATCTCCAACGCGATATTCCTATTTACGTTGCCATAGATACACGACAAACATGATAAAGATGTTAAATGACACCAACACGCTGATAGATAAACATATATACGATATTGGTGATACTTTTGGTAACGTCAAATCGAAGTTAAACAGGGCTAAATTCGATAATACCTGATATTAGTTACACAACTACAGTTGACTCAAAACATGTTATAATATTGTCGGTGTATATTACTAATACTACAGAGTTCCAGATAAGGTGTGTATTGGCGTATTTTACGCACTTATTTTATCTGAATACGCATTGATTATCAACCCTGTGAGTACAAAATTATCTACAGCATTGTGATAACACCGTGAAAATATTCAAAACCTGTGGGAGTACTCCAATACACACAGCAAGTGAAAATACTCATTGAATTATCAACAGGGTGGGAGTACACCAATACTCACAGCAATGTGATAAAATACACATTGATTATCAACAGTGGGAGTAACTCAATACACACAGCAATGTGAAAATACCCATTGATTATCAACAGTGGGAGTACAACATACTCACAGCAATGTGAAAATACACATTGATTATCAACAGTGGGAGTACAAAATACTCACAGCAATGTGAAAATACCCATTGATTATCAACATGTGGGAGTACAAAATACTGACAGCAATGTGAAAAATACACATGATTAATCAACAGTGGGATACAAAATACTCACTGCAATGTGAAAATACACATTTGAAAATTATCAACAGTGGGAGTTCCAAAATACACACAGCAATGTGAAAACATACACCAATTATTATCAACAGTGTGAAAGTACAAAATACTTCACAGCAATGTGAAAACGCATTGATTATCAAATACATCATTGATATCAACAGTGGGAGTACAAAATACTCACAGCAAGTGAAAATACGCATTGATTATCAACAGTGGGAGTACAAAATACTCACAGCAATGTGAAAATACACATTGATATCAACAGTGGGAGAAAATACAATACTCACAGCAATGTGAAAATACATTGCATTGATCAACAGTGGGAGTTACAAAATATACTCACAGCAATGTGAAAATACGCATTGATTATCAACAGTGGGAGTACAAAATACTCACAGCAATGTGAAAATACGCATTGATTATCAACAGTGGGAGTACAAAATACTCACAGCAATGTGAAAACATACACATTGTTATTCAACAGTGGGAGTACAATACTCACAGCAATGTGAAAATACGCATTGATTATCAACAGTGGGAGTACAAAATACTCACAGCAATGTGAAAATACGCATTGATTATCAACAGTGGGAGTACAAAATACTCACAGCAATGTGAAAATACGCATTGATTATCAACAGTGGGTGATACACGATGATCACAATGAGTACAAAATACTCACAGCATGTATACAAAATGAAAATAAAATCACAAAAGTAAACAAAAAAGCAATGTGAAAATACGCATTGATTTTCAAACAGTGAGTAGCAATGAAAATCACAAATTGTGTGAAATTAACTGTAATAAAGTTGAAAATGTACTTAGTTGAACTGCAAAAAGCAATTAGCAGCTCAACTATGTAAATTTCAGCTGTAAGTGAATGTTTAAATTTGTTTTGATAATGTTTTCCCTATTTAATAATAAGGAAAATCAATAATCCATTTGTAAAAATAAAATACGCACCTAATTTGAAATCAGGGGGTACAATACTCTTTAGACACAAAGCTTATCTGGAGCTCTGCTAATATCATTAGCTAGGAATATATATGTTGCTATGGCAGACACGCACCTGTCGGTTTGCCTTGAACTTGCTGAGATCTATGAGAAGGTCAGGCGCGTCGTCGTCATGGAAATGCAGCTGTTTTATAAACGGCGCCAGCTCATCCTGCTCCGCGTTGATTCTGCATGTGAAAAGTAAATGTGACTGTGACTGGAAAAATGGAGCTTATGAGTTTTCTGACCAGTGTAAATGCATATCGGCCTGAGCATCCGCACAGTCTGATCATCTGCACTGTTCGTCATTTCATCAATCTTATAACAAGCAATATAGATCGCTATCAGGATGAAAGAGTGTGCTATTCGATCAGGAGCTACACTGGTCACAAATCGTATAAGCTATTTCTCCAGTCACAGCCACAAATAGCACGTAGAACAGTCAGCCCAGGCCCGTACGAAGGAATTAATTTGGGGTTGTGGGGGTGGGTTATCGACGGCGTGAAGGGCCAACCATTTTATGTTTTGCACATCTACGGAGACCACGGCAGATTAACCCGTTCACCCCTAATTAACTGGAATGGATTGTGATATGTTAATTATTCAACCCAATCCAATCTCATCACAAAATTATTTTCAGACCGTCCCATGATGAACAGGGGGTATTTTTGTTCTCAAAATTATGAAAATTACTTGCAAAAAGTGCAGATCCTGATGAGACGGCTCGTCACGAGCCGGCTCATCTGGATCTACACATTTTGCCAATACCATTATACAGGCCTGTGGGGTTGAAATGGTTCAGGGTACGGGCCTAACAGTGTCCGTAAACCGATAACCACAGAACTTCGGTCCGTTAAATCTTGACCTGTTTCGTTCTAATTTATTTTGTTTATCCAACAACACTTTTATCCCGGATTATAAGACACGTGGTTTTACTTTAGACTTCCCATACGTCTGAGCAACAGTGGAACCGCTCTATATCGGACACCATGGGGACCCCAGGGTGTCAGATTTAGAGAGGCTTCGCTGTATTACGCGGACCTTCCAAATCCATTTTATCAGCAAATAAGACTTTGGGTGAAAAAATGTGATTGAAGGCAGCTTGCGATGACTGAAAATCGGGATCATACCTCAATTGGAGACTCACCACTCCAGGTAAGATGTGCTTGTTGTCAGTATCACAGTTATCACATCTTGTTTCTGCATTTACACAGCACATGGGCAATGTATGGACATGAGGATGTGATTACATGGTTTAACCACGTTCGTCCGCATGTACGATCGATAGTCTCCTCTTACATGCGGACGAACCGTGATCTAACTGTGGCTTGTCATCCCGATACTACACAGCAAAATGTGCCACTTATGCAATTCATATGGAAAAAAATCATATGATGTTCACATGTGAAACATATGAAAACATGAATTGCATACAGTGCATGTGAAATGTATATTATTTTTTCATATGCAAAATTCACATGAAATTCATATGAAATACATATGAAATGTTATAGATTTAAAAGTATTGTACATGGGTCGTCATATGAAATTCTTATGATTTGCATATGAAGGTAATATGATTTGCATATGAAATGCATATGAAGAGTTTGCATATGAATTGCATATCGGCTCACTTTATATCATTTGCATATTAAATGTTCATATGAAATTCATATGAAAAACATATAAAGTCATATGCCACACATTTTGTAGTGTAGAAACACGGTGCATAAATGTGGGATTTCCTAGTTTGTTGAGTTTAACATGATAGGAAATATGATACGTGTGTACCGATATCGGTGAAAAACAACTCATCTGTCCTATTATCGTCATATATTATAGGAATGAATGGCCTTTTTGTGGAATTTATCGGGGTGAAAACTTGGAAAGTCGCGGTAATACTGGACGAAGCGATAAAAAATTACAATTTTCGAAAAAAAATCAAAAACAAAAAAGATTTTTTTTTTTTCGAAAATTGTTTAAGGCCTCGTCCAGTATTCACGCGACTTTTCCAAGTTTATATCCCCGATAAATTCCACAAAAATGCCATTCATTCCTTATAATTCCACCATTTGAAATAAATTTATCAAGAAAATGTGTTTATTTTACGTTTTCTTAAGAATTATTTTAAATGCGCCTCACGGTTACGGAAAGTAGTTCGGCGTGGGAGTTTATTGGAATATAAATTTTGGACAGAGACTTGCTACTGGCCAATCAAATGTTACGGAATTGTGTAAATATTTTTGTGCTGGAATTATCGTCATATATATTCCATTAAACCACTTTACACAGGGCCATGATGAAAACACGTTTTTATTTCTTAACCCTTAGACCGCTATCTTAATTTTTTTGTCGTCTGCTGTTTATTTTCTATTTTCCATTTTTATCATCAAAAACATGCTTTGAAAGCACTTTAGTATACTTTACAACATGCTTTGACAGCACTTTAGAATAATTTACAACATGCTTTGACAGCACTTTAGAATCATTTCCATTTGAAATGATTCTGAAGTGCTGTCAAATCATGTTTTTATTGAGAATTAAGGAAATATATAAAAGCTACAGCAGACGACAATTGTTGTGAGTAGCGGTCTAAGGGTTAATGTATTTTTAAAAAAAAGATCCTGGGGCCCGTTTCACTAAACTTCTTACGACTTAAAAGTTCGTAAGTGCAAAATTATGATAGTCTGTAAATTTCACATTAACAATGTTTTCTTGTAAACAATTATTGGATTTACATTTATTGAGCATAGGCTGCATATGCAGCCTATGCTCAATAAATGTAAATCCATAAATTGAAATTTACAGACGATTTTAAATTTGAACTTACGAACATTTTAGTCGTAAGAAGTTTAGTGAAACGGCCCCCTGATATGCCCATTTAAGTATGTGTCAGAATGTGAAAACAGTGTAATAGGTGATTGTGCATAGTGGTCAAATTATACATGCATACGTACATTTATAGTGCAATCGAGACAGGCCATGCGATGTTGTACCTTTGTGCAATATCACATGAAAACTACTTGCCGTTAAAAGTTGACGAGGTTTTGTTTCTATAAATATGTTTCAATTTTACGAAGGTATGCGTTTGTGCGCTCATTTACCATTCGCTCATTGACCATGAGTCGGGAGCGCGAATATAGGTTAATACTTCAATGTCCTTGTCTTGTAACATGTCAAATAGTTATGTCAAAGCGTAAAGGTGAAATTAATATGAGAAGGCAGTAATAACAGAGGACAAACAACACATAGCACTTGTCTTCAAAGATATCGTATCAAGTGCTATATCTACATAATTATATCCACATTCCTTGACACTAGGATAATGATATAATTATTGAAACTACGTACACGCGGCAGTTCGTTAATTCAGACTTTCAAAGACTGCACATTTTTCCAGTTCTCCAACATTTAAAGGCCAACTAAACAGAAAATAAACTTCAAACTGTGTTTCGTTTTAAATTGATAGGTAGAGACAATAAACACAGATAGAACCCCCAATTGAAAAATGAAAAGATATGTAACTATTCATATCTACAATATTATATGCAAATTAATGTTTTTTTGTGTTCATCCCAATTTTAAAATCGCAATAAAATATTAAGTTTAATGATTTTTTTAAAAACAATTTCCCTATTTCATCACAAATGGTCAAGTTTATGTCATAATATAATTAGAAAATATTAAATTAGGATTATTATATATAAGTATAAAAACAAATTGGTTCATAGGAACGTCATAGACAAACGCGCATATTTCAGCTAATTAAACACACAACCCTTTCTAACTTGTTAACTACATGTATATAGTTAACGGCACTCGTGAAATATGGACATTTCACACCACTCGATGAACATATATGTCATACTCGTTGCAAAAATATGAATATTCTATATAGGAATGAATGGCCTTTTTTGTGGAATTTATCGGGGTATAATCTTGGAAAAGTCGCGGGAATACTGGACGAAGGCCGGAAGGCCTCGTCCAGTATTCCCGCGACTTTTCCAAGTTTATATCCCCGATAAATTCCACAAAAAGGCCATTCATTCCTTATAATTCCAGCATTTGAAATAAATTCATCAAGAAAATGTGTTTATTTTCCGTTTTCTTAAGAATTATTTTAACTGCGCCTCACGGTTACGGAAAGTAGTTCGGCGTGGGAGTTTACTGGGATATAAATGTTGGACGGAGACTTGCTACGGGCCAATCAAATGTTAGGGAATTGTGTAAATATTTTTGTGCTGGAATTATTTTATTATATACCGCTCCATGGAAATTGGCATTTTTTTAGACTGTATACGGTAATGAATGTGTATTTGCAGCATATTTGCAGTCCGGCACTGCAGATGCGCGTTATGAATATAGATAGCGTGTTTTCACCGGAAGTTGTTTATTTCATCGATGAGAACATATGACTTTTATTTACATCGTATAACTATGTATTTCATGGGTAGGTATATAATAAATGTATATGCTATTTTTGCATGCGGTGTTTATAATGCATTTTATCTTATCAAACGGTATGAATGTAAAATTATGGTACATGTAATTTCAACAGTGATAACACCGCGTGATAAACTAGCACCCGTGTGTAACATTCGTGCATTTATGTAAAAGTTATTGTTCACATATTGGATTTTTAGGGAATTAAATGCTAGGAAGCGCTAGCAACCGCAGCATTTAGTTCCTGAAAACTCCAATATGTAAACAATAACGTACTTATAGTTCAGCCCAGTGTACAATGCAATGTCCAATCTGAGTATTGATTTTCCATTTCCTGTCGAACAGATAGTCATTAAATCAGGTAACGTATTGGGGTTAATTTAGTGCAGTATGTGAAATAAGTGGAGCACAATGCTGCCCAGCGATTGGCTTAGAATGTAGGGCGAACGATACATACTTGTAATACTAAATGTATGCAATACAGGTCCTGATTAGACTGCGTGGATGTGTTCGGTGATCTGAGACACACTGGTCGCAAAGCGAAGAAGGAGCTGGTTGTCATGGCGTGTCAGATACGCAAGTTATACATCACATAATGTTCAAACCCCACACACATAATGCCAGCATTGTCTGTCAAAAGAGAAAATCTGTTTACTGACGTACATTTTCATAATGAGCACCAATTAGATACATAGATAGTGCCGGGCAAGCGGCTTTGAACATATAGGACATAATATTACAGTTTGTTGTTCCCTACTGTCTGTTTCACGAAACCTGCCCAATTGTTTATAGCTATATAAAGAATGCAAAAACAATATTTTTTTCGATAATATTAAATTTTATCAAAACCTTATTTTATTTCGTGAAATATTGATTTTATTATGAAAATTATTTCCTCATGTTAAATCCCCATAGACATCTTCACAGTGAAAGAGTGAAGATGTCAATGGGGATTTAACGTGGGGAATTTTTTCTAATTTCAGAAATAGTGGACCGATTTTCAAAATTCAATTAAGTCTTTTGTTTTCTTAGTTATGTCATTTCCAAGCTATTTAGCCAGAATTTGGAGTCAATTTTTTTCGTTTTTGGTTCTTCCCCCAGCTCCTCCACCTCATTTCCCCCCCATATTAAATTCCCATAGACAAATACATTTTTCGTAATAAAATCAATATTGTACCAAATTTCACGAAACAAAAAGAAGGCTCATACATAACTTATGATAAAATTTAATCTTATTTTTTTTGCATTGTTTATATGGCCGTAAAGTTTTGGCAGGTTTCGTGAAACAGACAGTAGTATCGAGACAGGCGCTAGTATACCACACCTGTAGCATATTTCATCAACATTGCAAAGTATACTTTAGTAGCAAAGTATACTTTGAGGGAGAAATTTTCAATTTTTTGAAAAAATTATTAATTTTTATTATACTGAATTTATTACATTATCACAGCCATTTAATGGCTGTGATAATGTAATAAATTCAGTATAATAATTCTGCATACTTTTAATCATGAAATATATACATTTGTTAGTTCTATATGAAATAATGCATTTCAGGAAAAATAAATGATTACTCCCTCAAAGTATACTTTGCTAGTAAAGTATACTTTGCAATGTTGATGAAATAGGCCCCTGGCGGGGAGCCACTTAACTAACCACACAGACAGTGATAGGGTTATCCAGTACGGCTCGGGAAGGGCACGTTACAGTATTTACAACCACCATTCACATTGCAAAAGTCGCATAGTTAATGTGGTTAGCGGAAGAAGGGGGCTAACTCCTCGTGGATTTAGCTCCCTTCTTCCACTGAGCCTTTCAATGTAAAACCGGTGTTTTTATTTTGTTAATAAACAAGAGGGACATGATGGCCCTAATTCGCTCACCTGACTCCATGAACACCAGAGGAGAATGTGACATTGAGTTCATATGTGTTTTAAGATGTTTTTAGATGACGGTCATCTTGGATTAAGCGATGACTCTCATTTTACCAAATCTGATGCTTCACCCAAGGATCTGAACTTACTATGAAGTTTGGCCAGCATCGATCATGTGGTTTTGGAGGCCATCATGGATGACATAATCATCCGAGTCCGACAAATATTGCACCAGAGCAATCGCCTCATCAATACCTTCAATTTGATATATGACATGAGCATATTTGGTCAAAATTAAAATTTGACCCACAGGGCCACGCCCATTTTTGACCCCGGGGTCACCATTTTAACACCTTTGAAAAAGCATTCTACGTCGATCATTCCTACCAAGTTTCGTCGAAATCCGGATGGCGGTTCATGAGAAGAAGATTTTTTTAAGAATTTGTACTATTTTTAAACGGCGGCCATCTTGGATTAGCGACGACCTCCGTTTTAACAAATCTGAAAAGGCTTCACCCATGGACCATAACTGTGAAGTTTGGCCACCATGGGCCAAGCGATTCGTATGTAGAAGAATTTTAAAATCTCTAATAAAAGAACGACCTTTTGATCTTTCGGTGGCCATCTTGGATGACATGACCATCCAATTTTGAGAAAAAATGTACCAAAGCGTTCGCCTCTTTGATACCTTCGATTTGATATAGACATGACCATATTCGGTCAAAACTAAAATTTTACCCCAATTTGACCCCACGGGCCACGCCCATTTTTGACCCCATAAGAATTTATGCTATTTTTAGACGGCGACCATCTTGGATTAGCGATGACCTCCATTTAACAAATCTGAAAATGCTTCACCCATGGACCATAACTTTTAAGTTTGGCTACCATGGGCCAAGCGGTTCATGTGAAGAATAATTTTGAAATCTCTAATAAAAGAACGACCTTTTGACATTTCGGCGGCCATCTTGGATGACATAATCATCCGATTTCGACAAAAAAATGCACCAGAGTGATCGCCTCGTTGATACCTTCGATTTGATATATGACATGACCATATTCGGTCAAAAATAACATTTTACCCCAATTTAACTCCACGGGCCACGCCCATTTTTGACCCTGGGGTCACCATTTTAACAACTTTGAAAGAGAATTGTACATCGATCATTCCTACCAAGTTTTGTCGAAATCCGGCTGGCGGTTCTTGAGAAGAAGACTTTTGAAAAATGTGTGCTATTTTTAGACGGCGGCCATCTTGGATTACGTGATTACGTCAATTTACCAATTTCTAATCCCCCTACCTAAGGACCATGACCATGAAGTTTGTTGACTATAGACCCAATGGTTACCGAGGAGAAGACGTTTGAAAATGTTCTGACTGACGACTGACTGCGGTAACAATAGCTCACATGAGCTTCGCTCAGGTGAGCTAAACAGATATATTCCAGAGTTAAATATTCGCTTTGCATTTTAGTGCTATGTATTTTGATATTTTGTCCTGTGCCAAAAATAAGCGGGAATTATATCGACGAGAACAAAAATAACAATATGAACAACAAAGTTGGTAGTTGCGAAAACGAGAACTAGTAAAACTGTGTTAAGCAGTTGCCTTGTTACAGCTTTCGAAACTAAAATTTCTTACATTTCTGCCAATAGTTTTCAGAAATCTAACTGTGAATTCCAGAAAATAATTCGCATAACTCTTGGCCATATTTTACCCTTGATTCGCTTTGATTTTATGAAGAATCATGTGTGAAATGTAAGAAAATGTTTATATAACCAGGTGAGCTGATTATCTTGAAATAATGCCGTCGTGATTGGGTCCTACCGCTAAACAAACTCGGTTTGTACCTAAGAACATCCGCGATATTTCATGAAATATATTTACAGAAAATGGGATATTTCCGTAAATGACTTCGGAAGTTGACACAAATTTCAGAGTACACGCATCTACTCTAAACAATGTGTAACTTCTGACTTCATTTATGGAAAATTTGTCAAATGTTGTAAATGTATTTCATGAAATAACGCATTTGTCAGAATAGTAGGGGGTCAAGCACCCATACAATGAATTCTGTTCAACCCGAGAGAGCAAAAGCAACGACTACTTTAAATCAATGCATTATATCACCCTGAACACGAATCCGGTGTCGGTCAATCAGATCAGGTGGGACAAGGTCATTGTTGGGATCATTAAGTGCACATGGGTCAAATGAGTGCAAAGCTCACTTTATTTTGATAATACAATATGTACGTGCATAACATTACAGAACAATCCGATAAAGTATGTTTTATTGGTGATTATTGTTTTATGGTGCATAGACAAAGCAATTCGGTTTAATCGGACGTTTTTATCGTTGATATTATCAAGATATTCAAGATGGCCACCAAGCATCAATATTTAGCCTGAAATGTGTACTTATTTGATAAATGAAAACAAATAGGCACATGGATCTTGATCGGACGGACGCAGAAAACGCTTTGGATACCATGCATTAATTTTAAACATAGATGGAGGCTATCAAAAGTATATGAAGCCAAGATGGACGCCAAATATTCATCAATATCAGGCAGCATTATATACACTATGTATTTATGCTTTTCTTAAAGAGCGTGTTTAATTTAAAATGGCCGCCATATTTTCCAAAAACTCGAAAGTTATTGAATATAATGTTTACTTTTGCTTTACTTATGTATACTACTGCGGTTAAATCAGTAAGTTTGACTCACTTGATTTTGAAGTCATTTCTAATTGTGTTTATTCTAAATGGTCGCCTCATTTAGGCAATTTTAATATAGTGTGGTACTGGTAATTGCACGTTTCTTTTCATTTACTTTTACATTTCTTTATAGGACAGATTCACATGTGTTCAGACTAGTAGATCGCTGATAATACACTTGGTGATGCTCGAATTAGGATACACTCGTTGTAGAGTCAGAATATTAAAATGTATTTACTGTTTGTTTTACATATTGTATTTTATTGAGTCTTACGTTATCATATACGTTGTAAATTGCACTATAATGCCATATATGTATACACTACGTATTGCGATTGATACATATGCTATAGTTCGGCTATATTCGCATTACAGTCGGCTATCGAACTGTTATATGCTGGTGTGCGGCTAAGTACCATGACATTTCAATCACTTTCGATTTATAACCAAGATAAAACAATTCATGTAAAATACAACACTAATCAAATAGTATGTATTACAGTTTCTGTTTCCGTGAATATCCATACATTCACAAGTGGATATACCAATATGCATACACTTAAATTACACTGAATTATTTAATAATTGTCCCATATAACCATACGTCTGTATAAGGCAGATCAGCATATTCTATTTCAGCAAACATTTCCGCATGACTGCTTGTATAATTATCGCTGATAAATGGAAATATATTCTCAATTAACATATATTCTCATTCAGTCTCCTGCACTGAAATCAATATTGACAGCGTCTATGCATGTCGCATATATAAAACATAATATGCTGTAACGAATGCTCATGATTTAGAGGCCTCATATCAGCTATGTGTCAATGTTTAGCTTTACACGTTTCGCTTCCAGGTTAGCCCAACCCTGGTTAGTTGAAAATCCAGTCACGGGAATAGCGGTATTGTACTGAAAAGTGGTTGTTTGGTTGATTTTTGTACATTATTTATCCATGAATCGCAAGTGCAACTACCCAAATACGTGCATGTGAAAATAAGTGTCTCTGTTTGGTTTCTTACGATCTTAAGTATATGTCGTATGTTGGTGTGTATAGACACGGACGGTTGGAACTTTCTGATATAATTCTAGATTAGCATAGAATAAACAACCATGTTCATTTTAATGCATTTAACGTATTATATATTATATTACACATATGGTTGTGATATTATAATACATAGTTATGACACTTACACATACCATGTACGGACATTATATGACTACAACATATATTACAGTGTATGGTATTCCCCAGAAACAATGCCCTTCATAATTGTGATACATATACATACATATGCATTCAATATAGATTGTATTATGACCGCATAATACATTTTTATAACTTTCATTCTTTCTATGTACCAAACAATCTCATGAATGATCTGAACATATGTTCCATCATGAATTCACAACATATTGATCTCGATCGCATTATAGTTTAATATCCATACTTATGTGACTCACAAAGTCTGACTCGTTAAATCCTTCCTATGTACATAGTACATGCCTACCTGTATATGACTTCTTGGTATTATAGGTCATCCAAACGCGATTTTATTGTTAATAAACACAGCATATGCCGTTTATAAACTGAGATGTAATGGTCTGGATGACACCTTGCATTGAATTCGTAAAATAGAGAGTAATGTGAATATGGCTCACAAATACTGGTCATTAACTGATTCATGCATGTACTTACATGGCCTAGCACACGGCTACCGGCATATGACTACTTAAATGATACGTCATCCACAAGTTTATTTTATTTTGGGCAATATCAACATCATATGTCATATATAAACAGAGATTCGATGACCATGATCACACCGTTGACTATACATATATACGATATGTATATGTTATATAATTCCCCAATTTTCAAGTAATTGATTATGTCTCTTGCTACACCGACAAGCACATTCGCAGTGTCCATGTGCTGTGATTCCAAGTTATTGGTATTCAATGTTTACGACTTTGTTAAATAATAAATGTGTCGATAAATACTTTTCAGGTATAAATGGTGGGAATAAAACGTATACAAATGCAATTCAGTGTCTTCTATAGCGGACTAATGTGGACATTACATACTACTTATATATCTCAAGATGCGATGGCGTGGTTTTCGTTTTAGTATCCAAAAAGCTAAGCATACTTCTTCGCTATGACAAAACGCTGCTTTCAGTATGTGGGAAGTGAATAATGGTAGTTGTTGGTAGTGGTAATGGTAGTCAAGTTCAGAATTCGTCTACTTCCCTTTGATATGTCAATCGATGTGCCTACCCTGTCGTGTACCGCGTTAATAAATTGATAATCGTTTTTTATAGATAGATAGTAGGCTTCGTTATAATGGAAAATGACACAATATCCGCATCCGCATGGAATGTAACGGTATCTCATGGTTTCGATGTATGCAACAGACCCTTAACCAGACATTTATGAAGCAAGGAGTCTTTTCGATGGCTTGAATGGCCCGAGGCAGCTGTGGGGTTACCCGAGGCAGCTGTGGGGTTACGGGGCCATGCTCTACCAGACAATTGTGAAATCCAGATGGTCTGAAATACCATTTTATATATTCTCAGCAAAAAACTGAGCACATACATGTAATACGACTCTCCTGCTTGCTTTAATATTATAAAATGACTACGTATTGACAATAATTCTTATTTTAGTGCATGAAAGAGTGGACATCAAGGCACGACGAGGGAGATTGGTGAGGGGGTCGTCCGACCGTACCGACCGCACCGACCCCCTGGTTATAGACCTGTTGCAATAATAAAATGCAACATTGGTGTCCATGGTCGTGTTAAATATAACATAATAGAGTTCCGGTTTAATGTGTTTTAAACGGACTATCGACAGCTCATTTCATTTGCATGGCTGAGGACGGGTATATTGAATATTTGCATACAATTTCCATCCAGCCCTGACATTAGACAAACCGGATCTACTGTCAGGTCTTCGCCACACTATAGCAATTTAGCCGCCTACACATAAACGTAATATGATTACCACTGATCGTATTTCTCTTATAACGAGGTTAGCCGGATTCAACTCTCGCCTACAAGAAAGCTGAACGTGCGAATAAGGGCCAAGCCAGGGGGGATATCGCGCTCCCCGGCAATTATCAACCCACTATCGTTAATTATATAATACATTACCATTCACATGCACCCAACCTGCCACTTTATTTTATTTCTATCCGACACGGGCATTATGTTGATTCACTCAAATGAATGAATGCCTAGATGTAATTGTAAATATGTTCCTGTTTCCTTTGACATTGTCAACATGTATTATGTTCCACTTGAAATCCACGATCTTGACTATGTAGTCGTTTACTAACCATTACCATGTTATAGCTAGGATCTATTGTTATCCATGAGTTGCACCAATATTTTGTTGATAGCTCATATTATAAAACTACGCAATATAGTAGCCTTCTTGGTAACTAAAATGGCGGTCACAAAATATTATTCTTTATGTTGTCATTGGAAACACTAAAACATTGATTTTATGGTTTGGCATATACTATGTCGTTGATGATTACCCTACTTAATATAGATGTGTCAGAATTGTATCCATGTTGGCGGTCAATTTGATTTAAGTTTGTTTGCGGCGACAGATAATTCGGTACAGTTTGGAACACAAGCCTCGCACTTTTAACATATAACAAATATGATTTCCAATTATGTTTCATTTCTTTACTACTTTGTCGATCAACAGCGCCGAAGAGGTTAAGCGATACTTAGCGGCCATCTTGAATATTCCAACATGGTCAAATAATAAATATATTAGATGGACTGATTCATTTGTGCAAAGAACACATTCAATAATAATAATAAAAAAACTCAAACAACTGAAATATAAATGTGCATGGAAGTGTAGCTATATATTTTGGTTATTCCACACACATTTACTGCACGTCTGTGTGAATATTTGGCGGCCATCTTATATGTATATGAATTTGTCAGTGGTGAATTGTTTTTATAAGTTATCAAAACGTATTTCTATGTATGTAAAAGCATAATGTAAATACCAAACGCCATATAATAATCAAGTCAGAATATATTTAAGACAAACTGTTGATACCTGGTGGCCATCTTGAAAATCGCAAAATACACATCGTTTTGAACAACCATGAAAACGAAGCGTCTCGTATATGTCCTAAGGAAGAATATTCAACAATTTAAACAACTTTATCTGATATTTGAAGCATGATATGCACGTACATGTCCATCTACTGATATAAAATATGTTTCTGAACTCATTTGACCTCTTTGCACTTAATGACCTCAAAAGTGACCTTGTCCCACCTAATTGTATTGACCGACACCGGATTCATGTTCAGGAATGTATGATGTATCAATCTAGCATAGTCGTTGCTTTTGCTCTCTTGGGTTGAACAGAAATCGTTTGTAAGCCACTTCTCTTCAAGGTGCCCCTCCACTAGAAAGTACAAACTCAGATGGTGCGTCTCATATACAAAGGTGATGTCACGATGTAACTGAATACCCTATACTAGTAGCCTAATCATATCTCTTGGCTAATATGTCTACTGTCTGTTCCATGTTTTGCTGCCGACGAACTTTTGGCTATTAAACACATTACATCTAAACAATATTTAAAAGTAAGTAATTTTTCATCAATAGCAAAAAATTCACCCTCCCCAAAAAAAAAATATTTGATGAAATGCCATCAAATATTGATTTTATTGCGAAAAAACTATTTTCCTATGGGAATTTAACATGGGGCTAAAAATAGATTTTTTTAAAATTCTTTTTTATTTGTGGACATTTTCAAAATCTAACCTTTGTTTTCTTAGTTACATCATTTTCAATCTATCTCGCCAGGTTTGGGAGTAAATTTCCAAAACTTTTCGTTTGTTTATCCTTCAGGATCAAAAAACGAAAAGTTTTGGAAATTGACTCCCTATGTTAAATTCCCATAGGAAAATCGTTTTTTTTTCTCAATAAAATCAATATTTGATGGAATTCCATCAAATAATTTTTTTGGGGGAGGGTGACTTTTTTTGTTATCGATGAAAAAGTACTTACATTTAAATATTTATAATATTTAATGTGTTTAATAGCCAAAAGTTCGTCGGCAGAAAAACGTGGAACAGACAGTAGTGAGTATACATTTCCATGAAACCATCATACATGTTTGTTATGTGGCTATAAATGTGCTTCTTGCTGTTTAATGCCAATAAACGAATTGAATTGAATTGAATACGGAGTTAATACAACTACATGAGCATACTGACCTTAAGCAGTGTTCCCTGAAGTTTCTCGCACAGAATATGGTCAGCTTGACCGCCATCCGGAATTTGGCCAGGAGATATTTCTGCAATGATAAACACCTCGGAAATCTTAGACGCCTTCGGGATAAATGCTTCGCAAGATGTACTGACTTAGTCATCGGATCCTGCTGCGATTTCTTCTTCACGCGGACGTATATCAGCGGCAACGTTAGAGTCTCGTTAGCCTTTCGCCACAGTTTCCTTCCGCGCGTTAGTCCTGTGACTGTGGTTGGTTTTATATCGGGTAATGTCTCTAGATTGCTATCATGTACGGTGCGTGTGGCTTTATCAATATATATCATCATGCTAGCTTCATTCACTCTATCCGAGTGTTAGTCTAGTGGTTATGGTTGGTTCTACATGAGACACGCCATGCGATTTTGTACCTTCGGACATCTGCGTAATTTCATTAAATACGTTTAAAAAAAATTACAATATTTTTCCTAATTAAAGTCAAAAGTTGACAATATTTTCAGAGTACATGCTAAACTTTTGTCAACTTTTGACGCCATTTACGGAAACTATTGTAAATTTTGTAAACATATTTCATAAAATTATGCAGATGTCAGAAGGTACAAAATCGCATAGCGTGTCTCATCTATGGTGATGTATCTATATTGCTAGCGTGAAAGGTGCATGTTTCGGTATCAACATCTAATGTCAGCCTCGTTATTCGTTATTAGGCTAGTATTGGTGGGTGTTTTTATACCGGTTACTGTCTCTAGATTGGTCGTTATAAATATCTACAAATAGTGATGTTGTTTTCTGCGACTTGCGACTGTATACGATGTATTTCCAACGGACGGTGAGATTGCAGATGTGCATCAACTGTTGTGTAAATACAGTGAAACCTCTGTAAACCGGACACCCTGGTCGCCAGGGTGTCCGGCTTAGAGAGATTCCGCTGTTATGGAACTACATGTACATGTATATGTACCTTCTAGTCATGTATAGACAATATTATTGGAGATAAAATACAATGAAACCATTCAACATGGAACACACCTTAAAAAATTACAATTTTCGAGAAAAAAGAAAGAAAAAAAAAATATTTTTTTTTTCTTCGAAAATTGTAATTTTTTATCGCTTCGTCCAGTATTACTGCGACTTTTCCAAGTGTATACCCCGATAAATTCCACAAAAAGGCCATTAATTCCTATATAAGATACATCATCTGAGACATTTCCGTGCAAAATAAACATTCATTCACCATTCCCCCATGTATTGATTGGCATTATAATGCATTTTATATCAGACGTAAATTTCCACACTGATATCCGTGTTTCTTTAAAATGTTAACCGACATATAGAGAATAGTAGGTTAGTGCCGTGAATGGGGAAAAATATCTGGCAAGGCTTAGGAAACGGGATGGGCGAGGCTCTGCCGATGTGCAATGATCATACTTTACAATATGTCGAAAATTATATTTTTAGGTGACGCATTTAATTAGTATAACTATTTAAAAAATATCATGCCTCATTTGCATATGAACATAGCATGATCCCACCGCGCGTCACTATCAGTAAAATAAATATTACTAAATGATTATATCTGTATAGCGGGCACTCGTAATTTTTCAGAACTTGTGGAATAGTGACATAATTATATACTTATTTACTTCCTATAAAGAACATGTTGTGCCTACTGAGTGGGCATGCACCTTCAATCGATGCTAAATGTCACGTAGTATAATGTCCTGACTGGTCTAGGTTGGTGGATGCGCATACAAAGTCTTAATTTACGACTCGTATTACATATAAAATGTACTGTTCAAACATTGTTAAACGCATATAAAACTTGTTATGACACAGATGAAATAAACTTATATTTGATATCCATTAAATTAAAATATTATGCTACGAGTGCACGTTAAAGGTCTCCACGAATGTGACATTTGTTGTGATAGCCCATCGTGTAAATACATGTACATGTATATTGTAACCAGTACAAACAAACACATCCTTCATATAAATTCCACGTCAATTTCTTGGACTAAAACATTGTGTCATCATCAAAACTACGTTTCAGATCACATATCCGTTATTGAGGCGACTAATATACGACAACCGGCGGAAGACACGGCGATATAGACCACTAGACTCCATAGACAAACACAAACTCAGAGACAAAATCTAGTCTCTCAAACACGTGAGATGTCCTGGCTCCAGTATAACGTGTAACACCAGTTAACCCTTTCACCCCTAAGCAACTGGAATGAATTTTGATATGTTAATTTTGCAACCAATCCAATCGTCACAAAATGATTTTCAGTCTAGTCCATTTATGAAAAGTGTTTTTTTTTGTTCTAACAAATATGAAAACTACTGTCAAAAAGTGCAGATCCTGATGAGACGGCTCGTCACGAGCCGTCTCATCTGGATCTACACTGTTTGCCAATACCACAATATACAGGCATGTGGTGTTGAAAGGGTTAAACTGAAATCTAGATCACTGTATGAATATATCCCACTTTTGACACAAAACAGACTAAAGTATGTTACTGCAAGTTTCAATCTATATATTTAAGACATGCCACGTGAATTTTCACTTAAGAAGATGTTCATGACAAATGTTTACAGAAACTGTGATGTGTTCTGTAATTCGTAGAAGGTTGACGAATATTCACAGCAAATGCGAAATTCTCTTCTGCATTTACTATGCCTTTTGTCAACGTTCCACGTCAATTGTGGAAAATATAAATTTTGTAAATATCGCACATTTTCTTAGGTACAAAATCACATGATCTGTCTCGTATATTTTATCAGTCGTTATAAGCAACTGACAAGTTTGCCTTTACTGTAACAGTATATATTGAAGATCATTACATCAATATATTAAGTGTAGACAGTCAATGAGCAATACATACATTGTCAGCTGCAACCGGTGTAGACCCAGATCGGACTGCGCAGTTGCGCAGTCCGATCTGGGTTTACACTGGTCAGAATGACAGTGTGTACTTTAAATATAAAACGCTACGGGCACGGTTAACACTGACCAGATAAAGTGCACATCTACGCTTAGTGATAGTGACATTTTGCGGGTGGTACATTTCCAACGTGTTACCAACATGGACCCTAATCCCGTTGAAAGGCATCCAATGTTACAATATTAAGCCGATAAGATACAACATCGTTAATTTAAATCGCCCGGCGTCGATTGTTATTGGATTAGAGAAAATATGACGCATCATACGTGGCTACGACTGGAGACATGGGGTTTTTATTTACGGATTTTGCGACCAGTGTATATCCAGATCAAACTGTGCGGATCAGGATCTGCACTGTTCGTCAATTCCATCCATCAATGAAACACCCGTCACGCTTCTAAAGGCTGTGCAATTTGGGCTGCGCTTGTTGACCGGACCGATGATCATGTTCATCATTGCTGCTACTAATTCAATTGATTCATATTTCACAGTTTCAGGTTGTTCTTGTTTGTTCACTTGTTTTCAAATCATTGTAATCAAAGTATGAAATTATGAACCCTCTCTTGTGGACCCATACTTTGAAATACAATCTAGTATCGAAAAAGCAACATAGATCGCTATCAGACAACTGGGGCCGTTTCACTATACATGTATTTCGTACGACTAAAATGTTCGTAAGTGCAAAATTATGATGGTCTGTAAATTTTACATTAATAATGTTTTCTTGTAAACAATTATTGGATTTACATGTATTGAGCATAGGCTGCATATGCAGCCTATGTTCAATAAATGTAAAGCAATCAATTGAAATTTCCGGACGATCCTAAATTTGCATTTACTCATATACCAACATATCATATGAAATATTATGGCATAACTCAAACATAAACAATGAAAGAAATATAACCTTCTTCTATAAAGACTGGTATGATAGAGGTATAATGTATTTAAAACACATATATGATTTTAGAATAAAATACTTTTACAGCTTCAACGATATGAAAACTATATATGACATAAATAATGGAGATTTCTTGAGATATTACAAATTATTAGGTAATATTAAAAACGAATGGAAAATAGAAATGAAAACCGTGCCATTGGATAATGAAACACAGAAATACAAAATAAATAAATGTTTATCATCAAAACATATTAATAATAAAATGTTATATAATATACAGATTGAAAACATGAAATTAACACAGCAAAAACATATAATTAAATGGGAAAGTGAGTTAAATAAACAAGATATCGAATGGAAAGGTATTTTTTCACTGTCATATAAAAGCACAATAAGCACAAAACTTCGTGCGTTTCAGTACAAATATTTAATGAGAATAATTCCAAACAATGGCTTTTTATTCAAATGCAAATTAAAACCTTCAAACTTATATGAATTCTGTTATATGAATGTGGATTCTAATAAGCATATGTTTTTGGAATGCACTGTCATACAATCGTTTTGGTCGGATATCAACATACTATTACAAACAAGTAGACTAGACTACAATAGTAATTTAACATATGAAAACATATCATTTTGTAACGTGAAGGTCGACTGCAAAAATAAAACAATGATTATAAGCTTCCTAATTCTTCTAGCAAAGTATTTAATTTATAGATGCAAATACGATGAAACGCAGCCATCGATAGGCCGCTTTAACACATATATGAAGCAAACAATACAAATAGAAGAAACTATTGCCACTATTAAGAATAAACTAGATACTTTTCATTCAAAATGGAGTGACTTTATAGAACAAAATACGTAGACACAATCATTTGATATAAGAACCAACGAATGTATATATATGAGCCCGGACCATTTATTTGACACCCATCCCCCACTTTTGGACATTTTCTTCTCCGACCTATACCAATCTCATAGCCCATATGCCCTATATAGACTCCTATATTTAGTTTAAAAACTCAGTGTTACATGTAGACATGTATTTTTAGGTTAATTATACAGACTATGATGTATTCATGTTTTTGTTGAACTGACAGAACAGCTGTACTATCTATGTTTAATGAACTGTATGTATAATCATATCATTGTATTTGTACATGTACATGTAGCAAAGAGAATAAAATATTAAATGACAAAAAAAAAATTTGCACTTACGAACATTTTAGTCGTACGAAGTTTAGTGAAACGGGCCCCTAAACTTCGTACGACTAAAATGTTCGTAAGTGCAAAATTATGATAGTCTGTAAATTTCACATTAACAATGTTTTCTTGTAAACAATTATTGGATTTACATTTATTGAGCATAGGCTGCAATGCAGCCTATGCTCAATACATGTAAATCCATCACTTTAAATTTCCGAACTATCCTAAATTTTCACTTACGAACATTTTAGTCGTACGACGTTTAGTGACACGGGCCCCAAGAGTGTGATATTGATTACCACACATAAACACTAACTCTGAGGAAATCGTCATTATGGCACTCTGGTACTTCAATATGGAACACTTATCTAAATTAATTTTGAAAACTACCCAAATTACAGATGCTGCGATCTATTAAAGCATTATACTAACTTTTAGTAAGATATACCTTGTTTTATTCGGTTGTTACCAGTATTATATAGATAAGAAATTAACCCGATAGTGCCTTTTTAAGGAAGTGGAGATCGATTTAACCATTGGTCGACATTGTTGTTCAAGTGGCAATGTCATCTTTATGGCATCAAGTGGCAATGTCATCAGATAATACATAAGTATGTAGTTCATTACACCATTTTTGTCAGTCATATATCAAAATGGAAGTGCATTATTTGACGAGGCTCCTTTGAACGTAGATTGAAGCCGTTCCTAGTATAGTGCAAAGCTTACTAATATATTCACGAAACCATCACCATTTCATAAGATCTGGGCATTATATGTATCAGGGATTCCGCTGGGGAAAATAAAAAAATCGCCACTTCAAAAAAAATAAAACAATTTTTTTCGAAAATTGTAATTTTTTATCGCCAATTGTTTATTTTTATCGCCAATTGCGAAAGTAACACTATTCGAAAAACGTGTTGTAAACAGTGTTGGCGCTGGTGAAAACTTACTGAAACTAGGGTGGTCACAAGAGATTCGATTCTTGTGTTTCCTAGGAGTAAGTGAACCTACAGTGGGGTCAGCGTGTAAGTTCACACACGAACGCACGAACGAACGAACACGAACGAACACGACAGGTTGGAACCAACCTGTCGTGTTCGTTCGTGTGTGCACTTACACGCTGACCCCACTGTATGCTGTATTTACGTTTGTATTAACTTATATCCATAAGACAGGCTGCAGCTTATGTAAACGTATGTTCTGCAACATCCATATACAAATTGAAAATAACAGATAATAGTGTATACATGGAGTACTCGGTTAAATTATATTTAGTGTTGTATAACCTCTATATATATAACTTGTAGCATGCTTGTCCACATGTATACCTACAGTGTTCCAACCTGTCGTGTTCGTTCGTGTGTGCACTTACACGCTGACCCCACTGTACTGCTATTGTCAGTCAATATGGCATTGCACATTATACTTCATGCAGCAAACTTGTGGAGAATCAACGTTTTAATTTTAGAAACGTCTCTCTGGGCGGGTTGGCATGCAGGAGTTAGGCGGTCAGTCAATTCATAACAACACTTAACCCTTTGAACCCGAAAGCCCGCTATAGCGGTTTATGCAAACAGTGCAGATCCGGATGAGCCGGCGCCGTCTCATCAGGATCTGCACTTTTTGAAAGTAGTTTTCATATTTTTGAGAACAAAACATACCCCTTTTTCATACATAGTCTGGTCTGAAAACCATTTTGTGACGGTTGCGGTTGGATTGGTTGCGAAATTAACATATCAAAATCCATTCCAGTTGCTTAGGGGCGAAAGGGTTAATACTGAATTGATATAATACAGTGGAACATCTCTATACCCGACACCATGAAAGCACATGTGCTCTTATTTTTGATGAGTTTCTTGGTCATTTATCTCATGTGATAGTTTCTGTTCGTGATCGCATAGCACACAACTATGGCTCAGAATGATCAAATGCCTGATTTACAGTGAAACCTATCTAAGCCGGACGCCCTGGGGACCTCCCAGGGTGTCCGGTTTAGAGAGGTTTCATTGTACATAAGCCCCATTTTTACAGGCATAGCCACATTTCAGGAGTCAAATTGCAAGATAACCCAGGAAAAATTTAATACCACACCTGATATGTGCTCTATAAGCTTTAATGTATGCCATGCAAAATATCGGACAAGGCGACAAATACGGAAAGTGTTTTTTATTTCGAATGGCACATGGTATGTGTGCCTTAGATTGTGCAGTTTTTTGAAAGTTTGGCATCATTTATGAAAGTTAAACATATCTACAGTTTGTATGTTTTTCTTTCTCATCGAACGTAAACAATATTGTTTAATAAAGTACAGGTTAGATACATCATACAAATAGACGATATATATATAGCATGTCGCCACACAAGTCCGGAATCGTCAGAAACAAATTACCCTACACACTCCAAAGTCTATGGAAATACATAGAATACATTAGGAACGGCCATAAGCTTATAAATAAAACAATTTTCTGGGTAACTTAATCTAAACACACAATATATTAGCCAGAATATTCATATTGAACGTTTTGAACAATAAATCATGGAGGAACTCTTATATACGAGATATTAACCACTACAACAAGGTATCAAACATTCTACATAATTATATCCGTATCATACCGAGTCCAGTGTTTCCTTGGTGGGTGAGAATACGGAGCCGTTCCGCGACCGCCGTCGGGACCCCGGGGGACCGCCCTGGGGCCACACTGACGCCCGAGCGGACGCCTTCATTGAGCGGTATGACGGCGGCTCGCTCTGAACGCTGGACATCCGACGGACAGCGGGATCTGGGGGCGTCTTGACGTGGGAGTAACGTCTCTGTCTGTGCCCACGTGTCGTGCCGTGGTTTATATGTTCGTGTAAATGGAACCCCACACCGGTAATGTCCAGTTTACGGTGCGGGTGTGTCGGTCCATGTACCCGGGTTAGATTGTCCGGCGACTTGATGGAGGAGACGGATCTCCGACGGGATGATACATTGGGCGTGTCCAGCGATTCCGAACATCCAAGCGACGTCCGCCCCCGCGTCGGCGGTTTCACGACGTCTGACGTACGGCGTCCATGTGACGTCGCTTGAAGTCGAATGGAAATTTCGCTTCCACCGAACAGGACATCGCATCCATCGCTAGCCATACCTGGGTCTATGTTTCTCCACGACGGTATAAATGCGGTCTGATAAAGGATCAAATACTGTTTAAATCGTTATCATCCACTTTGGCTACTATCTGCCTTATTTCAGTAGTTCCGCTGCTCATTATTCCATACACGAGAGATAATAAAATAAATGTGTGTATATTTCCTCTTACAATCTATAGCACTTGATAAACTTTATATAACAATATGTGTGCCGGTGTTGGTTTTGCTTTTGAAACTTCGTATAAAAGCATTTTCGCGAAATTGGTTAAAAGATGTGCGATAACTTCTACAAATGACGTTGAAAGTTGACAGATATTTTAGAACGCATGTTTTTTACATGCGCTCTAACATTTCTGTCAACTTTCAACAATATTTACAAAAAATACATCAGATTTTCCGACTTTACTTGAAAATCGGTGAAAACGCCGTTGCGGTAAGGGGGATAATTCCAAGAGCCTGGCATAATTTAGAAATATTCACAGTTTTCAAATATTCCCGTTTTCCAGTGACTACAATTTCCTTATGAATACACGTACACTAACCGAATCCGATTCTGATAAAACGCCCTTACTGTGTTTAAATTGATTACCGAAATTATAACGTATTTTAATGATGTTTTTTCCCAGAAACTGCGTCGACATTTAAGAACATATTTGAATGCGAGTCCCCGAACTCATGGCAGGAATATTCCGCCATAGTTAACAATAGTAAGACTAACTAGTTAAAACTAAACTCGGATCTACTACATCCGAGTTGAAACTGTCGTTTCATTATAGCAGATCACGCTCATGTCATATTTGATAAAAGGGCAAACTTTAAAATTGACCTAAGTAAGAAAACAAAGCTGAAGTAGATGTAAGTGACCCATGGCAAATATGAAATATAAATAAAATAGTTTGTATGTGTATTATGTACTGTACAAATACCGCCTTATCTCAGTATACGCCTTTCATACAAATTTGCAAATTGAAGAACAAATATTGACACACATAGAATATCCGTAATTTGCATCGAACATTCAATGTATAATAGGCAAAATGATGGATGAAACGACGTAAGCCGTGTATAATATTTATCCCGTCAACACTGTGCGTATGTGCCGTGAAACACGGTGCCGTGAAACAATTTTGATATCATGTCAATACGACCTGATCACTGCGTATGAATATGTGCGGTGGCTGGGATTATTTTGTTTGCATTTTAAAGCCATTAGTAGGTGTTGACGGGATAAATAGAATAGTAGGTTAGTGCCGTGAATGGGAAAAATATCTGGCGCGGCTCGGAAACGGGATGTGCTCGACAGAGCCTCGCCCATCCCGTTTCCTAAGCCTTGCCAGATATGTTTTCCCATTCACGGCACTAACCTACTATTCTATTTATCCCATCAACACCTACAAATGGCTGTAAAATGCAAAAATAGTATTGACTGGATATCAAAAATGTTTCACGGCACAGTGTTTCACGGCACATATACGCACTGTGTTGACGGGATAAATTTGTGACCAGTGTAAATCCAGATCAGCCTGTGCATCCGCACAGTCTGATCAGGGTCTGCACTGTTCGCTATTCCATCAAAGAAACACCCGTCATGCTGCTAACAAGCAATTTATATCGTTATCAGGTTTCACACTCGTATATAGTTCATTCAATATATATATTGCACATGCTGATCTGGATCTATCCAGTACACAACACACATTAACAGTTTCAGTGTTCCAAATATCGCAGACAGAATGATCGTATGCACATGTTGTCAATGGTCCGCATAAAACGAATACATTAAAGATTTTAACACACAAAGAAGTCGAAGATATGCAGATGCGCAGGTTGATCTGAGTCTTCATTTTGTTGCAAAGTTTATGGGCCCCTTTTCTCAAATCACAGGCACAAATATTGTTTTCCCCCTATTTTTTTTCGAATCGTCACTACATATTACTACATTATATGTATATGTAGTGCAATGTACACTGTATATCATATACATTGGCAAATCAATGTCAACTTTTGACGCCATTTACGGAAAATAATGTAAATTTTGTAAACGTATTTCATGAAATTACACAGATGTCCGAAGGTACAAAATGACATGGCGTGCGTTAAAATAAGACACATTTTACTAAAACAAAAATAAAACAAAATTGCATATAATTTACTTTTCCGAAGTGTGCATTATTTTATTATTTCCTAACTTCAAGTAAGGTAATCCAATAAGTCCAGTGATATATATATCTACACTACCTACACTTCTGTTCTGGGGCCCGTTTCGCTAAACTTACTACGACTAAAATCTTCGTAAGTGCAAATTTAAGATCGTCTGTAAATTTAAATTTATGGATTTACATTTATTGAGCATAGGCTGCATATGCAGCCTATGCTCAATAAATGTAAATCCAATAATTGTTTACAAGAAAACAGTGTTGATGTGCAATTTACAGACTATCATAATGTTGATTTAAAAGAAAACGTGTTGATGTGCAATTTACAGACTATCATAAGTTTGCACTTACGAACATTTTAGTCGTACGACGTTTAGTGAAACGGGCCCCTGGTGACTGTATAATCATGATATGATATATATATGTACACTACTGTTCTGGTGACTGTATAATCATGACAATTGTGGTACACAGTGAAGACGTTCGTGTTTTGTAGAGAAACTCCCGTAATTGGGTCCACAGCAATATGGGCCGCCCGCCCAACAAAATGGCATAAGCATGTTTTAGGCCAGTGTAAATCATGACCTCAACATTGTATTATAACTGACTTAATTTGCTAGTTGGAACATTAATGATGGTACTACTATATCGTCAACAGTGTAGACCAAGATCAGAAAACGTAAATGCGGAATATAAATAGATTATAGCGATCGAGTACACTGATCGCTAACATCGCATGGTCTTTTTTTCTAAGCTGATACCAAATAATAATAGCGGTTACTGTAATTTTGTGCAATTAACATTTTAGCGCGGGTAGGAGAAAACCGCACTTTATTTTCGGTTCAGCACGACGGAAGGTCGGACAATTCGTATTCCTTCTACAGTGGAGCCTGTCTAAACCGGACACCAAGAAAGCACCTGTGATCTTATATTTGATGAATTTCTTGGCCATTTATCTCAGGTGATAATGTCTGTTCGCGATCGCATAGTACACAACTATGGCTCAGACCCAGTGTGTCAGGATTAGAGAGGTTTCACTGTAGTTTTAAACAAAGAGCAGCATATAAAGAGGTAGAGATTTTCCCGTGCTGTGAAATAGTGATAACTCTCCGAGTTTTATCGATGTTTGATCACATTTACCACAAATCCAACTTTACCTTCATTAAACATGGCACGAACATGTCAGTTTTGAAAATGTGATTAATTGCCATTCTGACCAGAATGTCCTCTGACCAGCTAACCCACGTCTACGACTAGGTGACAAGCACAGTGTTAAATGGCGAACGACATAGACCACGATCATCACGTGGCTACATTGTTAGGAATGAAAAGAACCACGTTTGTATATGCCGTGTCAGACCGGATACGGGATCACTGGCTGGGTATCGTGAGCCCATAAGGCCGTATCTGTATACCCGGCCCAGTCACTATCAATCAAAACATGACAACTTCGGCAAACACAGAATTAACATATGAGAGAAGCCATGTAATTTTGTACCTAAGAAGGTGTGCGATATCTCATGAAAATATTTGCAAAATTTACGATATCGATGGTCTAGTAACATAAGGTCGTAACTGCTATGCTAAAGCATAGCAGTTACGACCTTATGTTACTAGACTATCGATATGTTCCGTAAATGACGTCGAAAGTTGACGAAAGTTGACGAAAGTTGACAAATGCGCATTTGCATAACCCGAATTCTCTGTCTGTAACGCAGGGCGACTTTATGTAAGTCGCCCTGCGTTACAGACAGAAAATTCGGCTTAGCATTTGCTATGAAAATTTCGTCAACTGTCGACGTTATGTACAGTAATTATCCCAGTTTTCGTAAATGTTCTTCATTAAAAAATCACACACCTTCTTATGTATAAAAACATATGGCTGGTCTCACATGAAAACACAAAATCTGCGATGAATACAATTGAACCACGATCTGCAAAAAAAGACTTGATTATTGAATATCCTCACGGTCTTATCAGGGCCTACAGTGTTTGCAATTTAGCCCAATAGCCACCCAATTGAAAGATAAGACACATTAAAAACCAACGTCAGTGTGCCAGCAGATCAGAATCTACACGAGTCACAGAGAACATAAGCACTGTTAGTTGGTAGATCGTGGAAGACTTTAAAAGACAAATTGCTCACAATTGACGAGACCTTGTTTAATTAGTCACACGGCGAGCCCACTTGAAAGGCACACGTCATCAAAAGCTAAGTTTATATCCAATCTTAAAGGTACTAGAGAGAATATAAAAGGAGAATTCTTGAAACAATATTTATTAAACAGTGTCAATCCTGGATATCATACATTTGCTTTTTTAATCTTTTAATACTAATTTTTTGGACTATTCCATTAACGACACAATTTTGGATTTTTCAGAGTTGACTGATAGTGACAACTGCTGCAGATCCTGATGAGACCAGTTAGGAGCCGGTTCATCTGGATCAACAGTGTTTGCAAAAGTTGACAAAACTTTCAGAGTACATGCGGAATGTCAACTTTTGACGCCATTTACGGAAGTTATTGTAATTTTTGTAAACGTATTTAATGAAATTAAATACGAATATCCGAATATACAAAATCCCATGGCGTGTCTCAATTATCTTTAAAATACCCGAGACATCAAATACATATCTTTTAATGAACATATTTACATGTGTCTACATATTATATTGCATATTGATTTAGTAACAGGATCTTGAAACGTCACATGTTTCCAACAGATATAGTGTCGTACAGTGCAACCTCTCTACAACAGCCACCCACATGGGAAGACGCAAAACTGGATGCTGTAGAGAGGTGGCTGTTGTAGGGAAGTTAATGCTGAATTAAATTTTGTCGTCTGATGTTTATTTATTTTCTTCGAAAATTCTCATCAAATACATGCTTTGACAGCATTTTAGAATCATTTCCAATGGAAATGATTCTAAAGTGCTGTTAAAGCATGTTTTTATTGAGAAAGAATGCTAAAGCAACATCAGATGACAATGTTCGTGCTCGGCAGTCTAAGGGTTAGATATAGAGAAAATCATCCATTTTGGGATATAAAATAACGGCTGTTACAGAGAGGGTGTTGTTGTAGAGAGGTGGCCGTTCGTGGAGGTTCGACTGTATAAAGAAACGGTGGTGGTCGGTCGATGGGTTTTGTATATTGTGACTGCGAGTTCGATCCCCGTAGAACACTGCGATGCCATTGATCTGTCACCGTGGGTTTTATACGTCACGGTCATGTGCTATTTGGATTGGGTTCACTGACTCCGGTAAGACAAATTCTCCACTTCAGACCATACATTATTTAATATATCGGCAACTAATGACGCGGTGTTACAATCGCTTACATAATGTTCAAGACTATTCTCTTTATTAGTAAGAAGTTACTTAAACCCTTAGTCTGCTACACACAACAATTGTCGTCTGCTGTTGCTTTTATATATTGCCTTATTTCTCAATAAAAACATGGTTTGACAGCACTTTAGAATCATTTCCATTGGAAATGATTCTGAAGTGCTGTCGAAGCATGTTGTAAATTTTTCTAAAGTGCTGTCAACGCGTGTTTTTGATGATAAAAATAGAAAATAAACAACAGGCGGCAAAAAATTAAGATAACCTTGTAAGTGTTAATGCCTAATTCAAACTGGATTGTAATTTGATAACTCATGTGGCGTGTTTCATAATGGACGTATAGAAACATTCATTGCCATCTCACAAAACACCCTCCGTTTAGTTTAATTGCACAAACTGACGTTGAACGTTGGTGTGAATTATATGATAAATGTGGAATTTCCCAATTAAATACCGCGAACTTCTAACACCATATTGGAATACCACATTCAAATTGCCATCTCATTTGCAGTAAAATGAAACTGCGATAAAGGTGATTTTATCAGATGTATGGTAGATTAAAGTTGTTTCTTAATGTTACTCTATTGTGTGTTTAATGTGTTGTCAAAACAGGTGAAAGTTGTACTTATGGTAATACATGTAAGTCATATGAACTACAGTACACCCTGTGTACCCCGTGTGTTCAATTTAGATGGGTCTCACTTTTATTTATTCACAGTCGTGTCTGTTCATGATTGGAAATGACAAAATACTGTTCAAGGAGTGCTTATTTACAGTGGAAACTCTCTAAACTGGACACCCTGGGAACCCCGTTGTGTTCAATTTAGATGGGTGTCACTGTCATTTATTTCATTGTCGTGTCTGTTCATGATTGAAAATGATAACAACGGTTCAAGGAGGGCTTATTTACAGTGGAACCTCTCTAAACCGGACACCCTGGGGACCCCGTTGTGTTCAATTTAGATGGGTCTCACTTTTATTTATTCATAGTCGTGTCTGTTCATGATTGAAAATGACAAAAACGGTTCAAGGAGTGCTTATTTACAGTGGAACCTCTCTAAACCGGACAACCTGGCGACCCCGTTGTGTTCAATTTAGATGGGTCTCACTTTTATTTATTCATAGTCGTGTCTGTTCATGATTGAAAATGACAAAAACGGTTCAAGGAGTGCTTATTTACAGTGGAACCTCTCTAAACCGGACACCCTGGGGACCCCGTTGTGTTCAATTTAGATGGGTCTCACTTTTATTTATTCATAGTCGTGTCTGTTCATGATTGAAAATGACAAAAACGGTTCAAGGAGTACTTATTTACAGTGGAACCTCTCTAAACCGGACACTCTGGGGACCCCGTTGTGTTCAATTTAGATGGGTCTCACTTTCATTTATTCATAGTCGTGTCTGTTCATGATTGAAAATGAAAAAACGGTTCAAGGAGTGCTTATTTACAGTGGAACCTCTCTAAACCGGACACCCTGGGGACCTCCCAGGGTGTCCGGTTTAGAGAGGTTCCACTGTAGTTATGAACTATGCTGCGATCGTTTGTGTCTGAATATGTAAATAAATATACATATTATATATAAATAACGTGCTAAAATCAGGTACACATGCTGAATGTGGTGCCTCGGAACACTGGGGTGGGACACCATTAATACATTATCGGCGGTATGGTGTCTCAATCGAAAACTAGTATGTTACTGTGTCACAAGTACGACGTGTATCCAACATTAAAGCTATTTTGTTTTTAATATTTCATTAATAAGAACGTGTTACTCTTTTTAGAATTGAATACTACTGACAAACGTTGCAGATCCGGATGAGGCGGCTCGTTACGAGCCGCCTCATCTGGATCTACAGCGTTTGTACAAAATGGCGTCGTGGTCTGTATGGTTAAACTAATGAATAAGTCAGCTTACTTTGTAAGCGGAATGGACAATGACCTGGTAAAGGGGAGTAACGTACGTCTGTATTGCTGGAATGTGGCTATCACGAGCTATACCAATTACCATTAACTCAATACGGTAGAACCTCTCTACACCGGACACACATAAAACTAAAGTTGCTTAATTATGTGGATTCCACTTATTTAAGGGTAGGAATTGGCGCGCAGACCTTCCAAACCCGGGCATATTAGCCAGAAATGTGTCAAACCAATGACGGTTGTCTCGTGTTTCTTTCCGAATTTAGTATTAGTTGCAATGCAGTCGATATGTATGCGTTACATTAACCCTTTGAACCCGAAATCCCGCTATGGCGGTTTATGCAAAAAAGTGCAGATTCAGATGAGCCGGCTCGTAACGAGCCGTCTCATCAGGATCAGCACTTTTTGAAAGTAATTTTAATATTTTTGATAACAAAAACACCCCCTTTTCATAAATGGACGAATCTGAAAATCATTTTGTGACCATTGGATTGGTCGGAACATTAACATATCACAGTCCATTCCAGTTCCTTAGGGTTCAAAGGGTTAAGGAGGTTAATTTAACCTAGTTAGTTCATTCTCCTACCGCACTGTGCCAGTATGTCAGACCGTGTTAAGGGCTGAGTATGAGTGCATATGATAGTATGGAGACTCAGCCGTAACCATGGTAACAGCATTATCCTATACGATGATCATATTTGATGGTTGGTCAGGGAAAAGCATATCAAGCAGGGAAGGATCCATATGAGGTTTGGTTATGCAAGATATCATATGATATGTTGTGGTGGCCCGGCTACGATCGTTTCGTGGCTTGTCGTTACATATGAAATTATTTTATTCGAATATAATTGCGGCAACATAGCGTTTATCTGTTGTTAGTTTGTTAGATAACTATTCATTACACTCGTTCTGAAAACGAGAAGATAATGCACGACGGTATGGTATTTCCCCCATGCAGTGAGTGACGTGTGTGCGCGTGTATCAGACTGGCGGTTGTTTAGTCTACTGAGCCAAATCTTACAGCTTACAGTTTGATACAAAAAGGGTCACATACCGTCCGCCGGTCACAGTCCGAAATTTTAAAATTTGATTTCATATGATGCATATCGCAGTCAATGATATTTAATCGAGAGACATGCGGGCGGCGAGGGGGTGCGAACCCTTCCCCTAACATTTGGCCAGGTGGATATCTTTACTTTAAGTTACGTTCTATTCTGAGGGAAATAATGACACTATATGCGAATAATATAGCTTTAAAATCACTATAATCGAGGAAATTGAAAGCAGAAATTAATATATTTCCTGGGAAGGACTCTCCCGCACCCGTTTCCAAACTCTGTCCACAATTGCTATCACTCGACAAGGTCCGGGCTGGTCAATGTTCCTCCACATGTTACCAACTCACAATCACGTGTATTAAAGGTACATACCCACTCAGTAGGCACAACATGTTCTTTATAGGAATTAAATAAGTGTATAATTGTGTCACCATTCCACTAGTTCTAAAAATTACAAGTGCCCGCTATAAACATATAGTCATTTATTTATAAATATTTTACTGATAGTGACGCGCGGTGGTATCAGGCTGTTTTCATATGCAAATGAGGCATGATATCTTTTAATTATTTACACGTATTTAATGTGTTACCTGAAACAATAATAGTTTCGACAGATTATAAAGTATGACCATTGCACATCAAAACATAAATACAGATAATAAATAGTAATGTCCGTTAACATTTTAAGGAAATGTATACTAATGACAATCAATACGTGGGGTAATGGTGAATGAATGTTTATTTTGCAAGAATATGTCTCGGAGGATGTCCCTGATATAAAGAACAGTTTGTGCCTACTGAGTGGGCATGTACCTTTAACCCGTTGAACCTGAAATCCCGCTATAGCAAACGGTGCAAACAGTGCAAACAGTGCAAACAGTGCAGATCCTGATGAGACGGCTCGTGACGAGCCGGCTCATCTGGATCTGCACTTTTTGATACCCCATTTTCATAAATGGACGAGTCTGAAAACCATCTTGTGACGGTTGGATTGGTTGCAAAACTAACATTCCATTCCCAAAATCCATTCCAGTTACTTAGGGGTGAAAGGGCTCATATACGTGAATTACAGTGGGACAGCTGTAACCCGGACAGCACTAATAGTGTCTGAGTCGATCGAGGTATTGCTGAGTAATGTAGGAAACTACGGTCCGAAGTGGACACATTGTCATACATGTACATGAATTTGTGCTCTCTATCAAAATAATTAAATTATTTTATTTTTTATTTTGCAACGATTATAAAAAAACAACAACGCGGGGGCACTTAGACAAAAAATGCTTTTATTGGTACATATGGAGGCGTAAACGTGGGAGGAAGCCGGAATACCTTGAAGAAACCCACTTGCCCGATATGGCGATCAACTTTCGACCTGACAATCGATCGAGGATCGTACCCGGGCCGCATTTGTGAGAAGCGCGCTCGTTACCAATTGCGATAACCGGACAACTTATGAAAATAGCAGATGCTCATGACGAACGTTAACCACCCTACTTTGGAAACCTGAGATGAGTTACAAATTGTAACATTGGCTGCAGTCCGTCTCCTATTGAACACGGGCATAAACTCTCATCAGACTGGGAAATGTACGTCTGTCTAATTGAGGGCGAGTTCACTGTAATTTATCTGCAATTGTATTATGTATTATACATTGTTTTAAAGTCACTCTTTTTATTAAATTTTCAACCACATGTGGTCGAAAATTTAATAAAAAGAGTGACTTTAAAACAATGTGTATTAAATGTGCTTAAAGGTTATTGGATATTACTGAAGTAATATAGTTTCATGATTGCGAATGACACAATATATTGGAGTGTATAATTATATACTTGATTTACAGCAGAACCTCTCTAACAAGGACACCATGTGTCCAGTTTAGAAAAAAATCATACTGTATGTAATGTGGCAAGTTAATAAGTGAAGGACCCGTTCTATACCTGATAATTGTTTGATTCAAAGATAATTGTTTCGTAAATGTGATGCAAAGAAAGGAAACTGAGAAGTAGAACATATGATATAATGTAGCTAACTATGAATAGAAAAGCAAGGACAACACACTCCTATCAATTATGTTACACGGAACTGTAAAGTATACAGTTTTCTGAACAGTTTTGTGCCTGTATTTTTAACAACCCGAATAACCATTATAAATAGCGTCATACACAGAAAACGGCACAGTGTGTCACGTTTACCTGGCTGACCACACAACACATACCATATATACCCATTAATGTACTCCTATTAATAGACACTATTACATGAGTGCATTGAAGCTTCGTATGGGGAGAGTATATATGGCACGTGTGTATTTATAGAAACACAGTGCGGTATCTATGAAAAATGTACATGCCAGTCATAGCTTATGTACGTTTTGAGCATGTTGGCAAAAGTACACAGATAGCTGACTTGCAGTACATATTGGTGTAATATAATTGGCATGATTCCGTTGTCCTGGCTTTTTTATGTATGATACAGTGGAACATACCTTATACTTTGCATTTTGCGGTCTTTGTCAAACGCCACAAGAGGTGAAACGTTCTGATGGCGTAAACACACAAATATGGCCCAGTTGGCCACTACATGTGCCTTATACATATATAATACTGTAGCGAGGCAGTGTTCACATACATATATCCCATCACAATCTAGGAAGCAAATATTTAGAACGGTATGGAACGGGACCATAAGAAGATATGATACAATACCCACCTTGTGCTGCTGATTTTTCACTCTCATCTGCCGAACCATCCGCTTCTTGTCAGTGTCAGATCGCTTCATGACGTAATCTTTCACAAACTCGCTCAATGACAACCTCCTGTATTCCGCTTTATTGTCGCCCGAAAACTTCCGCTTAGCCCTGGCCACGAGCAACGAAATCCTGAATGCACTCGCATATTTACACAATCCTGTCTGAATTTCACTCAGGCTTGTTGAACATTTTAGCGGCCGGTCACTGGGTATCGACGGTAACCCTTCTCGAGATGAGCGGAAGTCAGCGGTGAATCGGTATGCCTCGGATAACGCGGTTACTGGGAACTGAACGCTCACGCGCCGGGATTCTACTCCAGGATATTTGATTATAAAACTTTCTGAGTATGTTCTCAAAGTCAAGCAGCTTGATTGGCCGAGACTGAGCAGAGCTCAGCCTCGATCAATCAAACATCCCTGTTTAGTGCACTAGAAATGTTAAGTACATCCTCAGAAAGTTTCATAATCACCTTGAAATGTTGGTGTCGTCTGCAACGCGAGTTGAAAATTCTTTGGCGGGAAACTGGTCCTCCGGTACTCTTTGCTTGTGATATATCCCTCCACGAATGATCCCGTTGATGTAGATCGCACAGAAGTGACACTCGGAGACTCGACTCGTCTGCGCCGTAAGTGGGTTTTATGGCGTTCACTGTTCATTTTTGTGTTTTACAATATTTGCACTCGAGATATATGAATTTGCTTAGTCAACACTAGAACGACAGAACAAACACAATGAAACAGTGCGGTAGACATTAGTTGTCCATGTGTTACATTGAGAGGCAATTAAAGCGGGTAAAGATAATTGATGGTGGCAATATAACAATATTCGCAAAATACAAGCGTGTGAACTTTCACAGACTGCCAAGCATCAATGACATCGATGTGAAACCTACATGTACATGTGTATTCAATGTAACGTGTGTCCGCATGAAATGATAAAATGTATTATTACAAATGAGAGCGTCCAATATGAAATGCATAAGATTAGATTTGCAAGCTACGTAACGTAACTGAATCAGCATGATCAGTATACGTGAAGTTAGTTTACCTGGGTCCCGTTTCACTAAACTTCGTACGACTAAAATGTTCGTAAGTCCAAATTTAGGATCGTCTGGAAATCTCAATTGATGGATTTACATTTATTGAACATAGGCTATATATGCAGCCTATGCTCAATAAATGTAAATCCAATAATTGCTTATAAGAAAACAGTGTTAATGTGATATTTACAGACTATCATAATTGTGTACTTACGAACATTTTAGTCGTACGAAGTTTAGTGAAACGGGCGGCAGCTCCGGGCCATGTTGGTTTATTGTCACTGAAGATCGGTATAAGAGAAGCGGCAGGTAACACACCTGTTTCGGATAGATATATAGTCCCATATATCATGTATGTCATCAGCATGGAGTCTTTCCACGTGGCCCGGAACTGGTAAAATGGTATATTTCAAACGCAGACAGGTATGCGTTTGATGTATACCATTTTGCAAGTTCCGCATCGTTCAATCACTTCTAGATAACATACACAATCATACATATACATTGAAGTAAGGATCGTATCAATTGAATGATTGCGAAAGTTAGAATATACATGTATTACCACAGCAAGCATTAGAGAGCGAATTGGAATGCGGTGAAGCGACATATAGTCTATTTCATATATAGTTCCAAATAATTAGATAATTCATAACAGTTCTTTAAAAATAATGGACTCGACTATGTTTGTAGATGATAATTGCAGAATACAATGGCTGCACATTGCCTCCGAGTGAAAATATCTTCCTATTCCACGTACAGTTACATTTCAAATCAATAGACAGACATGGAATAACATCAAAAGGGTCAAGGTCATGTTAATAGCGGGAAGCGTGTGTTCCAAATGTTTACATGTATCAAATGTACAAATATTGAAGCAATCCATCTAATAATATTAAAGTTGTATTATGATGAAGAAACTGATGACACTTTTTGACGTAAACATGGCTAAGTGTTTCCACAATCATGTGAAGGTCAAACGATCAAGGTCATATGAATGGAAGCATTCGTGTGTTTCAAATGCTCACATGCATCGAGTGTCCAAATATTGAATCAAATCCATCCAGTAATATTAAAGTTATATGATGACGAAGAAACTTGTACAAACGGTTTGACGCAAAAAATGACTATGTGTTACCGCAAAAATGTGAAGGTATAAAAGGTGACAGTCATGTTAATGGCGGTATGAGTGTGTTCCATATGCTCACATGTATCAAGTGCCCAATAATGAAGCAATCCGTAAAGCCATATTAAATTATATCATGATGAAGAAACTTGTACAAACGTTTTGACGCCAACATATGGCTATGTGTTTCCGCAAAAAAATGTGAAGGCTAAGGTAGTTGTACCCTTCTTGTGGCCCCATGTACAATCAATGGAAATCTAATAAAAAAACCTACTAATAAAACAATAGCACACACACATATGTAATATGCAAATAATATACCAATTTTGATGTCGCACATGTATATTTACGTCTCTACACAGGTGTGGAGGAGCCAAATTATACATGTTAAACATGGAAATGTGCTTATTATATTTTAACTATACAGCATATGGTGTGATTTCCGTGCTGGCAGAATCTGTATAAAGACGTATTGAACACATATATATGATTTATTGGTGTAAGTAGCTAACGGTTTAAGAATATGTTTTTATTAGATTTCCATAGACTTTACATGGGGCCACAAGAAGACTACAACAACCTTAAGGTCATGTTAATGGCGGTATGAGTGTGTTCCATATGCTCACATGTATCAAGTGTCCAAATATTGAAGCAATCCGATCATGATGAACAAACTTGTACAAACCTTTTGACATTGTTGACGCGTACGACAACGACGGAAAAAGCGGCGACTATAGGCGCGCCATCTGCTAAAGCAGGCGCGACAAAAACTAGTCTGGTATTCTCTATTTCCAGAGTGATATTCCGTTCCCTGTTTCACACTTGAAGCATATCCGTAATCAACCTGAATTTGCCACATTCAAACACATCCGCATGAAGCAGCAACCATTCATTAGAATACGACCGAAAATACATGGCCAATGAATCCAGATTTGTGTCCATCTGCTTATAACTCCAATACAACTAAGCTTGTTCCAAACATGCCGAGACAATCAGCGGACACCATAATCACATTTCCATTTGCCCAACTAAAGGATTGAGAATTAATTTCCCATAAATGTCCGTTTAGTCGAAATTTAGCGATTACACAATTGATTTCATTGATAACGTTAGTGGATTTCAAACACGCTTTCAACATTACATGAAGGTGGCAATGAAACGGGTGGGCTAACTCCATTAGGGAGGGAGTCAGCCACATTCTTTCAACGACCCCGTCATATATGGACAATCTGTACACACACTTTATTTTAGGTTTTCAGGGGGCCGTTTCACTAAACTTCGTACGACTAAAAAGTTCGTAAGTGCAAAATTATGATAGTCTGTAAATTCCACATTAACACTGTTTTCTTGCAAACAATTATTGGATTTATATTTATTGAGCATAGGCTGCATATGCTCAATAAAATATGCAGCCTATGTTCAATAAATGTAAATCCATTAATTGAAAATTACAGACGATCCTAAATTTTCACTTACGAACATTCTAGTCGTACGAAGTTTAGTGAAACGGGCCCCATATCTCTTGTTGCCACTACTATCGGTACACGAGGAGACATCGACCTGGTGGTTGTATCGTTGATGGGTCGTTTTCGGCTTCGGATGATCTGTGCAGCTATCTCCGTGCAAATAGACACTAATCCGACGGCCCGCTACACGGTATAACCGTGCTTACAACCACTGAGGACCTACAAGAACCGGCTTGAATGCAACTCTGGGCACGTCGAGCACGTCGAGCACGTATGAACACATGACAACACGATGCTCTTACTGCTGGTGTTCGTAGTTTACTGTAGTTTACTGTAGTTCACAGTAACCAGTACCTGCCAACAACGTAGCCGTTACAATGCTGAATTAAATATTATCGTCTGCTGTTTATTTTTATTCCCATTTATCTCATAGAAAGCATGATTTAACAACTGTTTAGAATCATTTCCAATGGAAATGATTCTTAGACGCTGTTAAATCATGTTTTAATCAGTATTCACCTTTATAATGCTGAATTAAATATTATCGTCTGCTGTTTATTTTTATTTTCCATTTTCCTCGCAGAAAGCATGATTTGACAGCTGTTTAGAATCATTTCCAATGGAAACGATTCTAAACTGCTGTGAAAGCATGTTTTATTGAGAGAAACGTCAAAATTTGCAACAAGAGCAGACGACAATTTTCGGTTCCGGCAATCTACTTGTTAAATCCAATGATCGATTTGCCGATCGAACCGTCAAATAGATCTGCCAAACTGATAGGTAAATCCGTCAAAATCCCATTTTATCATGCACATCGAGTGTGGGTTCATCGAACATACATTTTTGACAGATATGCCAGTATTATCAAATATTCCTGAAACTTAAACGTTCCCACTAATATTTAACTTGGACACAATGTAAAAATTCACAATGAAATATTGACAAGTTGATAATTATTTTAAGTTTCAGTTGAAAAGCTCATTACATGTTCAATGTTTATCTTGAAAGGGATTAATGCTTTATTATAAATAATTGATGAAGATCCAACAAACCCGGACTTACTGTCTCTATAACCAGCTTAACCCTTTCGCCTCTAAGCAGCTGGAATAGATTTTGATATGTTACTTTGTCAACCAATCCAACCGTCACTAAATGATTTTCAGACTAGTCCATTTATGAACAAGAGCTGTAGGAGAACAGCATAGCTCGACTACGAGGGTTGTCGATGTACACATAGCTTGACAAAGAAGGCGGCTGCGGCCTGCATAAAAACCTTAACCAAGGTTGACTAAAAACATTAATCCAAGGGAAATTAAGTAAGTAATTCAAGGTTAAATGTAGGTCAATGTCAGATATAGGTCAGGGGTTATTGATGTACATCAATAGGAGATAAAGTTTTCCAAGTATGGTTGCTGTAGGCCCAGGAGTATTCCATATACAAGCTTGAGTAAAAACCGTAACCAAGGGGAGATAACATAGTAATCCAAGGATAAAAGTAGGTCAAGGTCAAATATAGGTCAGGGATTATTGATGTACATCACTAAGAGATGAAGTTGTCCAAGTATGGTTGATGTAGGCCCAGAAGTATTCCATATACAAGCTTGACTATAAACATTCAGCAAGTAATTCAAGGTTAAATGTAGGTGTAGGTAAAATAAAGGTCAGGGGTTATTGATGTACATCCCTATGAGAAAAAGTTATCCAAGTATGGTGTCTGTATGCACAATAGTATTCCATCTACAAGCTTGACTAAAAACCTTAACCAAGGTTGAGTAAAAACCTTAACCAAGGGGAATTAAGTAAGTAATTTAAGGTTAAATGTAGGTCAAGGTCAAATATAGGTCAGGGGTTGTTGATGTACATCACTAGGAGATGATGTTGTCCAAGTATGGTTGTGTAGGGCCATGAGTATTCCATCTACAAGCTTGACTAAAAACCTTACCCAAAGAGAATTAAGTAAGTAATCCAAGAGGAAATGTAGGTCAAGGTCAAATATAGATCAGGGGTTATTGATGTACATCACTATGAGAAAAGGTTGTCCAAGTATGGTGTCTGTATGCACAATAGTATTCCATGTACAAGCTTGAGTAAAAAGCTTAACCAAAGTCGAGTAAAAACCTTAACCAAGGGGAATTAAGTAAGTAATTCAAGGTTAAATGTAGGTCAAGGTCAAATATAGGTCATGGGTTGTTGATGTACATCACTAGGAGATGAAGTTGTCCAAGTATGGTGGGTGTGGGGCCAGTAGTATTTCATATAGAAGGTTGACTAAAAACCTTAACCAAAAGGAATTAAGTAAGTAATTGAAGAGGAAATGTAGGTCAAGGTCAAATATAGATCAGGGGTTATTGATGTACATACCTATGAGAAAAGGTTGTCGAAGTATGGTGTCTGGATGCACTATAGTATTCAATGTACAAGCATGAAAAAAAACTTAACCAAGGTTGACTAAAAACCTTAACCAAGGGGAATTAAGTAAGTAATTCAAGAGGAAATGTAGGTCAAGGTCAAATATAGATGAGGGGTTATTGATGTGCATCACTAGGAGATGAAGTTGTCCAAGTATGGTGGGTGTAGGGCCATTAGTATTGCATGTACAAGCTTGACTAAAAACCTTAACCAAGGTTAACTAAAAACCTTAACCAAGGGGAATTAACCAAGTAATTCAAGAGGAAATGTAGGTCAAGGTCAAATATAGATCAGGGGTTATTGATGTACATCACTAGGAGATGAAGTTGTCCAAGTATGGTGGGTGTAGGGCCAGTAGTATTCCATATACATGCTTGACTAAAAACCTTAACCAAGGCGTGACGGTGACGCCGACGCCGACGCATAACATAAGCTCTACTTATTCTTCGAATAGTCGAGCTAAAAAGTGGTGATTTTGTTCTGAAAAATATGAAAATTACTTTCAAATAGTGCAGATCCTGATGAGACGGCTCGTTACGAGCCGGCTCATCTGGATCGGCACTGTTTGCAGAAACAGCTATAGCGGGCTTTCAGGTTCAAAGGATTACGACAATGCTAGCATGTGCATACCAGCAGATGTCAGGTTTTGGATTTTCGTCTTGCCAAACTTGCCAAACAGTATCGAGTGGAGCTTCAGCGAACTATGTAAGCTATATATTGCCAGCCGCATGAATGTGATCGTTGATCAACATATACGATGATCAAACAATATGTGTGGCTGTGACTGGAGAAATGGGGCGTATGGGTTTTGCGAGCAGTGTAGATCCAGATCAGCCTGTGCATCCGCACAGTCTGATCAGGATCTGCATTGTTCGCCATTTCATCAATGAAGCACCCGTCATGCTTCTAAAAAGCTATATATATCGTTACTGGGCCACATGAATGTGCTATTTGATCAGGATCTACACGGTTTGCCATTCCATCAATGAAGCACCCGTCATGCTTCTAACAAGCTACATAGATCGTCACTGGACCACAGGAATGTGCTATTTGATCAGGAGCTACGCTGGTCACATATCCCATAAGCCCTATTTATCCAGTCACAGCCACATTTAGCCCGTTTTTGAAAGATGGTTGGCCATATGTAAGGTAATACGTGGCTGTGACTGGAGAAATGGGGATCATTGGATCTGTGACCAGTGTAGCTCCTGATATAGTAACACACCCCTGTAGCCCGATGACGAGATTGCCTGCCTGTTAGATGCACGACGGGTGTTTCATTGATGAAATAGAGAACAGTGCAGATCCTGATCAGACTGTGCGGATGCACAGGCTGATCCGGATCTACACTGGTCGCAAACCCCATAATCCTCATTTCTCCAGTCACAGGCACGTAACATTTTGCCAGAGCGGATTACAAGAACATCTTGGGTGTTAATCTAAGGAACAAATATTTCTATAATTTAGACATTCTGTCTACGACTAATTGTTGGGGTTTACCTGTCCTGTGGGTTTCTGCATTGTTGTCTTGCGATATATTGTGTCAAGATAAAACGCGAACAAATGAACATGAATAGTTCCTTTAAAACAGCTATAGTTTCTGTAATAAGAAATGAAAATACAACAAAAGTTTATATAACGAAAATACTTTACGAGTACAAGTTCGGTCATTACATTCATTAACCTGTCACCAGCTTATGTGCACATTATCATCATTGTTATTTTCCTTGGATATGTGGATTCTAGTTGTCAGGACATGTTTGTTAAAACTGCATGTTTGACAACAAAAGTCGAACCAACTGGGAATCGGGGGGCCGTTTCACTAAACTTCTTACGATTAAAATGTTCGTAAGCGCAAATTTAGGATCGTCTGTCAATTTCAATTGATGGATTTACATTTATTGAGCATAGCCTGCATATGCAGCCTATGCTGAATAAATGTAAATCCAATAATTGTTTACAAGAAAACAAGTGTTCATGTGAAATTTACAGTGTTCATGTGAAATTTACAAACTATCATAATTTTGCACTTACGAACATTTTAGTCGTACAAAGTTTAGTGAAACGGGCCCCGGATTAGCAGATGTGAAGCACGCCCTATTTTATGATATGAACAGCTCCACTTTCTTATAGCCGAGACCTTTTGAAAGACGTTTAGTTGTTTCTTGTTTTCGTGATTTTTCCCTTTGTATACAACTACATGATTTCCCCCTAAACTTCAGTGGCGGATCCAGGATTTCATCAAGAGAGGGGGGGGGGGGGGGGGGGGGGGGGGGTGGGGGGGGGGGGGGGGGGGGGGGGGGCCACATGGAACTTGAATGAGGTATGCTCGTTCGTCGACTGAGCGGTGCGAGGGAGTTGGCTAGGGAGGTCCTGGGGCATGCCCCCCGGAAACTTTTGAATTGAGGTAGCCATTTCCTGCGTTCTACGCTCAATATTTCGTAAAAAAAAAATAAAATAAAAATAAATAAATCGGGATATGCTCGTTCGTCGACTGAGCAGTGCGAGGGAGTTGGGTAGGGGGGTCCTCCGGGGGTCCGGGGGTCCGGGGATCCGGGGGTCCGGGGGTCCGGGGGTCCGGGGGCATGCCCCCACCGGAATTTTTTTTGAATTTAGGAATCCATTTCCTGATTTTTACGCTCAATATTTCGTAAAAAAGAAAAACAACAGAAACAAACGGGATTTCTCCCGTACCGTCCGTAGCTAGCTAGCTGAGTAAGTGTAACATTTTGATATATACCACGAAAGGTTGTCCGTCTTTCTGGTTTAAACGGCAAACGGTGCCACTTATTATAGCCAAACAAGGACAACGCACAAGTAGATTCGCTAAGCCTAAATTAAAATTAAGTTTGTTTGCCCTTTACAGCCCGGCTCAAATTTTTACTCAGACTGAGAAAGGATTTTATTTCGTTTTCCAAATGAACACAATTTTCACTTAGGCCTTGGGATAATGCCGACGAGACCACATGATCGGCAATCATATACACCGTGGTGTAAAGGTATCATGTCACGAAATGTGACCCAGTGGAATACGTCTTGGCTGTACTGCAAGCTGCATGGACGAATCTGTCTAGACTCCATTTCACGTGCATCACGATTTACTAATTTATCTTTCAAACTATCGAATAAATAACGTAACTGGGAGAAGTATATTAATTGTTCTGGTTGGTACTAAATAAATGGGTTGTATGTCCAGTGCAACCAGACCACCATTTGGTCCAGTGTAGACCCAGACCAGCCCGACCTTGGTGTGGTATGGACCTGGTACCATGCCGTGTTATTATGATGTCAGTGCTGAATATATATATCGAGTCAAACAAGAAACGATACTGCAAAATGACGTCATGTATCAGGCCCATAGCCAGACCTGTTTGAAGGTGGGGGGTCGTTTCGAAGGCCCAAGGTGCCTGAGGTATCTAGGGGTGTCTAAAAAGTGGACCTGGAGGCTAAAAAAAGTGCACCTCGAGACTGGGGGGGGGGGGGGGGGGGGGGGGGGGGGGGGGGGGGGGGGGGTCGTCCGACCGCTCCGACCCCCCTGGCTACGGGCCTGTGTATAGAGAAAAAGTTAACATTTGGTGATGTCACCAATTTTCCGTTTGGAGTCTTGGCAATAAAAATCTACAGTAAAAACAAGAAAACACTATTCCGATATGTCGCCAACGTACAGTTATGCACGTGACCCGTGCTAAAGTTCAGTTATTGAACATACATATATAATATATCGCCAGAATGTGTGTCTAGGGAGTGTGCTTTGTTTCGTATAAGCATGTGTCTGAAAGCATGTGCGACATATCAATAAATTCTAAGAAAGGAAACAATTATAGAAATAGAAAGTTATAAGAAATTTACCCCAACATTATGTTTTTGAAAGCGCAACGTTATGTCTGGCCATGTACTCCAGTAAACTGGGCTGATAATTTGGAAAAGGTCGGCAAAAATTGTAAAGAAATGAAACCTATGTAGATAACTTGTTTTGAGCCTTCTAAATAACAGACAGGTCTCCCAAACTATCCGGGGTGAGCGTTCGCCAGAAAAGTGGAAAATCCAAGATGGCCGCCATCCGGATTACATTTTTGACAATATCACAAGAACTAAGCTAGTTATGAACAACATTTCAGAGCTTACACCCACATTATCGGTGTCTGGCTATCGGATGGTGATACACATAAAACAATGATTTTATGACTACCATCATGGTTTTCAAAATGGGTAAATCTATAAAATAGAGGCAAAACACCAAATGAGCCACAGGAAAACAAGACAAACATGCGCAAACGACGGCACGCGTACATCGGTAGTCGCAGAGCCTTCAATATGGCACATATGTGCACTCCACGATTAGTGATGTACGACCCACAAAAAAAATGCGAAAGGACAATTGCTACGCATGGAAATAATACAACACAAGCCTCACAGAACACAAATACCAACACAAATCCAATTCACTTCACATATTGTAGAGGACTGTCAAGTATATTTTTAAATACACAATGTAGTGCATTTCTGATGTTTGTACTTAGTCCGCCATTTTGAAACTCAAGCTGACAGTCACCAACTACACATTTCTGACAATATCTCAATCACGGAATAAGTTATAATTTTATGTTTTCTGGCTATGCCCGCTACTTGGATGTTCCGATTTGATGGGGCGAGTTTTATTTCAGATTGTTTCAGTGTCATATGCAATTTAAATGTTCATTATTATACGGCAATAGTACAACCGCAACACACACAGGCACATATTTATAAACTGATATTGTGTCTCCACTACTCTGTTACTAGTTTCCGCTTCCGCGTTCGTAATGGTCTCGTAATGTCGGAGAAGGATGCTCCGCAATACTGATCAATATTCGGCGGCATCTGTTTCGGTGTACTCACATCTTCATCCTCATTACTGGAGTCATCTGAACGTCCGTGATCATTGTCTTCATCCAGGGGATGATTGTTATCTTCGTCCATTTCTGGAATATCGGAGTTGGCGCAACCACTACCACGACACTGGCCACAGAGAACCGAACAATGAATGCCAGCTTTCCGACAACCACAAGCTCGCTCACAGCCACATTTGCAGTTGCACGAAATCAAATTCAGAAGTTCAGGGGGAGCAGGAGGCTGGCGGGTTAGAACTGGATGAAATTGCCCATTGACTAAGTCCCATCCCCACTCTCCTGGTGGCATCGAACACGACATGACAGTTTCTGGGAAAGTGCTTCTGTACATATGCTACATATGTTCTGTACAAATCACTGTATGTCCCGTTTTGTGGCCAAACGACTCGCCGCAGCAGATACCACCATCTAACACATATGTGCTGTCGGTCGGACAGGTTTCCTCACATTCCACCCCAGATGCTGTCTCTACTACCTTGTAGTTCTCCGTTTTTCCCATTGATACATCATCGAACCGAGACACATGACGAGGAGCCAGCTCACACGAGGCAAAATCTTCATCTGACTTCATCAGACAACTAATTATGTTGAACAGTTGCATGGTATTGATAGGTATGATCTCCTCGTGTAACTTAACTGAGCTGCTAACTGCGGTCAGAGAAAGAACTCTTGTCTTTCCTGTGCAACTTGACTTTTCCAAACGTCAGTCCCGTCATTTTCGTCATAGCATCTGTCCCTACTTTTACGGCTGAATCGCAGTTAATAGTCTCGTCGCCAACTACGCCAGTACCAATGGACATTAACTCACTGGTATGTGGAAGTGGTGTGTGTAAGGTGAACCATTCTACTAGTTTATCAACGTCATGTCCATCACTTAACTGTCGAGATGTTCTATGGTTGACATGCTGTTCTGACGACGTGATATCGGTGCCACAAAACTCTTCGAAGCGGTGACCAAGTTCATAACAACCTGGCATACCGAGAACCCATCGACTCAAAACACTATCCGTTATGCCACGACCGCGAACGAGACCCCCAGATGTTTTCATGGCTTTCATCAACACCTGCTCGATTGTCATATCAGTCCACACTCCAGCCCAAATTCTTTCACTGCGTCTGACCGTGAAGTAACCAGACGTGAACTGTCTAAACTCGTCTGCTGTCATCTTGTTTTCCAGTTCGGACATCTCCTGAAGATACAGATGCAAAGTGTCCGGCTGCATGGAAATGTGGCATCATTTCACGTACAGTTTCGAGGTGTAATGCCCAATCTCCACAGCGCTCGGCAGATACAAAGCGGTGCATTAGGGTTACCTGATCATAGTATTGCATCCACAGCTTAGCTGTGCGGCTGATGCCTATGGCATGTAACTTGATAGCTTCCATTTTGCTCAATACTTTAGCAAGGACTGTGCACTTTGTAATGTCTCCTGGAGTTTTTGTTGCATTCATGGCCGTCTTGTGCAGTGAACCGAGTTGGGTACTTTCGTCCTCGTTGAGTCCCAGTTCTTGTAAGATAATGACCGCTAGAGCGAGCTGAGTAAGAAATTGAGCACGCAATGCTCGAGCAAACGCATGCCCAGTCATCATCTTTTCTATGGAATCTGTCGCATAAATGGTAGACCATACATCCTTTAGACCACTGCCACCCATTATGTAACCAACGGCACCCATGAACGACATCAGTAAATGGAACCCACCTAGTCGTACCACGATCGATGACAAGTCACTGCTTGCAGCAGTCACCATGTCCACGGCTTTAGCGTAAAGAGGCTGATCGAATGTGACAAGACACATTTTTTGACCGTGTCGTCTACACTCCCCAGCAGCAAACACTAGAACCGTGTAGATGGCATCTAAACTGGTTGGTTGCAAATTCACGAATGGCAGGATAACGACCTTGGAAGTCTGGTACTCCTTGCTTTCGTTTGTTACCAACTCCATATACCCACTCCAGCTTGGGTTCTTTGGCGCCTTTAGCCAAGTACCACACATCCACAGCGTGTCTAGCAAAGGGTATAAGGACTTTTCTGAGGACAGACGGCTGATTTCTCCAAGATCCTTTACTGATATACCATCGATGCCTTTTGTGCTTCTAGCTGTGTACGTTTGAAAATTCACTTTGTTCATCTGCGCTAGGGTAGCAGCCGTCGGCTGTACCTTTATGCGTTCAGTAACGCCAGTGTTCGTGATTGCACTCTCAGGTGCGACACACATGATACCTCACATGCTGTGGAAGGTACCATAACCATCCAGAGTTCTCACATCGAATTCCGCATTGTCGAATACGAACTGACTGAATGAATTTGCTTCTACAGAAGGCCTGTTTTGTAGCATCGCAGATGCCTCATAGCGCCGTGCTTCATTGTAGGAGGAACACACACCCATACCGTACAGTATGTCCGTAAGATGCCTGGATCCACGTTCCTGTGCACGTAGACATAGTCCGACCTGAATCATACAAATAAACGACCGCGGTCGAGTGGCAGTGATTATTGCATGGTTGATAACTGTGCATTTTCATTTCCTATCTATTTCAGGTCCTTTTTTCCTTGTATTTATCACATTGTCCATGAATGTATTCAGTGTTTCTTGGACAACATAATCTGTATCGTCGTACGCACTGTCTGCTGGTGCATACACATCTGTTTCGTATGCCATCGACCTAATGTCTTCCCTGACGATTGCCGCAGCTGTTTTGACAATTCGTAAACGCTCTTGCTTTTGATCCTGTGATTTCTGTGTGTACCAAGCGCTACTCAGAATCTTGTAACCGGTATTTCGGAAACATATTACCGACTTCTTGCCGGGCAAACAGGTGATAATGATGTCATCACCAAAGTGATCGAGAAGCTTTCTCTTCATTGACCGTTCGGAGCATACACTGACAGAATCTGGGAGATATTCAGCAAGTTTGTCAAACAACTCTTCCAACGAGTACTGCCATTCATCGTTGTCCCTTAAAAAGGAATACAGACGATAAAATGCTGCTGTTAAATCATCATCTGTGGGCCGCCATTTCTTACGATTAGATGGCATTTTGAAGAATTTGCAATAACATGGGGTGTGCTATCCGACTTCCGCAGCCACCAAGTCGCTTATCAATGCTTTAACACGGGCACTGACTGTAAGTCCCAACTCATCATTACGTGCTGCTGCCGCCTGTTGAATTGATTCTTTGTTTGGTATTTTACGCATTTCGTACATATTCCGTTTGTCTACAGGCTTTTTCTGATCAGATATCTGATCGCATTCATCGACACAAAACAAATAATACTGAGTGATGTCAAATGTTTGCTGGGCGGATCTGAGAGTTTGTGTCGTCTCCACATAAGGGATTTGTGCAGGAGCGATGTTCGATTCGCGTGTATAATTTCTTCGACATTCTGTGTGAACGCAGATAGACGAAACGTCTACTAACTTTTCAGCGATCTCATCGTTACGCCTTATACTGCAGTTTCGTATGGTATCTAGGCCCCTTGGTACTACTACTGTATCTCCTTCCGACAATGCCTGCTGGCATAGGAGACACATGTCCTGCTTATCCATAATACTGATATGACAGTCGTATGTCCACACACAACAATCACTATATGAAGAGTACTATATCTGTATATGCAATATATAATTATCGATTTGGTACGAAAGTAAAACGTGCTACATTCGCGACAGTCTCTATGAAACTGACGAATGCTGCTTGTGACGTGTATTTAACCATTGAGTATGCATCCGATTGGCTAGCATCGTTTTAACAACGCTAACGTCAACAATCGATACAAGAGTGCGATTTATATATAGAAGAATTACTTGGGAGTTTTCTAACCAAACCTGGATTATTGCATTTTAATTGCATGTTCGTATCTGGAACAATTTGGTGCTATAACCACAAGCGCAAAGTTTTTACAATGGGAATTATGGTGTTACTGTAAATGAGATCGATGTGGTGTAAGATATCAGTGTTGAGAGCACATATTTTGAAATCAATGATGGTGAATGTTTTATCCATTAATGGTTATTACCATATTATAGGTAGACATCGGAAACATATGTGTAGCATCTGAAATTATGTTCAACTGGCTTAGTTCCCGAGATATTGCCAAAATATATACAGATTGGCGGCCATCTTGGATTTTCCGATTTTACGACTAACGCTCACCTCGAACAGTTTGGGAGACCAACCTATGTTATTTAGGAGGCTGAAAACATGTTAAGATACATACGTTTCATTTCTTTACTATTTTTGCCGACCAAAAATGCTTTGTTTACTGGAGTAATGGGTGTACAATGGTTGTACAGTAGAGCCTCGCTAAACCGGACAGATTTGTGTTCTTATGGTGGGCTTATTTGCCTGATTTACAGTGGAACATCTCTAAAGCGGACACCCTGGGACCTCCCAGGGTGTCCGGTTTAGAGAGGTTCCACTGTAAATGAAATAATACCAATGCTATGGATATAATATACACGTGTAATTAGAAGCGGGTAACGCAACTGAAGTGGTCAGTGGAAGTCGGAGTCTAACTCCCTCATGGAGCCTCTATCCATCGACGCCTTCAGTTGTAGTGTAGACAAGAGAAATAACCAATACTCCGACCAAATCATAGACGAGATCAGTTATGTCCCCTGACGAATGGAAACTCATTTCGCCCTAAAATGTGCGACATAAATGAAATCTACATATGGCAATGTGTCCTGGCCTAACATGGATGCCCACCAAATTAAACCTCTCTAAACCGGACACCGAGAAACATCGGTGTTCTTAATTATGGTGGTTCTAGTTTAGCGTCATCAATTATGTTAATATGTATTCCTGTTCACAAAGCACATACTCACTTCTTGCATCGCTTATTTGCCTACATGTATTTTACAGTGGAACATCTCTGAAGCAGACACCCTGAGGACCTCCCAGGGCGTCCGGTTTCGAGAGGTTTCGAGAGGTTCCACTGTATCTAGTTAGACGGTGGTGTTACCATTACAATAATTCTGAAATGAACGTATCGCCTGTTAACATCACACTGTACAGTTGGTGTGGCGTAACTCATTACACTGCCTCAATTAAATGAACAAAGAATAATTAATTTATGAAGATGTAGAATACACTGTACAGTGTATACGTCATACGTTTTATTTTTTATCGTGTTTTGTCCTATCAAATGAAGTCCGAAATTCAATACATTTTATAATGCATGCTCCAAGTCCACGTTTGATTGTTCTCCAAATTGACAAGTCATGTGTTGTCTGCTGTATATCTACTGCTCACCTGAGTTTCCCAGCTCCAGTTCCAAATGTCCAGGGGCCCGTTTCACTAAACTTCGTACGACTTAAGTGTTCATAAGTGCAAATTTAGGATCTTCTGGAAATTTCAATTGATGAATTTACATTTATTGAGCATACGCTGCATATGCAGCCTATGCTCAATAAATGTAAATCCAATAATTGTTTGCAAGAAAACATGTTAATGTGAAACTTACAGACTATGATAACCTTGCACTTAGTCGTATGAAGTTTAGTGAAACGAGACCACGAGTTTCCCATCTCCAGTTCCAAATGTCCAGGTAAGCACGAGCTGTTCCAATCAACCACTGACGTGAATGCCTACCGGATTTAGCACTCCAGATTCGCTGAGATTAAACACATCAGTGAATTCTAACAGTGCCAAGCACAGTAATAGCAAATTCGGGGTCGATGAAAATCTGTAGTTCCAACCAGTAGTGTAGTTCCAGTTTTAAATACCATTGTAGTTCCAGGGTCCAACCATCATTGTAGTTCCTGGGTCCAACCATCATTGTAGTTCCTGGGTCCAACCATCAATGTAGTTCCAGTGTACAACATCATTGTAGTCCCCGGGTCCAACCATCATTGTAGTCCCCGGGTCCAACCATCATTGTAGTTCCTGGGTCCAACCAGCATTGTAGTCCCCGGTCCAACCATCATTGTAATTCCTGGGTCCAAACAGTATTGTAATCCCCGGTCCAACCATCATTGTAGTTCATTGGTCCAACCAGCATTGTAGTCCCCGGGTCCAACCATCATTGTAGTTCCAGTGTCCAACCAGCATTGTAGTCCCCGGTCCAACCATCATTGCAGTTCTCGGGTCCAACCATCATTGTAGTTCCCGGGTCCAACCATCATTGTAGTTCCCGGGTCCAACCATCATTGTAGTTCCCGGGTCCAACCATCAATGTAGTTCCCGGGTCCAACCATCAATGTAATTCCCGGGTCCAACCATCAATGTAGTTCCCGGGTCCAACCATCAATGTAGTTCCCGGCCGGGTCCAACCATCAATGTAGTTCCCGGCCGGGTCCAACCATCAATGTAGTTCCCGGGTCCAACCATCATTGTAGTTCCCGGGTCCAACCATCAATGTAGTTCCCGGGTCCAACCATCATTGTAGTTCCTGGGTCCAACCATCATTGTAGTTCCCGGGTCCAACCATCATTGTAGTTCCCGGGTCCAACCATCATTGTAGTCCCCGGCCAGAATTGGAGATAGCAGTTCAAGCGTAAAAATGGCTATACTGTGGATACAGTGAAACCTCTCTAAACCGGACACCCTGTGAGGTCCCAGTGTGTCCGGTTTAGAGAGGTTTCATTGTGAATCAGGCATTTGATCATTCTGAGCCATAGCTGTGAGCTATGCAATCATGAACATACATTATCACCTAAAATAAATGACTAAGAAACTCATATAAAAAAAACACAATTGTTGTCTTGTGTCCGGTTTAGAGAGGTTCAACTGTACGAGGAAGGACTGAAATGAAGTTTGAAAGGTGCGCCAGCCGTCCAGAAAGAAGTAACGTTGGCAAACAGAATTACCTGCAATCTCCATCGATACTGCAATGTAGCAGTGACTGGAGAAATGGGAGGAGGGGGGGGGGGGGGGGGGGTATGGTATTTGTAACCGTGTAACTCCTGCTAAAATAATAGTACATTCGTGTAGCCCGATAACGATCTATGTTTGGCATGCTATTTATTTTCAGTATAAAAGTTATTAATTGACGGTTTCTAATTACATAGCGTCTATAATGAGAATAGATGTTTTTCTAAAATTGGTACAGTATGATCATTTTACAACAAGGAAATATCGAAATGTCACATGGTTTCCTTCCTGGTACAGTGGGGTCAGCGTGTAAGTGCACACACGAACGAACATGACAGGTTGGAACCAACCTGTCGTATTCGTTCGTGTGTGCACTTACACGCTGACCCCACTGTACATGTATAGGTTGTTTGTTTGTTTGTTGGGGTTTAGATGCCTTTGTTTGTTTGTTGGGGTTTAGATGCCTATCAACAGCTAAGGTCATTTAAGGCCGGGTTAATGGGTTTTGTACTAAATCCCATATAGTACCTGTACAAGTATATGTACAGTACATGTACATGTACAAATGGGGGGGGGGGATCCCAAAATCAGAACTGAATATTTACAATAAAAAAAATATGTTCAGCCCTGAAATCAGAATAATCCTGATCTGATGCCAGGTCCTCGCCACACCAGAATCACTTGACCCCCTCCCAAAATCAGTATGATCAGTAATAATCTTACTACTTTTATAATGGGCAAAAGCCCAATTCAACTTCCAGATAGCAAAAGAGCCAAAGATAAAAACGTACCCGAGGGCCAAACCAGGCAAATCGTGATTCCTATAAGGAGGAATTCCTGTCGTTAATTTATGCCAATGCGTTCGCCGATCAACCACCCACTGGTACTTGGGTATCGATCATAAATAAGACCTGGCATCGTTAAGCGAAAGTGAAAGTGAATGGGTTTAACGTCCCAGCAACTGCTAGGATCATATAGACGGGACCACAGTTTAACGTATCGTCCGACAGACCAGTGGGATGGAAATACTAAGAAAGTATTGTTGATGCCTAAGGCGAGGTTTGAACCCACAACCTCCGGAGTGTAAGTCAGGTGTTCTAACCCCTGGACCACAATCCATTACAATCGTTAAACGAAGCTAATCCCCTCTGGCAGCCTAAAACATCAAATCCTCAGTGACCTTGACCTTGGGCGGTCTGCGCTTTATCGCGGCAACACCGCGTCATTAGTTAATGTATGGTCTGAAGTGGAGAATTTGTCTTACCGGAGTCAATGCACCCAATCCAAATAGCACATGACCGTGACGTATAAAACCCACTGTGACAGATCAATGGCATCGCAGTGTTCTACGAGGATCGAACTCGCAGTCACAATATACAAAACCCATCGACCGACCACCACCGTTTATTTATACAGTCGAACCTCCACGAACGGCCACCTCTCTACAACAACACCCTCTCTGTAACAGCCGTTATTTTATATCCCAAATGGACGATTTGCTCTATATCTAACCCTTAGACTGCCGAGCACGAAAATTGTCATCTGATGTTGCTTTAACATTCTTTCTCAATAAAAACATGCTTTGACAGCACTTCAGAATCATTTCCATTTATTTTCTTCGATAACCGTCATCAAATACATGCTTTGACAGCATTTTAGAATCATTTCCATTCGATAATTATCATCAAATACATGCTTTGACAGCATTTTAGAATCATTTCCATTGGAAATGATTCTAAAATGCTGTCAAAGCATGTATTTGATGAGAATTATCATCGAAGAAAATAAATAAAACGTTTAATTCAGCATTAACCTCCCTACAACAGCCACCACTCTACAACAGCCACCTCTCTACAACAGCCAGTATTGCGTCTTCCCATGGGTGGCTGTTATAGAGGCTGCACTGTAACACATGCACATTATTTGTTGACAACGCGACACATATATATACCTACGGACTGTTAACTCGTATTATACAGCAACACAAACAGACCGACTAATTCATAGTGAAAACAGAGTTATGAAAGAAAACAAACCTTGTATGTTGACACATGGCTGAACGTCGTTTAAGTTGAGGCTCGGGTCACCAATCCCACCTCCACCTCTCACCCGCATTCACACGGCCCGTCGACAGTCGTCCAAACAACCGGAACTGACTCGTGATTTAAATATAAAATCAAGCACATTTTTCCGATTTTATTCTCGAAATCAGGTAGTTTAATTGGCCGATGCTGAGCTCAGCATCGGCCAATTAAACTTCCTGATTTCGAGAATGAGAACAGTACATTCTCATCAATGTGTATACCCTTGAGAGCCAACCCCCGCGGATCTTGCCGGTGTACAGGTTAGTCCGGGTACATGTACATTTCCTTCTCCATTGTTGGATACATATTTACCGCCTTTCACATCTGCTTTGTTTCGCTCCGTAGCACAACCTAACAATACCAAACTATTTGATCGTGGTGAGGCTCAGAGAGGGGACGCGATCCAGTAACCGTGGCAATTACGACAACGGTGTGGTTTTGAATGGCTTGGTGTTTACCACATTAAACAGGTATAAAGGATACGGGGTGGATTTCAGAAAACGTGATATGTACCTACCTATACAGGACTTGGTTCAGGAAATCCAACATCTTTCTAAGCTCACGAATTTGGTACACTTTCGAGTTTTGTTTCTGCATTTACACAGCACATGGGCAATGTATGGACAGGAGGATGTGATAACAGTTAGATCACGGTTCGTCCGCATGTACGAGGAGATAATCCACTCGCTAAAGCTCGCGGATTATCTCCTCGTACATGCGGACGAACAGTGATCTAACTATGGCTTATACATGTATATGCCAACACGCCCTTTCATCGCAGTGTTGTATCGCCGCATTTGTGCACTGTACGAGTGAGCTACATGTAGGATATCAGGGGCTACACTAGCCACGACTACCATAAGTCTATTTTCTCATGTTGCATGTAGTGACGACAGCAACAGTGACACGAAACCTTCACGGTACAGGACGTGGTAAAGGTAGCATTTAATTAAATATAGACATTATTTTTAAGAGAAACAAGATGTTCAATCAATTTGAATATACCATTGCTCTCGTTGATTGGTACTTATTGGTACTTATAACATACAGAGGGCCGTTTCACTAAACTCCGTACGACTAAATTGTTCGTAAAAGCAAAATTATGATAGTCTGTAAATTTCACATTAACATTGTTTTCTTGTAAACAATTTTTGGATTTACATTTATTGCAGCATATGCAGCCTATGTTCAATAAATGTAAATCCATTAATTGAAATTCCAGACGATCCTAAATTTGCACTTACGAACAGTTTAGTCGTACGAAGTTTAGTGAAACGGCCCCAGATGCGTAATTGATATAGTACATCCACCGAATCGAGTTGACACAGTTCCGTGAATGCGCTGCACAGTTGCCTAAATTGAAGGGGTTGGTGGGAGTAGTGGGGGCCACGCAAATTAATTCCGCACCAGCTCTTGCTTTGTTATCAAGTTTCGATGTTTTTACGGAACATGTAGGGACGGATTTTTTTATAATCGATATCGGCCAAATATGGCGATACTACAATGTGGAGTGGAGTGGGGGAGGTGGTGGTAGCTGGCGGGGAGGTGGCTGGTGGGGTGGGGGTTGATCGTAATTAATACAATACCGGTGCGCATTAATACACTGGGATACTATAGGTAAATGTACATTTAGTAGTTTTAGTATAGGTTCAACTAGAAAATGTGGTTATTGGATTTACATTTATTGAGCATAGGCTGCATATGCAGCCTATGCTCAATAAATGTAAATCCAATTCTGTCGACGCACTTAGGGCTCATATAGGTGATTTGAGAAACTGTTACAAAAACTTTAAAACCAAAATAAGACAGTCGGGCGTACGTACGATCAGTAGCGATGGTAATTGTATTAATGTGGAATGATGTAATGCACGTGTGCAATATGAAGATATTATCTGAAGGCAAACAGAAAGCAAAGGTGATTTCAGAAACTCTTACAATACAGTGGGGTCAGCGTGTAAGTGCACACATGAACGAACACGACAGGTTGGAACCAATCTGTTGTGTTCGTTCGTGTTTGCACTTACACGATGACCCCACTGTAACTTTCAAAACATAAACGGACGGACAGACAGACAGACAGACGGACAAACAGGGCGAAACATGTAGGGCACCGCCGATTCTGGACGGGGCTTTAACTGCATTGGGAGAATGCGAGATAAACGTTGTGTTGCACTGTCCCACTTAGTGAATGGACTATTGACACCAGTACGACAGGTAGTATAAGCAACTTCAATTAACAAGTTCACTCGGTTATTGTGTAACCAGTTCACCCCTATATAACTGCCATTGACTGGTTCGTGCTAATTTAATCATAATTTAATCATATGAGGAATAGGTTTTTAAAAAAAAAACCTGATAAATTCTGACGAATACTGTAGATCTTGAGGATGTGGTTAGAAACGAACCGGATCTGGGGCGCGTTTCACTAAACTTCGTACGACTAAAATGTTCGTAAGTGCAACTTTAGGATCGTCTGGAAATTTCAATTCATGTATTTACATTTATTGAGCATAGCCTATGCTCAATAAATGTAAATCCAATAATTGTTTACAAGAAAACAGTGTTAATGTGAAATTTACAGACTATAATAATTTAGCACTTACGAACATTTTAGTCGTACGAAATTTAGTGAAACGGCCCCCTGCAGTCTTGGCTTCATGATCTGTATAGTACGGTTGAAAGGGTTAACTTAATACTGTATCGATACATATTCAAATATATATATAGTATTATTAATAAAGCATATTCACATCTATGTTTAATGCAACAACAAACTTATTTGATTTGATCCATTCGATTATTATCGGAGCCCCCGTGGTGACCCGTGGTAGTCGGGTTATGTTTCACGGCAGGCAAACACAGGGCCACCGATACAAACATCGACAAATTGATCGTTTATAACGCCCGCCAGCTGACACACAGCACGCGAGACAAACATTGGGGCATATCATGAATACATTACCGACGAAATGTGAATACAATCTCATCTCTGTGTCCGATAGTGGATACTACGGAGCGCCGCAGGGGACGTAGAATTCTTTTTTTTATAATTCGTTCCCAAGAAATAACAATTCGTTCCCTAGATTTATTAATTCGTTCGAACGAAATAACAATTCGTTCTGACATATAGCAATTCGTTCCCACGATATAACAATTCGTTCCCACGATATAACAATTCGTTCCCACGTATAACAGTTCGTTCCCACGATATAAACAGTTCGTTTGCACGATATAACAGTTCGTTTGCACGGAATTAACAATTCGTTCCCTCAATTTAACAATTCGTTCCCTCGAATTAACAATTCGTTCCCACGAAATAACAATTCGTTCCCACGATATAACAATTCGTTCGCACGAATTAACAATTCGTTCCCACGAAATGACAATTCGTTCCCTCAAGTTAACAATTCGTTCCCTCGAATTAACAATTAGTTCCCACGAAATAATAATTCGTTCTCACAATATAACAATTCGTTCGCACGAAGTAACAATTCGTTCCCACGAAATGGCAATTCGTTCTCACGAAATGGCAATTCGTTCCCACGAAATTACAATTCGTTCCCTCAATTTGACAATTCGTTCACTCAATTTAACAATTGACAATTCGTTCCCTCAATTTAACAATTTGACAATTCGTTCCCTCAATTTGACAATTCGTTCCCTCAATTTAACAATTCGTTCCCTCAATTTAACAATTCGTTCCCTCAATTTAACAATTCGTTCCGTGGGAACGAATTGTTATTTCATGGGAACGAATTGTTAAATTGAGGGAACGAATCGTCATTTCGTGGGAAGGAATTGTTAAATTGAGGGAACGAATTGTCATTTGGTGGGAACGATATTGTTAAATTGAGGGAACAAATTGTTAAATTGAGGGAACGAATGTTATTTCGTGGGAGCGAATTAATAAAAGAAAGTCCATGTCCCCCGCGGGGCTCCGTAGATATTGGATACCATAATTAGGCTCACATTAAATCCATACGTGGCCAGGTACCAATGTATAGGGTACCATCCTTGTTGAGATGAAGGCCAACGATCATGATGAATGGCTCGAGTATTTCTGGCTGGAGTTGAGAGATGCGTATGGGTTTTGCGATCAGTGTAGATCCAGATCAGACTGTGCATCCGCACAGTCTGATCAGGATCTACACTGTTCGCCATTCCATCCATGAAACACCAGGCATGATCGGGCTACAACAGATCTGCTGAATATACAGACTATTTCACCCGCTCTGGAAATAAAGACCACATTATCATGGCATTGGCTGTAGAGGACAATTTACTCGTATACATTGGAACCTCTCTAAACCGGACACACTGTGAGGTCCCCAGGGTGCCCGGTTTAGAAACAAATAGAATATGTGTGCATAGAACACGGATGCCACACATACCACTTTGATAGCAAACGAGCAAAATTCCACGTCCAAAGGGGAGATAATCCATGACCCAGGGGTCGAATCAAAAATCGAAATAAACTTTGCGCATCTACTCATCATAAGGAAGCTACATACCAAGTTTCAGCTCTATACGACTTACAAGGACGGAAGGACGGACGGACGGACGGACGGACGGACGGACGGACGGACGGACAAGGGTAACACTAAATGCCCCCTCCGCTATCGTGGTGTGTCATAAAAGTAAGTATACACAGATTGCGTACCTGTCCGGTTTAGAGAGATTAACCCTTTCAACCCTAAGTAACTGGAATGGATTTTGATATGTTCATTTTGCAACCAACCCAACCGTCATAAAATGGTTTTCAGACTAGTCCATTTATGAAAAGGGGATATTTTTTGTTCTCAAAAATATTAAAATTACTTTCAAAAAGTTCAGATCCTGATGAGACGGCTCGTTACGAGCCGGCTCATCTGGATCTGCACTTTTTGCATAAACCGCTATAGCGGGATTTCGGGTTCAAAGGGTTAACATGTATATACTTATGTTTTGTAAAATGACACCGGCGATCCTTTGTAGAGTGTGTTCTGTAGCCTATTTCATCAACATTGCAAAGTATACTTTACTAGCAAAGTATACTTTGAGGGAGTAATCATTTATTTTTCCTGAAATGCATTATTTCATATAGAACTAACAAATGCATATATTTCATGATTAAAAGTATGCAGAATTATTATACTGAATTTAATACATTATCACAGCCAAATTGGCTGTGATAATGTAATAAATTCAGTATAATAAAAATTAATAAATTTATCATAAAATTGAAAATTTCTCCCTCAAAGTATACTTTGCTACTAAAGTATACTTTGCAATGTTGATGAAATGGGCTACTGGTTTCGTCCCGTTTATTACGGTTACAGTCACGATCTGTACACCTCAAGGTTTGGATGCAAACAAATTACAGGTGCACCTATAAAATTGTACAGGTGCACCTATAACATATACATGTGCAGCTGTAAATCTTGTTAGGTGCACCTGTCATTTTAATTTCGACACCATAGTACATTGCCGAATTCTGTATCGCTGAAGTGTGAAGATGTGTGTTTTTTATGTTGGCTTTTTGGTCTCATGGTAAAAACGTTTAAACTTTATTTATTTCACAACGATTACAAACAAGCGCGAGAACATTTATACAAATGCTTTCGCTGGCACAGATTGGGGGCGTAAGGGTGACCCTTAATGTGAGAGGAAACCGGAGTATCCGGATGAAACCCACTTGTCCGGTCTGGCGATCAACTTACCATCTCACAGCCGAGGATTGAACCCGCTCGCATTGGGGAGAAGCGCGCTCGTTACCGATTGCGCTAGTCATAGAAAGTGAAAGTGAAAGGGTTTAACGTCCCACCAACAGCTAAGGTCATATACAGACGGGACCACAGTTTTAAAGTCTCATCCGACAGACCAGTGGGATGGAAATACTATGAAAGTATTTTTGTCCTAGGCGAGGTTTGAACCCACAACCTCCGGATTGGAAGTGTTCTAACCCCTATGCCACAGTGTCGACCGCCAGATGCCGCCAATATGCGACTGTATTCTTATCTCACATTTAGCGCAACACAATATCGCACAAAAAGAACGTTGAATAATTCATCGATGGTATCACTGTCTGCGTAAATGTTTAACATTGTTCACCGCGAGTTGATTCCGGCGTGCAAGTACAGTGGAACCTCTCCAAACCGGACACCCTGGTCCCAGGGTGTCCGGTTTGGAGATGTTCCACTGTAAATCAGACATGTGAGCACTTCATGACACATTCTAGTGTTTTGCAATCATGAAAAGTCATTGTAATCAGAGATATATAACAGCGAAACACGACTAAGCTGAACACCCATACTAGTATCTTCCCGAGTGTCCGGTTTAGAGGGGTTTCACTGTATTCATTCGCAGCTATAGTGGATGACGCAAGACATGCAAGCTGTAATTTAAGCGGTCGGTTGGCAGAACTATTATCCTGTGGCATGATCAGGTGATGCACTGGCCACACATGCTATAAGCATCCTTTATCCAGTAATACTCGCGGACAAGGCGCTTGTCTGGTCCCTAATGCAACAAGGGCATCGTTATGACGAAGCTAATCCCAAGGAAACAAACGTTAAAGCATTTGTCTTACAAACAAGGGGCCAGTTTCACTAAATTTCTTACAACAACAAGAGCTGTAGGAGAACAGTATAGCTCGACTACGAGGGTTGTCGATGTACACATAGCTTGACAAACAAGGTGGCTGCGGCCTGCATAAAAACCTTAACCAAGGTTGACTAAAAAATTTAACCAAGGGAAATTAAGTAAGTAATTCAAGGTTAAATGTAGGTCAATGACAGATATAGGTCAGGGGTTATTGATGTACATCACTAGGAGATAAAGTTTTCCAAGTATGGTTGCTGTAGGCCCAGGAGTATTCCATATACAAGCTTGACTAAAAACCTTAACCAAGGGGAAATAACTAAGTAATCCAAGGATAAAAGTAGGTCAAGGTAAAATATAGGTCAGGGATTATTGATGTACATCACTAGGAGATGAAGTTGTCCAAGTATGGTTGATGTAGGCCCAGGAGTATTCCATATACAAGCTTGACTATAAACATTAACCAAGTAATTGAAGGTTAAATGTAGGTGAAGGTAAAATATAGGTCAGGGGTTATTGATGTACATCCCTATGAGAAAAAGTTATCCAAGTATGGTGTCTGTATGCACAATAGTATTCCATATACAAGCTTCACTAAAAACCTTAACCAAGGTTGACTAAAAACCTTAACCAAGGGGAATTAACTAATTAATTCAAGGTTAAATGTAGGTCAAGGTGAAATATAGGTCAGGGGTTGTTGATGTACATCACTAGGAGGTGAAGTTGTCCAAGTATGGTTGGTGTAGGGCCAGGAGTATTCCATCTACAAGGTTGACTAAAAACCTTAACCAAAGTATGGAATTAACTAAGTAATGCAAGAGGAAATGTAGGTCAAGGTCAAATATAGACCAGGGGTTATTGGATGTACATCGCTATGAGAAAAGGTTGTCCAAGTATGGTGTCTGTATGCACAATAGTATTCCATATAGAAAGCTTGACTAAAAACCTTAACCAAGGTTGACTACAAACCTTAACCAAGTGGAATTAACTAAGTAATTAAAGGTTAAATGTAGGTCAAAGTCAAATATAGGTCAGGGATTGTTGATGTACATCATTAGGAGATAAAGTTGTCCAAGTATGGTTGGTGTAGGGCCAGGAGTATTCCATGTACAAGCCTGACTAAAAACCTTAACCAAAGAGAATTAACTAATTAAAGAGGAAATGTAGGTCAAGGTCAAATGTAGGTCAAGGTCAAATGTAGGTCAAGGTCAAATGTAGGTCAATGTCAAATGTAGGTCAATGTCAAATGTAGGTCAATGTCAAATATAGGTCAATGTCAAATATAGGTCAAGGTCAAATGTAGGTCAATTGTCAAATATGTCAAGTAGATCAAGGTATTGCAATAGTAGGATCCCAAGGTATTGGATGTACATCCCTAGGAGATGAAGTTGTCCAAGTATGGTGGGTGTAGGGCCAGAGTATTCAATATACAAGCTTGAATAACTAAAAACCTTAACCAAGGAGAATTAACTAAGTAATTGAAGAGGAAATGTAGGTCAAGGTCAAATATAGATCAGGGGTTATTGATGTACATCCCTATGAGAAAAGGTTGTCCAAGTATGGTGTCTGTATGCACAATAGTATTCCATGTACAAGCTTGACTAAAAACCTTAACCAAGGTTGACTAAAAACCTTAACCAAGGGGAATTAGGTAATTCAAGGTTAAACATAGGTCAAGGTTAAATGTAGGTCAAGGTCAAATATAGGTCAAGGTCAAATATAGGTCAGGAGTTGTTGATGTACATCACTAGGATATAAAGTTGTCCAAGTATGGTTGGTGTAGGGCCAGGAGTATTCCATGTACAAGGTTGACTAAAAACCTTAACCAAAGGGAATTAACTAAGTAATGCAAGAGGAAATGTAGGTCAATGTCAAATATAGACCAGGGGTTATTGGATGTACATCGCTATGAGAAAAGATTGTCCAAGTATGGTGTCTGTATGCACAATAGTATTCCATATAGAAAGCTTGACCAAAAACCTTAACCAAGGTTGACTAAAAACCTTAACCAATGGGGAATTAACTAGGTAATTCAAGGTTAAATATAGGTCAATGTTAAATGTAGGTCAAGGTTAAATGTAGGTCAAGGTCAAATATAGGTCAAGGTCAAATATAGGTCAAGGTCAAATATAGGTCAGGGGTTGTTGATGTACATCACTAGGAGATAAAGTTGTCCAAGTATGGTTGGTGTAGGGCCAGGAGTATTCCATGTACAAGGTTGACTAAAAACCTTAACCAAAGAGAATTAACTAAGTAATTCAAGAGGAAATGTAGGTCAATGTCAAATATAGATCAGGGGTTATTGATGTACATCCCTAGGATATGAAGTTGTCCAAGTATGGTGGATGTAGGGCCAGGAGTATTCCATATACAAGCTTGACTAAAAACCTTAACCAAGGAGAATTAACAAAGTAATTGAAGAGGAAATGTAGGTCAAGGTCAAATATAGATCAGGGGTTATTGATGTACATCCCTGTGATAAAAGGTTGTCCAAGTATGGTGCCTGTATGCACAATAGTATTCCATGTACAAGCTTGACTAAATACCTTAACCAAGGTTGACTAAAAAAACCTTTACCTTAACCAAGGTTGACTAAAAAAACCTTAACCAAGAGGAATTAACTAGGTAATTCAAGGTTAAATGTAGGTCAAGGTGAAATATAGGTCAGGGGTTGTTGATGTAGATCACTAGGAGATAAAGTTGTCCAAGTATGGTTGGTGTAGGGCCAGGAGTATTCCATGTACAAGGTTGACTAAAAACCTTAACCAAAGAGAATTAACTAAGTAATTCAAGTGGAAATTTAGGTCAAGGTCAAATATAGATCAGGGGTTACTGATGTACATCCCTAGGAGATGAAGTTGTCAAAGTATGGTGGGTGTAGGGCCGGGAGTATTCCATATACAAGCTTGACTAAAAACCTTAACCAAGGGAAATTAACTAAGTAATTGAAGAGGAAGTGTAGGTCAAGGTCAAATATAGACCAGTGGTTATTGATGTACATCCATATGAGAAAAGGTTGTCCAAGTATGGTGTCTGTATGTACAATAGTATTTCATGTACAAGCTTGACTAAAAACCTTAACCAAGGTTGACTAAAAACGTTAACCAATGTGAATTAACTAGGTAATTCAAGGTTAAATGTAGGTCAAGATCAAATATAGGTCAGGGGTTGTGATGTACATCACTAGGAGATAAAGTTGTCCAAGTATGGTTGGTGTAGGGCCAGGAGTATTCCATGTACAAGGTTGACTAAATACCTTAACCAAAGAGAATTACCTAAGTAATTCAAGAGGAAATGTAGGTCAAGGTCAAATATAGATCAGGTGTTACTGATGTACATCCCTAGGAGATGAAGTTGTCCAAGTATGGTGGGTGTAGGGCCAGGAGTATTCCATATACAAGCTTGACTAAAAACCTTAACCAAGGGGAATTAACTAAAACCTTAACCAAGGGGAATTAACTAAGTAATTCAAGAGGAAATGTAGGTCAAGGTCAAATATAGATCAGGGGTTATTGATGTACATCACTAGGAGATGAAGTTGTCAAAGTATGGTGGGTGTAGGGCCAGTAGTATTCCATATACAAGGTTGACTAAAAACCTTAACCAAGGCGTGACGGTGACGCCGACGCCGACGCCGACACCGACACCGACACCGACGCCGACGCCGACGCCGACGCCAACGCCGACGCCAACAACATAAGCTCTACTTATTCTTCGAATAGTCGAGCTAAAAGTGTTCGTAAGTGCAAATTTGGAATCGTCTGGAAATTTCAATTGGATTTACATTTATTGAGCATAGGCTGCATATAAAACTGCATATAGGCTGCATATAAAACATTGTTAACGTCAAATTTACAGACTATCATCAGTTTTCACTTACGAGGCTTACGGAATACCCCCCGCGTGGGCCCAGGTACCCCTAAATGATGTACAAATTTCCAAGTGTGTGGGCTTGTGACCTTGACTCTGGGATTAGCGCGAGCGGCATGAACGTGAATTTGTCACAGGGTGGTAGAGGTCTATTGGAGCAATGAGTGTGTGAAATGTGAAGCAGATCCGAGCAAGGAAATAGAAGTTATAACCGATTTCGCTGATGTTAAGTTTTGTAAAGAGACTACCGTATAACCTCGAATTAACGCCCCCGTAGGCGTTACATTTTACAAAGGGGGGGGGGGCGTTTATTTGTCACAGGGTGGTAGAGGTCCATTGGAGCAATGAGTGTGTGAAATGTGAAGCAGATCCGAGCAAGGAAATAGAAGTTATAACCGATTTCTCTGATGTTAAGTTTTGTAAAGAGACTACCGTATAACCTCGAATTAACGCCCCCGGAGGCGTTACATTTTACAAAAGGGGGGGGGGGGGGGGGGGGGGGGGGGGGGGGGGGGCGTTTATTAGCCAGAAAAAAAATATAAAAAATTACCAAGGACCGCCAATTTCAAACACAAATAAGGATTTAAAGATTATTTGTGTTTGAAATTGGCGGTCATTGGTATAATATTTACGGGGGGTGGATGGCGTTTATTAGGAGGGGGGCGTTAATTCGAGGTTATACGGTATGTATGTGACGTTGACCTCGAGATCAGCGGGGATTTGTCACAGCATATGAAATATTAAGTATTTTCAATGAAAGAAATAGAAGTTATAACATATTTCTCTGATGTTAAGTTTTGTAAAGAGACTAAGTATGTGACCTTCACCTTGGGATCAGCGGGGGTTGGACAGTCGTAGATTTGTCACAGCATGATAGTACAACCTCAGAGGAATGCACAAGTGAAATAATAAGAATTTTCAATGAAGGAAATAGAAGTTATAACTTATTTCTCTGATGTTAAGTTTTGTAAAGAGACAAAGTATTTGACCTTGACCTTGGGATCAGCGGGGGTTGGCACAGCATGGTAGTAGAGCCTTACAGGAATGCATGTGTGAAATATTAAGCACTTTAGATGAAAGAAATAGAAGCTATAACAATGTTAAGTTTACGGACTAAGTATTTGACCTTGACCTTGGGATCTGCGGGGGTTGGACGGTCGTGGATTTGATACAGCATGGTAGTAGAGCCTTACAGGAATGCATGTGTGAAATATCAAGCCTTTTAGATGAAGGAAATAGAAGTTATAACAATATTTCTCTGATGTTAAGTTTACGGACGCACGGACGGACGCACGGACGCACGCACGGACGCACGCACGGACGGACGGACGGACGGACGGACGGACGAAGACGGACGGACGGACGGACGGACGGACGGACAACCCGACTCCAGTATGCCCTCCACAGCTCGTTGCGGGGGGTATAACTAGAAATGTGGCCTGTCGGCACACGAATGCCCCCGCTGGCAGCCAAAGAAAACACAGGTTTAAACAAAAAGGTTTAACGTCCCAACAACAGATAAGGTCATAGAGACGGGACCACAGTTTCAAGTCTCATCCGACAAACCAGCGGGATGGAAATTCTAAGAAAGTATTTTGATGCCCTATGCGAGATTTGAACCCACAGCCTCCGGATTGTAAGTCGGGTCTTCTAACCCCTAGGCTATTACCCATCCCTTCGAACGCGTCAAGTATGTGACATTGACCCTGGGCTTAGCGGGAGCGGGACGATCGTGGATTAGTCACACGGCGGTAGTGAGTGAGTGAGTGAATAGGGTTTAACGTCCGCTTTTCTGACATAGAGGTACAAGCCTCAGTGAGTCTACACGCAGACGGGTCAACGGGGTCGTGTCCCGTATCCACCTGTCCGAGGGGGGTAAATCCCAACTTCAGAACTCAATATTTACAATCAAAATATATATTCAGTCCTGAAATTAGAACAACCTGATCTGGTGCCAGGCCCTCGCCACACCAGCATCATTTATCCCATCCCCTAAAAGTAATAGGATTAGTGCTAATCTTACTTTTATATATGGGGCATAGCCTGACTCGACTCTCACATACAAGAAAGCCAAAAATGTACATGAGGGCCAAATCCGGTATAGTGGGTTCCGGAAAGTATGAACCCAATCGTTAAGCCAGTTTAGTCGCCTTTTACGACAAGCAATGGCTACTGCAGCACTATTCTCAGGATCAGTTGATCCCGCCCCGGTGCCTGCACGGGGCCACACGGCGGTAGAGAACCATTAAAGCAAAGCGTGTGTGAAATATCAAGCAGAGCTTAGCGGAGCGGTACCATAGTGGAATTTGTCACAGGGTGGTAGAGGACCATTGGAGCAATATGTGCGACACATTAAGCAGATCCGTGCAAGGAAACAGTTAAGTATAAGACATTTACCCGAGCGTTAAGGTTTCGGGACGTACTGATGCCGGTAACACTATATGTCCCCCTCACCATTCGGTGGTGAGGACATACAAATGGGTGGGAGCATAAACATGTTTACCATATAGATGAGATGAGTAAACGTTGAATGCTGCTAGCCTGGAATAACTCCGCAAGTGAAGTAACATTGGCGTGCTTACGTCCGGTATCCATGAAGTCAATGTGGCAATGATTTAGTAAAGGGGCATAACTCATGGCTCGTGTGCAAATATCGAGATCACGTTTGCCGATTATGAAGTCAATCTATACGGAGCATACAAATTAGAAATAAGAAACTGTACTCCCGTTAATTGGCTACAACGTTTTTCTATTACACGTATAAACTTGAATATGGGTCAGATTGTACGACTAGAGTGCAGCTACCTGGTTAGTCTGATATTTCCACACGGTGACAAACGTGTTTCGGGTGACTGGGTAAATCAAAAGTACTGAAAGTACTGAAATATATTATCTCCACACAAACTGATCACTTGCGGAACTAGAGACTGAAAGTTGCATATTTTCTCAATCATCATCCAGAGGCAAATGTACTGTGATGGTGCAAACCCATTCCCATCGATACGTTTTCTCTAGAATAAAGTAATGTTTGAAACTCCCAGAACAAATTGTACGAAACTGGCGGCTAACTAGTCACTGCTACCTGCAAGACAGACCAAAACGCCATAGTACTTGGTCATACTCGTCGTTTAGGCGTAGCACGACAATATGGCTGCACCCATAGAAATTTGCATGACATAATATGCTATCTCAAGGGAGATAACATATACAAACGCTTTTCAACAACGTGGACGTGCTCGTGACAGGTAACTGACCAGTTGTATTTTGAATACCCGAGTGGACAGAGAATTCATCAACTAGATAATGTGTTCATAGAACGATTCCCCACATATCGTTTTGATAATAAACGCGGCTAAAAGGGGAGATAATCCATGACCCGGGGTCGAATCAAAACTCTAAATAAAATTGCGCATCTACTCGCCAGAAGGAAGCTACATACCAAGTTCCAGGTATGTAGCTATCACGGTTTAACAGTTTTATGAGTTACATGGCACAATTGCCAAATTCTAGGTCTAAAAGGGGAGATAATCCATGACCGGGGGTCGAATCAAAACTCAAAATAAACTTTGCGCATCTACTCATAAGGAAGCTACGTATCAAGTTTCCGGTCTGTAGATAGTACGATTTAAAAGTTTTACCAGTTACAAGGCAAAATTGTGAAAAAGTCAAAAAGGGGGAGATAATAAATGAACCGGGGGGAGGGGGGGGGGGGGTCGAACCAAAATTCGGTTGCGCATTTACTCATCGTAAGGAATCCACATACCAAGTTTCAGGCCTGTAACTGTTCGGGTTTATCAGGCCTGTAGCTGTAAGGGTATAACAGTTTTACGAGTTACAAGCCAAAATTGGAAAGTTCTAAGTCGAAAAGGGGGAGATAATCCATGACCCGGGGGTGGAATAAAAAATCGTAATAAACTTTGCGTTGTGCACCTACTCATCATAAAGAAGCTACATACAATGTACCAAGTTTCAGGTCTGTAGCTAGTATGGATTACACGTTTTACTAGTTACAAGGTTGATGACGGACGGACGGACGGATGGACGGAGGGAAAGACGGACGGGACGGACGGGACGGATGGGACGGAAGGGACTGATGGACAGGACGGACGTTCAAATGTAACACTAAATGCCCCCCCCCCCCCACCCCGCCACCACTATTGTCGGGGCATAAAAAGTCGCAAACACATCAGTTTTCATTTTGAAAACATGCCGCGTTTATCTGAAGCGAAGCGAAATCGGGCAATTGGGATGTTGCGCGCTGGCACTACTCCCGTTGCCGCCATTCGCTTGTTTGGTTGCACCGTGGCAACCATTCTTGCCTTGATGCGTATGTATTGAATTTATTCGCCGAAGTTATTTTTGCAGACTTCCGGGTGTAACGAATGGCAAGTCGAACAGTTGTACGCACTGCTGTCTGCACAAAAAGTAAATCGAGTAATAACTAGTAAATAGTGGTCGGCGGGATGTGGGGGCTGGGGGTAACACTAAATACCCCTACCAATATGGTAGTGGGGCATAACAATGACATCGTGATCACTAAGCTGATCTACTCGCTGGCAGCCTTGATAATAAAATGAACACAAGTTCTCAAATCCCATGAATTATTGACGTGCAATAATATTTAACTGTAACAGTATTACCGTCTGTTCCACGTTTTGCTGCCGACGAACTTTTGGCTATTAAACACATTAAATCTAAAACATATTTAAAAGTAAGTACTTTTTCAGAACACCCAAGGTCAAGGTTACTAAGGACTGACATTGACCCTGAAGATTCTGGGGCCCGCCAATTTTGTTTGAATAGTCCTATATTCATGTACATATCATAGTAAACGTATGTATAACGTTTGATGATTGTAGCTGACGCCGCCGACTCCGGAAAAGTAAAACCTATGTCTCGCTTTCCACTTTCGCGGGCGAGACAAAAAACTATATATTCAGCCCTAAAATCAAGATAATCCTGATCCGATGCCAGGTCCTCGCCATATCAGAATCATTTGGCCCCTCCCAAAAGAGCCAACTATAAAAACGTACATGAGGGCCAAAACAGGCAAATCGTGATTCCTATAAGGAGGAATCCCTACCATTTATTTACGTCGTCGCGTTCGCCCGACCAACCATCCACTTTGCGACCAGTACAGATCCAGATCAACCTGTGCATCCGCACAATCTGATCAGGATCTGCATTAGTCACCATTCCATCAATGAGACGCTCGCCATGCTTCCAACATACATAGATTATCAAAAGGCATCAGGGGTGTGCTATTCGATCAGGATCTTCACTGATCGCAAACACCATAAGCCTAATTTTCCAGTCACGGCCACATATCAGGCAGTGTAGTATAACTGCTCTAAATCTGAAACCAGAAGGACCCCGTTGTGTTCAGTTGAGAGATGTTTCCACTGTATATCCCGTGTATGAGCCATCCAAGACACATTTATTTCTTCCTACATCATGCACAGCCGTTATTATTAGATGTAAATAAACAAAGAGTTGTCCGAAGACAACGACGCTCGCCTGTTGGCAGCCTTGACTCAACGGTGGGACTAACATTACTATTAACATTTCCACACATACTATTTGAACGAACTAACTGACCTTGACATTGGTGCCAGGGTGGACGATGTGTCGTGCATTGTTACAGCAATATAGAGCATCATCAGATGATGAATAATTGACACATCAAAGTGTTCTCAGTAGCCTATTTCACCAACATCGCAAAGTATACTTTTCTAGCAAAGTATACTTTGAGGGAGTAATCATTTATTTTTCCTGAAATGGCAACTAAAGACTGCATATATTTCATGATTAAAAGTATGTAGAATTATTATACTGAATGTATTACATTATCACAGCCATTTTGGCTGTGATAATGTAATAAATTCAGTATAATAAAACATAATAAATGTATCCTAAAATTGAAAATTTCTCCCTCAAAGTATACTTTGCTAGATAAGTATATTTTGCAATGTTGGTGAAATAGGCTACTGTAACAAAACATCAATTGTATTTAGAAATTGACACCAACGTTCAGTTTATGAATTCACTAAGTTTGTGACCTTGACCTTGGGGTCAGGGATGGGCGGTGGGTCGTGGATTTGCTACAACACGATCGATAGAGAATCATCAAATTGATGCGTTTATGAAATATCAAAGCGCTCCCTGTAAAGAAAGATATAAGATATTGACGCCAAAGTTAAGTTTATGAACGAACTAATTGTGTGACATTGACCTTGGGATAAGGCGTGGGCACGGGGTTGTGGATTTGCTACAGCACGAGAGAGAATCGCCAGATTAATGCATGTATGAAATATCAAAGCGTTCCCAGTAACGAAACAGAAGTTGTAAGACATTTACCATAACGTTAAGTTTATAAACGTGCCAAGTTTGTGACCTTGACCTTGGGATAAGGGCTGAGCGGTGGGTGGTGGACTTATTACAGCATCACAGAAAATCATCAGATTGATGCATGTATGAAATATCAAGGCGCTCCCTGCAAAGGAACAGAAGTTATAAGAATTTTACCCCAACGTTAAGTTTATGAACGCACTATGTTTGTGCCTTGAACTTGGGATAATGGGTAGTGGTGGGTTGTGGATTTGCTATTATAGGAATGAATGGCCTTTGTGGAATTTATCGGGGTATAAACTTGGAAAAGTCGCGGGAATTCTGGACGAAGGCCGGAATTCCTTTCTTCGTGTGTTTATTTTCCGTTTTCTTAAGAATTATTTTAACTGCGCCTCACGGATACGGAAAGTAGTTCGGTATGGGAGTTTACTGGGATATAAATTTTGGACAGAGACTTGCTACGGGCCAATCAAATGTTAGGGAATTGTGTAAATATTTGTGTGCTGGAATTATAGCATGATAGTGGGTCATCTGAGGAATGCATGTATGAACTATTAAAGTGTTACATGAAAAGAAACAGAAGAGTTATAAGACATTTATCCCAACGTTATGTTTGACGACACCGACGACGCCGACGACGACGAAGGGGGTATGCAATTAGCTCTTTCTGCACTTCGTGCAGGCGAGCTAAAATGAAACAAACTTATATGTAACCAGATATACAATGGCCTAATGGACATGGGTCCAACACACGCGGGTCACCTGTGATGGATTGGTCTAAATCCACGGCAGGCAGTGTAGACCATGGCCGCCAATAGACTTGTCAAATATTTGTGTAAAGGGAAATAAAAAATGCATCACGGACTGATTGACGACCGCCGTATGCTCACACATGCTGATCAGGGGCTATGGTGGCCGAACATGCCGTAGAGACCATTTTCTAATGGATGGACACCTATCAGAGACTGTACGCTGTATCATATGCGTTATTGCCATCAGTAAAACACGGTGTTACGTTATTGCCATCAGCAAAACACGGCGTTATGTTATTGCCATCAGTAAAACACGGTGTTACGTTATTGCCATCAGTAAAACACGGTGTTACGTTATTGCCATCAGTAAAACACGGTGTTACGTTATTACCATCAGTAAAACACGGTGTTACTTATTGCCTCATAAAACACGCGTACGTTATTGCCACAGTCACGGCGTTACGTTATTACCATCAGTAAAACACGTGTTACGTTATTGCCATCAGTAAAACACGGTGTTACGTTATTACCATCAGTAAAACACGGTGTTACGTTATTGCCATCAGTAAAACACGGCGTTACGTTATTGCCATCAGTAAAACACGGCGTTACGTTATTACCATCAGTAAAACACGTGTTACGTTATTGCCATCAGTAAAACACGGCGTTACGTTATTGCCATCAGTAAAACACGGCGTTCAGTAAAACACGGTGTTACGTTATTACCATCAGTAAAACACGGTGTTATTCTAATTTAGCGGCGGATTGTGCAAAAGGACAACCATATGCGAGAGTGATACAAATATCGTGGACTTTGCTATAGTTTGCTTCTTACTAGGAACATAATCATACGGAGCCCCGCAGGGACATATATATTTTTTTATTAATTCGTTTCCACGAAATAACAATTCGTCCCCTCAATTTAACAATTCGTTCCCACGAAATAATAATTCGTTTCCCTCAATTTAACAATTCGTTCCCACGATATAACAATTCGTTCCCACGATATAACAATTCGTTCCCTCGAATTAACAATTCGTTCCCACGTTTTGACATTCACATTTCAAACGCCTTGAACGATGTACATTATACATGTATATACATTTATGTATCCATAGTAACGAGACACCGGTCGCTATTTCTGTCATTAGGTCACTTGTCTACATGTGCCCTAGTAAATGTATTTAGACCGAGATCTAGTACGGACCATGATATGTGGCTGTGACTGGAGAAATGGGGCTTATGACAATTCTGATCAGTGTAGCTCCTGATCAAATAGTACACTCCTGTAACACAATAACGATATATACCGACGATTAACAGCATGCCGTACATTTCATTGATGGATTGGCGAACAGTGCAGATCCTGATCAGCCTGTGCACAAGCTGATCTGGATCTTCACTGGTCTCAAAACCCATAAGCCCCATTTTCTCCAGGCCCAGCCACATATTAGTTGCTAGTTGACCACCATCGACCACTGGCAATTAATGGCTAGCAGCGGAATATAAATAGACAAACGCGAGAGCATTCCCTGGTTATCGGATCGATCCGTTACGTAACATCCCCATATGGTGTCGTCAACAGCGTTTCGTCATGGTAACGTCGACCTTGCAATGGAGGTCTTGTTATTGCATTCAATATCTGCTTATTATTCATGTGTCAGTCGGTATACGTCGTGTTACCTATTAACAAATCTGTTCGCACCTCGGTGACAAGTAATAACACACATTTATCTACGAGCGAAATGCCCCCGGGGCGAACAGATGACGTTGTAGAATCGTGTCCGTGGGAAAAAGGTTATGGGGGTGACTGGATAGTTGGGGGCTTATGGCCTCTGCGACCAGTATAGATCCAGATCAGCATGGGCTTACAGTTAGTTAATGACCTTACATTTAATGGAAGGGGGATGATTGGTTTAACGAACCTTCCATACCCGGCATATGCTTACAGTTTCGCTATTCAGTTATGCAAGCATTCACGGTGTGTTTAATGAAAGCGTGAGGTCGCCATTAGGCCATGTGGTTGTGCTTGCTATCAGGGGATACACTGGTCAAGAATCAAGGTCCTTAACCCTTTCACCCCTAAGTAACTGGAATGGATTTTAATATGTACATTTTGCAACCAATCCAATCGTTACAAAATGATTTTCACGCTAAATCTTATAAAAAGGGTGTGTTTTTGTTCTCAGAAAGTATGAACATTACTTGGAAAAAGTGCAGATCCTGATGACTCGTCCGCGGCTACTAACCAACTCTACCACTGAGTAATTCGTCCGTTGGCCAAGTTATATTTGGTCTATAGTGATTTCGATTCGGCTTTTAAGGGTGGGAATTGGCTCGAACGCCTTCCAACGCTGAACTAAAATGTGTCGTCTGTTTATTTTTATTTTCCAATTGTTCTCATCAAAACCATGTTTTGACAACATTTTAGAATCATTGCCAATGTAAATGATTCTAAAGTGTTGTCAAACCATGTTGTATTGAGAAAAAAGATATATAGTGTTTGCACATGTTGACTATGATCTGTGGGGTTCAAATGATTAATTCCTATTTATATGCCAGTGACGATGCGTAACTAAACTACGAAATTACATTCCTGCTGTCTGTTGATTACTAATTAACGGCCTTGTTCGATATAGTCAGTGACATGTCGTGAATGCCAATTTTTCGCTGGTTAATAAAAGCACTATTAACGGGTACCATGGTAACCAGACAATGCGGCGTTTACACAACAGGCTGCATAGCGAGTAATTTCACCGACTGTGCATATACCTGCGATATAAGTTACAGTGGTATCATTGTTTTAGCAACATAATTCGTAAATAATGAGTTGGCAGCAATTACAATTTTTCATAACTTTATTTTCCTTTTAATCAAAACCAAAACCAGTTTTCTAAAACAGTACGCCGTAAGTCACCTTATTACATTACAAAATGTTCGGAAATATTCTACTCCATCTACTACAGTATGTGTAAATTACACGAAGTCGCAAAATGCTTCCAAAAATCGTGTCCGTTTAGGAATTGGATCATAAGCAAAATATAGAATAGTATGTTAGTGCCATGAATGGGAAAAAATATCTGGCAAGGCTCAGGAAACGGGATGGGCGAGGCTCTGCCGAGCACATCCCGTTTCCGTGCCGCGCCAGATATGTTTTCCCATTCACGGCACTAACCTACTATCCTATTTATCCCGTCAACACATACAACTGGCTGTAAAATGCAAAAAATAGTATTGACTGGATATCAAAAATGTTTCACGGCACCGTGTTTCATGGCACATACGCACTGTGTTGACGGGATAATATGTATTATTCAACTGTGCATAGTAAAATCGAATACGTAAAGTTAAATAGTTATTCAACCTTTAAATCATGGTTTTTATGGAGATTTGAGAATATAACATTCAACATAGCATTCGCCTACTAAAAGTCCCCGCGAAGGGTATATAACGAAATAAATAGTATACGCCCACTTAATATACAGAGTAAACAAGAACTAAAGACACATTTACACGATTGTTACCAAACAACAGAACCTTCCGACTTCCAACACGTAAATACGTGCTGATTGGAATTGAGCATCAGCTCTGCCAAAATGAATTCAATAATTAAGTTTGTAGTAACGTAAACACAACATGCTCCCAGACCTCCAGAATAGCTTTGTGTCTAAATAGTATTGTACCCACCGATTTAAAATGAAATGTTCGTAAGTGAAAATTTAGGATTGTCTGGAACTTTCAATTCATGGATTTATATTTATTGAGCATAGGCTGCATATGCAGCCTATGCTCAATAAATATAAATCCATGAATCCATTTGTGAAACTCTACCCTGGATCTGGAGCTATGTGTTCCTATTTACATGCTAGTCAAAATACTGGAATATTCAGCAATGATTGACAACATATAAGGAAACTTCCGGAAAATGTATACGGCAAATTACGACGATAGACAAGTACGTCTTTAGCTAGCAAACAAACAAACATACAAACAGAAATACGCACAAACAAGGACACAAATGTTCCTGTTTGAACAAACAAACGACATTGCGTCACTGGCAATGTAGAACCCTGTGACGTGGTTGTAATACAACACGTCACATTAACGCATTATATTCGGAATACAAATTTACGGGTTACAATCTTTACCATTTTATTTCACAATGAAATTATGTCGTGACAACCGGTGACCACTCGATGGTCACGACATATACGTCTGAACACATTACAAATATTTAGGGTTTTCCACAAACAATATGGCGTTTCCTCGGCGTAAAAATAGGTAAACCATCGTATGATGCCATATACCGCTGGCGATGTATCCATCACCCGCTGCAGTGGCCCGACATCAGGGTTCCGCTATGTGTTTGTTGTCCGTTCTCGTGTCTGTACATGACACCAGAGAACCACGGTGTTCAATCTCCCGTGAAATTCTACCAGTGCCATTTACAGCCACGGAAAGTGCACGATCCATCAACCTCCATCCAACGGTGTTGCTCCGGCAATTGCAGAAATGTAACTCGTCTTCTACTTCATCCAGTAGGTACGTGTCTGTTGTCAGCCCAAGCTCCGGGTTGTATTATTATGCGAGGTCTTACGGTAAATTAACCCTTTCATCCCTAAATAACTGGAATAGATTTTGATATGTTAATTTTTCAACCATTCCAATCGTCACAAAATGATTTTTAGACTAGTTCGTTTATTAAAACGGGGTATTTTTGTTCTAAACAAATATCAAAATTACTTTCAAAAAGTGCAGATCCTGAGGAGACGGCACGTTACGAGCCGGCTCGTCTGGATATGCACACTTTGCATAAACCGCTATAGCGGGCTTTCGGGTTCAAAGAGTTAAATATGCTTACCAAAGTCTAACAACAGAACATTTTAATCAGGTTATGAAAGCATACGAGTTCAATAAATATGTAAGGAAAATGCTTGATTAAGCAGAGCAAACAAGACATTGAATAAATGAGCAAACCAGACAACTAGTTTTTCGCTGATGGCGTAAAACATAATTTCGCTATGAATACTAAATTATTTCGAAGTAAAATAGTTATTACAGAAATATACATTAACCATCAATTACAAATAAAGGTTTATGAAAGATGAAACAGATTTGATAAACACCGCAAAAGCATCACGAGAAATAACTACAGAAAACACAATATGTGTAAGAATTCAGAATGTAAATAAAATGTATTTACTATAAGTAATTATATACTAGTATGTACTCATCTAAAGTATTCAAATACACTTATCTAAATATTCACGAAGTAACGAAAACGTCCAAAGATATCCGATGTTCCGCGTCTCCAACTCCAATGACCACATGTGTGGCGTCCGGCTAATTTATGGCAGTTGGTATGCGCTACTACATGTATATACCTAAGCACTCCCAGCGCTGACCAATGGTCAGTTACTAACACGACTCAACATGTCCACATAACCACGTTACAGAATATCGATAGCAATTCCGATGACCATGGCTCGGACATGTGACAAACAGTAGTTTGCCCGGGGCATTAAATCCCATTACGTTATGCTTTCCACCAATGAATAGAAAGAATTATAATTATGCGTCTACTTGGCCACAATGGCTAAAATATACAAATGTCCGGCCAATAGACGCGAGAATAAACACGATTTGGTGAAACCACCCTTGTCATGTGGTACACGGACTATGTCAGCGAACATTTGACAACGCACGCGTATATGATGTCAAGTGAGGCGCAAATTGTGAGGAAAATGGACGTCGATTTTGATGCGGATAGTCAGAGAAAATGATGTCTAGAATTGGTATTAACTGAAGAAAATGCGACCAACTTTCTACATGCAATTTATTTACGGCCAATGTACGGTAAGAGCTGTTTCTATGTGGAATGACACGCAGGGAGAAAGTATGGGGCCTACGTACCTTTGCGACCAATGTAGCTAATGATCTGAATGTGCATGCGCGCAGTCAGATCAGGAGCTACACTGGTCGCCAATGGTCTCGATTCGTGCCTATCATTCCGACTGTCAATGTAGATCCTGACCGGATGGCAGGACTATGGTACCTTGTACCTGGTCACATTTACAATTAGACACAATTTGTCCTTCAACATTACATACGAGGTTGTCATGCCGTTGGGCAATATTATATATTCACCATGTCAGTGCATGCACCAAACATACATGGGATACGGACAAAATCACTCCCCCCCACCCCCCCGCCGAACAAAATCCCCCCGAAGATAATCCCCCCATGCTTTTTGACACAGGAGGACAAAATTCCCCAACCCGTCTAAAATGCAGGTAGGACATAATCCCCCCCACCAACATTAAAAATAAATATGGTTTGGGACCGACATTAGTATACAAATGTACAAACGATACATACATATTCTTGTTTGACGTTTATTCGTGCAACTGAAAATACTTCAATAGATGTGCTTGTTTGATTGTGCAACTGAAAATACTTCATTAAATGTGCTTGATGTTTGATGTTTATTGTGCAAATAAAAGTACTGAATATGATTTACCTTGATTCTGGACGGGGGGGGGGGATTTGTCCTACCTTGAATTTTGATGGGGGGGGGGTGGAATTATGTCCTACCTGTGGTTTTAGACGGGAGGGGGATTTTGTCCTCCAGTGTCAAAAGTCACAGGGGGGGGGGGGGGATTATGTCCGGGGATTTTTTCCTGGGGGGGGGGGGGATTTTTTCCTACTCAACATACATACGTGATCCCACCAGGGTTTTTACTGCCATGGAAGGCAGGCTGTTGGGAATTTATCTACACGTAGGTAGGTCTATGGACGGATTCACCTTTGCAACATTCCTCGAATAGAGAGACATAACTTAATATCCTTGTTTAATATAAGCAGATGTCATGTTGCATATATTTATTTCAAATTATGGCAAGTGTATGTATATATATCTCCATTGCCGTAATTTGAAATACATATTGTTTAAACTAATGTCGCATTCGTCAATACACCAGGGGCCCGTTTCACTAAACTTCTTACCACTAAAATGTTCGTAAGCGCAAATTTAGGATCGTCTAGAAATTTCAATTGATGGATTTACATTTATTGAGCATAGGCTGCATATGCAGCCTATGCTCAATAAATGTAAATCCAATAATTGTTTACAAGAAAACAGTGTTGATGTGCAATTTACAGACTATCATAATGTTGCACTTACGGACATTTCATTCGTACGAAGTTTAGTGAAACAGCACCCAGGTTATCGAACAAGGCCCCAGTCCTATGCTGTATTTCAGTGTTTCTTGCTTACTGAATGGCACACAAATTGAGTATTGTGAACAGAGTAGACCCATATCAGACTGCACAGAGTCTACACTGATTGCAATAACATTAATAAGTGTGAACATATGAATCTGGCAAATACTGCAGTTCCGTATCGGATTGCGCAGATCTGTAGGATAATCTGGATCAACACTAATCAAAATCACTAATTGCTCATTTTCATGACAAATCGTGCTACATTCGCCATTTTTTCAAGCGATTTTGTTCCTTTGGACATCTGTAATTTCATGAAATACGTTTACAAAATGTAAAGAGTACATGTACATGCGGAATTATATTCATTATATTCCGCATGTACTCTGAACATTTGGTCAACTTTCGACTTTATGAAAAATATTGTAAATTTTGTAAACGTATTTCATGAAATGACGCCGATGTCCGAAGGTACACAATACCACATGGAGTGTCTCATATGTCGGTGAATCTTGTTTTGGACAAGATCCGCACACCTGTAGCCTATTTCATCAACATTGCAAAGTATACTTATCTAGCAAAGTATACTTTGAGGGAGTAATCATTTATTTTTCCCGAGATGCATTATTTCATGTAGAACTAACGACTGCATATTTTGATGATTAAAAGTATGCAGAATTATTATACTGAATATATTACATTATCACAGCCAAAATGGCTGTGATAATGTAATACATTCAGTATAATAATTCTGCATACTTTTAATCAAAATATGCAGTCGTTAGTTCTACATGCGTTACTGGATCAAGAGCCAAACTGGCCACATATACCAATACGCCTTAACACCGCCAGACATCGCCATTGTTAGTTGCGTTACTTACCGGGAAGGCCCGCGTGAAGAACCAGCAGCGACCTCCGAGGGTTTCCGTGGAGGTGCACAAACCAATCACCCGGATGCTGGTGTTGACAAATGACTTCTTTCTGGAAAAAAATAAAAATAATTTCCGGATTATGGATAGTGTTGATAACATCGATTATGTCTGCTAACTGTAGAACATCTCTAAATCGGAGAGCCTGGGTACCCCATTGTGTTTTAGATTTACTTCACTGCAAATTATATCATTGTTGTGTCTGTTCATGATTGAAAATGTCACCGTTCATGGAGTGCGTACCTACCGTGTAACCTGCCTAAACCGGACATCCTGCGTCGGTAGGGTGTCCGGTTTAGAGAGGTTACACGGTAGGTAATCAGTCCACGATCAGTTGGTCATATTTACCTGATCCAGTTTCCCCTTCGTACGAGACGCACACAACGTGCGGACCATAATGTGCAATCCTGGTGGTGGCAGGTCTAGCCGTAATGAAGGTAGAAGCTGCACAAAACACTAAGTCAGGGACACTGATGGATGTACCCCTCAGAGACATTAACGGAAAAATCCTTTAACGCAAACTTCTAAGTCATCTGACCTTCACCTTGGACACAGTGGCCGCATGTTTGGACCACAGAATGACAATATGGAGATTATTAATAAGCACATGAAGTTATGTGGGCGGAGGACGGACGGGGTACATATTTCGGGGTGGTGGGGGGGGGGGGGTGGGGTACATACGATTATTTCGGGGTGCATATTTCGGGGTAGATACAAACACCTTAACCAAGGGAAACACGTATGGAAGCGTCCTGGTTCCAATGTTAAACTATATTTATCTCCAAATTAGGAGATAATAACTGGACTTATTATCTCATATCTCCTAATTAGGAGATAGTATCTCCTAAATATGAGTTAGTATCTCTTAATTAGGAGTTAGTATCTCATAATTAGGACTTACTATCTCCTAATTAGTACTTAAATTTGGAGTTGGTATCTCCTAATTAGGAGTTAGCTTCTGCTAATTAGGAGATAAAACATTGTTTAGCATTGACACAGATAGTAAGTCCTAAGTAGGAGATACCAAGTCCTAATTAGAAGATAATACGTCCTAATTAGGAGAAACGAAGTCCTAATTATTAGATAGTTTAGGACTTCGTATCTCCTAAGTCCTAATTAGGAGATAAAATATTTTAGCATTGGCACCAGGACGCTTCCATAAATGCGAACTAACGATACCGTATTTGCTGGCAAGCAACTTATTTAAGACACTTCGTGTGTGTCTTAACCACAAACTTTTCTAAGTACATGTACAGACATTGGTCGCAAAGGTGTCGTTCAATCCATTACAACCAACGGTGTGTAACGTCGCCAACGGCTGTTTACATTACACATTTGTATACAGTATTTATATGTCAATTGCAAACAGAAAATTTACATTTTAATTAAATATGTATAGTTTGTAAACGTTCACTATACATTAGTAATAAATGAAGGTTAAATGAAATACTCCTTTGTCCGGTAGATGCTTTGTATTGGCCCAATATGTACCGACAGATAATATTTCGTGGCCGGCATTGACCTAATACGAACTATCAGGCATTACCACGATGCAAATATCCCGGCTACACCGAATTGAACATTTCATTGGTCAGATGATTGGTCAGATTCACGTGATGTTGCCAAAAGACGTCAGCGTAATGACGCAACATAAACAAGTCAGATTTATTTTCAACGAAAACTACGTCATAAGTACTCATTCTGTAGCGTAAAACGTTCAATGATAAATATAATATCATGCAAGCGTCTTTTGATATCACTTTTATGCTCAATAAATGTAAATCCATTAATTGTTTACAAGAAAACCTCCTTAATGTGAAATTTACAGACTATCATAGTTTTGCACTTACGAACATTTCGTGGTACGAAGTTTAGTGAAACGGCCCCCTGGAGAACGCCGCCAACGGCATGTATCCCGGAGGTGACTGGGTTGATGGAGGAAAGTAAGGTGGACGGCGGAATGAAAATGGGAATCATAAAGAAGCACATGAAGTGATATGTAGAAGCGCGCACGCAACAAAAATATCACGCTACAATGGAACCTCTCCAAACCAGACACCAGACATGTGGTCACTCAAGACATGTCTTAGTGCTTTGCGATCAAGAACAGACAATGACATTGGCGATAAATAACTGAAACTCCTTAATATTGCACAGGAATGGGTGAAAGTGTTGTCCGGTTTAGAGAGGTTCGACTGCATTCGACATTGACCTGGGCACAGTGGAGCATGGGTGGGCGGCGAATGAAAATATGGATGCTACCAAACATGAACATGCAGTTTCATTCAAGTTAATCGTTCACACAGTAAATACGATATAGTGGAATGGATAACGTGACGGACAAACAGACAGATGCACGACATTTGCGTCCCTATATCCAATTTCCGCTACATATTGGGAAAAATGTAGTTAATGACAACTATATATATATATAGAGGATGTTATATGCGTGATGATAAAATATTCTATTATTACGAAATCAATTGAGGAGTAAAATGAATATCATTACATCAACACAAATGTTACATTCTAGTTATGCATAAGCAAACATTCAACCATTGAAACTGTACTAATCAATTAAAACATGTGTTCTACAGCGAACCCATTTGCATATTAATACACTGTTATCACTGTGAGTGCCCATAAAACGCAAGTGCGTCGTCAGGGGTGGTTCGAACCCTTTTGTTTGGAGCCAGACTTATTTTAATATAAATGAGATCCTCGATAGCCATTTACAATTGTAGTACATGTACTAACTAAACGGTCAAGCGAAGCCAAACGCATTGAAATATGCGATTAGTTATGACATACGCGTCTTAAATTGACAAAAACATCTTTTCCCAGGAGCTAATTGTTGTAGAAACACATCCGAATGCAACGTTTGTCTTCTAAAAATCAAAGTGTCGAGACTGAAGCAACCTAAATATGTAAGGGGTCCAGGGGCAACCCCTGGACCCCTTATATATTTCCATTGCTGCACAACTGAACGTCGAACACCCCTTTCAAAAATGCTGGTGACGACCATGAAACGTTTAGGGTTTGGCTATTGCAGAAGCAAATCTTTATAAAGTGTTTTACCTCGTCTCTAGAATTTGGTTACGAATATGACAGCTGGAGCGCATGCATAGTCATGTGACATTTCGCGAACACAATTAAAAGGACCATTACATGATGTGTCGGGACATTTTTAATGTGCGGGTCCAAATTTTACTGACTGGAAATGATCTTTGCCACTCAAATATACCATTATATTGAACTAAATTTTCAAGAGATTTTTTATTATTTAGTTATACATGTCCACACACTGTTAAAAAAGGAGGATAATTGACCGGTAATGTGTTTGTGCTATAAATGTACCAATACACACGATTTGTGAACTTATCATACATTGGAACCTCTCTAAACCGAACACACTGGGAGTTCCCCAGGGTGTCCGGTTTAGACAGGCTCCAATGTAAATCAGGAATATGGGGGCCGCAAAACAGGTATATGTGGTTTGCGATAATGAACAGACGTTAACAACTATGAGAGATGACAATAAACACACACAATTAAGCACACATATTGTACGAGTGTCCGGTTTAGAGAGGTTCTATTGTATTGCGTACAGATAGGTTTCTTTGGTTTAAATATAAGGTTTCTTTGGTTTAAATATTCTGTGTGAAATTAAACGAGCAACTTAATAGCACAACTTAGCATGACTGACGGTCGTTAATTGTTTCAGTACTATATACAATTAAACAGTTAACCATTAAAACATGGGAAACGTTTTATATGGGTTACCAAAAGTTTCGAATTCAACTTGGAAAGTGCCGCAGATTTCGCTTCAAGCTTGAACTAAATGAATTACTTAACTTTTAATTTAATGTCTGACTTCTGGCAATATCGAGAAGTTTAATTTTGATAATTTAATGTTCTATCGCCTCGTGGGTATTTTCTGTTTGATGCCTATTGTAATATTCGTTATCCGGTTCGTAAACATTTTATAGTTCTTAAATTGGATTCTACCACGTCGTTTTATGTCGTTCTTAAGCATTTCGAGTTCTTAAATTAAACCACACACATTTGTCATACATAAGTAGTAAATTTCTAGTTTGTGGCGATTATAATCTATTGTTAATGGTGACCTGTCCGTGAGATAACATGATCTATAGATCAGTCTTATGACCAACAGGTTTAAAAATAGAACCCTGATATTAGAACTGGCGGATTGTGTCTGTTGGATGTCACGTTGCTTAGTTTAAGCAACGTGACATCAAACCGACAAATTATGCCATTCTAACTGATGATCCATTGGACGTCAGTTAATTTACAGTGGGTCAGCGTGTAAGTGCACACACGAACGAACACGACAGGTTGGTTCCAACCTGTCGTGTTCGTTCGTGTGTGCACTTACACGCTGACCCCACTGTACAAAGTTCGGTAGCCTATTCATAGAACTGGTCCATTCTCGGAGTCCGCTACAGCCTGTCGTGTATTCCATTCAAGATAAAAACTCGAGGATTGGTGTTCTCCGATCATGATCTACGTTATTGGAACACCATGGCGACACTTCTAAAGCCGGCACCATGCGTAACATTCTATATGGTAATATACTGAAGCGGTCAGTGGAGAATAGACCATTATTCATCTGATCCCTTCAATTCCTACACTGTCCGGCGCTGGTTTAAACCACAGATGTAAGACTGACCTAGGCTCATTTGAAAAACGTTACCCCACCCACTAATTTCCATAACCTATACATTATGGCCTTTTCCAAAAATGTCAGTCTTCCACCTGTGGTTTAAACCGTCAAAATGTTATTTTCCGCTTACGAAAAGGCAATATGGTATAGTGTATGGACATGAGTGGGTGGGGTAATGTTTTTATCTGTTATCTCCCATTGCGATTGTATCTAAAACTCTACATATACTATTATCTATAGTTTTCACAGTTTCGTGCTCAGTTTATCAGTTAAATTCGGGAAGATACGAATACAGACATTTCGTGCGTATTAATACAGCAGTTATTATCTGTAGGTCTCACGGGACAGTACGTACGGAGCTAGCATAAAAAAAGGGTGGACGATTTTCTATATATTTCTGTACTGACCCTGCAAGTTACACCAGTGTGTTTTACAAAGTTAACTTACCCCACACACCGATCAGTTTTTGTAGAGATAACATATTTCAATACTTTCAGTACTTTGATTCAAATGTGCCATTTATTTGGTCCTAGGTCCGAGTTTTTCACCTGTGGTTAAAATGTTATTTTCCGCTTTCACCTAGACAGATAATCGGAAGCGGCCTTTAGCTAAATGTAAGTTTTTCAACAAAGTGGTACACGCCGGTATCAGTAATGCGATTGAATCACCACAATAGACCTGTCATTACGGACACGGATTTCGATTGAAATCTCACCCACCCTGGGGATATGTTTGTTGTGGGTTACGCAACCTAGACTATCCGATTTTACATCACGTGGTCACGGCTCACAACAACGTTTTACTATAATATAGGAATGAATGGCCCTTTTGTGGAACTGAATTTATCGGGGTATGAACTTGGAAAAGTCGCGGGAATACTGGACGAAGGCCGGAAGGCCTCGTCCAGTATTCCCGCGACTTTTCCAAGTTTATATCCCCGATAAATTCAACAAAAAGGCCATTCATTCCCTATAATTCCAGCATTTGAAATACATTCATCAAGAAAATGTGTTTATTTTCCGTTTTCTTAAGAACTATTTTAACTGCGCCTGACGGTTACGGAAAGTAGTTCGGCATGGAGTTTACTGGGATATAAATTCTGGACAGAGACTTGCTACGGGCCAATCAAATGTTAGGGAATTGTGTAAATATTTTTGTGCTGGAATTATTTACGTGTGATCATTGTCGTCAAAAAGGGGTCTGTTGAGTTGTTGGGCATTGTAACTCCTGATCGACTAGCAACGTAGAACCCGACTGAAGATGTATGCCTTGGAAAGGTTATTTACAAAATTGACGAATGATGACGTCATGAAAACACGTGACACGTGATGCAGATCACGCGAATAGTTAATTCTATACACAGATTCGCATACTGTAGTTACGATTACAAAATATGTTTATATCTTATAAAATTTGACTATGCCTTGTTTGAAGCCTGCTTAGAATATTTTACTAATTATATTTTCCAGCGCCGAGTTTGACAAAATCGTAGATTTGATTGATGTATTGGTGTTTAGCTGTCTATCATCAGCTAAGGTCATTTAAGGCTGGGATAACGGGTTCGATCCCGCATATAACCTGCTGCATGGAGGGGCGTGTCCAAAATCAGAATGGAATATTTACATCGAAATAAACATATATTCAGCCCTGAAATTAGAATAACCGGACCTGGTGCCAGGTCCATACCACACCAAAGTCATTTGACCCCTTCCCCTAAAAGTAATACCGGTAGGATTTCTCTTCTAAGGGGTATAACCAGATTGAACTCTCGTATACAAGAAAGCCCGATAAATACAGGAAGATTAAACGAGGTCTCCAGTCTGGATTACGGTACGGATGAATCCCGATCGTTAAATTACACAATCGCATGCTCTAACCACCCACCACATACATACAAATGGTAGAAATATCCCTTTAACCCTTTCAACACCACATGCATGTATAGTGGTATTGGCAAACGTGTAGATCCAGATGAGCCGGGTTGTGAGGAGCCGTGTCATCAGGATCTGCACTTGTTTGCAAGTAATTTTCATATTTTCGAGAACAAAAACACACCCTTTTCATAAATGGGTTCGTCTGAAAATCATTTTGTGACGGTTGGATTGGTTACAAAATTAACATACCAAAAACCATTCCAGTTACTTGAAAGGGTTAAGTACTGAATACAGCCTAATTGGGCCACATGCCGACAAAAGGGAACATGGCAGCGTTTGTAGCAATTACACATTCCGGCAATATACACATTCACACAATTGGTGTTGCTGCCAAATATTCGCATGATAATAAATCTACTTCAGTGCGAGACTGAATGGCATTGAAGTGGTCACTGGAAGAAGGGGGCTAAGTCCTTTAAGGACTTAGCCCCGTTCTACCATCACCCCCTTCAACTGTATACTCTGATCAAGTAGGCGGACCTACGCTGGTCGCGCAAGGGTATCTCGTCAGACTGGCACAATTAAATAGCGAACTGTTTACCACAATACCAAGCCTCGTTGTTGTATACAAGAGTTGCTGTATACAATTATACTGCTATTGTGGCCTATTCACACCATCTCGCTTGACCACTAGTATGACCGACGTATAACCATGGTGAAATTGATCGAAACTATTTCCATATCTATACACATGAAATATAGTCATCAGCGGCATACATTTATATATCATCTGTGGTAGCCTCGCCAGAAACTAACAAAAGTTATATGTTGGTTTTTGAGCATTGCGACGTCAAACTAGAGACTTATAAAGACGATTTTATAAAGACGTTCAAAAGCTGCTTCCTACAAGTCTGTACTTTGGGTACGAATGTTCAAGCCAACAGCAGCTGGAGACGATGATGAAAATGAATGCAACCGCCTTTTGGGGACAGCAATGGGTATCCGATTAGTAAAATTGACTGATTGTCGTTCTTTGATTGCTTTATTGATGGGAGTCGTAACGAGCCGTCTCATCAGGATCTGCAGTCAATGACGTAATATACAAGGTGTATTCTGTCTTTGGTCTAAGGCAGGTATTTAAGGATGTATTGGTTAAATGGCTAAAAATGGCGACATGTCAGATTATCGCTTAGCTGCACCAAGTATATTATAACAATATTTCCACACCAGCTTACAATATAAGCGCCAGTATATGTGGAATAATATGGTTACATGTGTTCAAAGAAAGAATGAATAACTACAATGAATAACTACTAAACATTGGAAGTAGGTATATCAACATATCGGTAATTGTCCGTTTCTTGAACATTGAACCTGTCCGACTAACCGTCAACACGTACGTACTAAACTTTATTGTAACGAACTACCGCAACATTTTTCGTCTTGGTAAAGAATGTTTGCAAACACGTGTGGCTGTGACTGGAGAAATAGGGATTATGTCATATGCGACCAGTGTAGTCCCGGATCAGCCTGCGCATCCGCGCAGTCTGATCCGGGCCTGCACTGATCGCCATTAAGGCAATGAAGCACCCATCATGCTTCTCTGAGTTTTGATCCTTAATAACAAGCTTCAGGCAAAGAGTGCGGTAGAAGGTCAGACGTGGGAATATCCACAACTGACATAAGCCCGATTTATCCAGTCACAGCCACATTTATGCAACACTGGACATAGCTGAAATGTAACTAAACTTTTGTCACCGTCCAACATTTGCGGAACACTTGAATCGTGTTTGCGGACAATCGGCTTACGGGATAATCCGAGCATTGTACAAGTTGGAGTATTATATATGTATGTTGTGTTCCGATATACCGGATTATCAATTGTAAATCCAATCACCATTACGCAAAGACTGATCTACAAGTATTTAGCCTGATATTTGCATGTATATATTTGTTGCCACACGTTCCATGCCAGCGAATATACATGCTAGGCAACAGCTAAGGTCATTAAGGCCGGACCAACGGGTTCGATCCCGTATATAACCTGCTGCATTGGGGGGGTGGGGGGGGGGGGGGTGGGCCAAAATCAGACAGCAATATTTACATCGAAAACAAATATAGTCAGCCCTGAAACTATAACACAACAAAGTCACTTGGCCCCTTCCCCTAAATGTAATAGGATTACGAATAATCGCAATACTAACATAAGGGGTATAACCAGATTCAACTGTCACGACATACGTGAGGGCCAAACCAGGTCTCCGGTCGGTCCCGATCGTTAAATTATCCATCGCATGCTCCAACCCGCCACCCACATTTAGAGCATGCCGAAAATACTGCAGATCCTGATGACACGGCTCGTTACGGGCCAGCTCATCTAGATCTACAGCGTATACACACGTTTGATTCGTTGTATTTATGCTAATGGGTTACAGTGGGGTCAGCGTGTAAGTGCACACGAACGAACACGACAGGTTGTTCCAACCTGTCGTGTTCGTTCGTGTGCACTTACACGCTGATCCCACTGTAAGTGCACACACGAACGAACACGACAGGTTGGAACCAACCTGTCGTGTTCGTTCGTGTGCACTTTCACGCTGACTCCACTGTATAAGGACGATACCTTTTATGAATTGGTTGATTGCTGTTTTGCGGTCACTAATAACATTTCGGGAGAATAATAACAGATACAGACCTACATTTATTTTATATTACATTTATACAGTGGAACCTCTCTAAACCGCACACAGAGAAAGATTAGTTCTGGTTAATTTTGATAGGTTTATTTAATTACCATTTATCTCCAGGTTTAATTACCCTTTATCTCCAATGTTAATGTCTGTTCATGACTACTAAATACTATTGCGTGTCTTGAAGTAGTCATCCGCCTGTTTTACAGTGGAACCTCTCTAAACCGGACACCATGGGGACCTCCCAGGGTGTCCGGTTTAGAGATGTTCCACTGCATAACCAGGTTGGCATAGTTGAACAGTGCCATTCTACCCCGTGATCCTTAATATACAAACGTACATGTGCACAAACAGTAGTGAAACTACAATATACACATACATACTTGAATATCAAGTAAATAATACGAATGAAATAACAAAACAACCAGAAACCAGGTGCTCAAAACCTCTGTTAGCTTAACAGACTGTTAAATCCTTAACATTGTTAATGAGTTAACAGTCCGTCAATCTAACAGAGGTTTCGAGCAACCGGGCCCTGGGGCCCGTTTCACTAAACTTCCTACGACTAAAATGTTCGTAAGTGCAAAATTATGATAGTCTGTAAATTTCACATTGACACTGTTTTCTTGTAAATAATTGTTGGATTTACATCTATTGGGCATAGGCTGCATATGCAGCATATGCTCAATAAATGTAAATCCATCAATTCAAATTTGCAGACGATTCTAAATTTGCGCTTACGAACATTTTAGTCGTAATAGGTTTAGTGAAACGGCACCAGGTTGATGGAAGCTTTTGCTAACATTCAAATTCACGTTTCTAATACTAGGATTTAAATACATGTAATATCAAAACTGAGGAGCAAATTCAGAAAGAACCATAAAGCATGTTCGTTCCTGATCTTGGTTCTGCAATGCTTCTAGCAAATGCAGGTACAGTGGAACCTCTCTAAACCGGATATCAAGCCATCGTCTGTGGTCTTATGTTTGATGGGTTTCTTGGTCATTTATCTCTGATTTACAGTGGAACATCTCTAAACCGGACACCCTGGGTACATCCCAGGGTGTCCGATTCAGAGAGGTTTCACTGTATACTGTCCCTCTATTTCATTATGTTACACATAGAAAGCATAAACATTCGTTGTTTGTTCGTTTGTTTGTGTGTTGGTGTTTAATGGTCTATTAACAGCTAAGGTCATTTAAGACCGGGCCAACGGGTTCTATCATGTATTTAACCTGCTGTATTAGGGGGAGGATCTCGAAATCAGAACGGAATATTTACATGGAGAAAAAATATATTCAGCCCTGAAATTAGAATAACCCGACATAGTGCCAGGTCCATACTACACCAGTCACTTGGCCCCTTCCCCTAAACGTATTCGGATTAGTAATACTACCTGAGGGCCAAACCAAGTCTCCAGTCGGGATTCCGGTAATGATGAACCCGATCGTTAAATTACCCATCACATGTTACCACCTGCCACCCAGAAACACAAATAACAACAGGTTTTTCTACAGGTCTAAACAGTGTTATATTATATCACCAAGCCGACCGTCAGTTTGTTGAAAATGGTGCAATAATGACATATGTATCTCTGTGCAATATTGACCATGTTGTATCGTATAGATCGGGCAATATTTACAATGTACTAAAATATGTATCTGTCTGGGGGCAATATTTACAATGTACTACAATATGTATCTGTGTATGGGGGCAACATTTACAATGTATTACAATATGTGTGTGTCTGGGGCAATATTTACAATGTATTACAATGTGTATCCGTCTTTCGGGGCAATATGTACAATGTATTACAATATGTATATGTTCTGCAAATCCGCTGCTGTAAATTCATGTACGTTTTCCTGTGCATTATGATTCACAGTCGGCTTAACGATAAGCCGCCAGTAGTGGAAGCCTATTACCCAGATCCCCCATATATAATAGTAATGCCCTCGACAAACATCGGCGTGCCGGGGCAAAACAGGGATAGATGTATTTGAAAACTAGACATTATTAACACTTATCATGCTTATGGAGGATGTACCCTTCAAAAACTTTAACGCAAATTTCTAACTGATTTGCCATTGAGTACAGGGAGTGCATTAGTTCTGAGTACATAAATTAGTTCTGAGTACATAACTAATTGCATTTCATTACACTGCATTATATTAAGAGTTATGACGAAGTAATCGTTCCAAACGTGCGTTTGAAGATGTTTTTGTTTACTTTCTACTTCGCGGAGAGCGACCTAATAATTGTGCTAATACACACTTTATTAGGTAAGTTTATGTTAATATTTATTGTCATATTGTAGAATTGTCTCTCAATAACAATATAATAATTCCAGCACAAACATATTTACACAATTCACTAACATTTGATTGGTCCGTAGCAAGTCTCTGTCCAAAATTTATATCCCAGTAAACTCCCATGCCGAACTACTTTCCGTAACCGTCAGGCGCAGTTAAACTAATTCTTATGAAAACGGAAAATAAACACATTTTCTTGATGAATTTATTTCAAATGCTGGAATTATAAGGAATGAATGGCCTTTTTGTGGACTTTATCGGGGATATAAACTTGGAAAAGTCGTGGGAATACTGGACGAGGCCTTCCGGCCTTCGTCCAGTATTCCCGCGACTTTTCCAAGTTTATACCCCGATAAATTCCACAAAACGGCCATTCATTCCTGTAGTGAATTATGAAATACACATCGCGCACTAAAATATAGACAAAACCTGCAGGGCGTAGGTTTTGTCTATATTTTAGTGCAGGGCGTAGGTTTTGTCTATATTTTAGTGCAGGGCGTAGGTTTTGTCTATATTTTAGTGCAGGGCGTAGGTTTTGTCTATTTTAGTGCGCGAAGTGTAAATGCTAATACGCACATGTTTACTGTATAGCGTGGTATATCCGCACAGTCTGATCAGGATCTGCACTGTTCGCGATTCCATCATTGAAACACATGCCATGCTTCTAACAAGAAATATGGATCGTTATCAGAGTTGTCTAGCTGATCTGGAGCTACACTGGCTACACATCCCATAAGCCACATTTCTCCAGTCACAGACACGTATATGGATGACTACTGTAGGAATGAATGGCCGTTTTGTGGAATTTATCGGGGTATTAACTTGGAAAAGTCGCGGGAATACTGGACGAAGGCCGGAAGGCCTCGTCCAGTATTCCCGCGACTTTTCCAAGTTTATATCCCCGATAAATTCAACAAAAAGGCCATTCATTCCTTATAATTTCAGCTTTTGAAATAAACTCATCAAGAAAATGTGTTTATTTTCCGTTTTCTTAATTATTTTAACTGCGTCTGACTGTTACGGAAAGTAGTTCGGCATGGAGTTTACTGGGATATAAATTTTGGACAGAGACTTGCTACGGGCCAATCAAATCTTAGGGAATTGTGTAAATATTTTTGTGCTGGAATTATAAATAAATAAATGACGATTCGAGCCAATCCGACTTACGGTAACTGATAGCAGGGAGCCGTTTCACTAAACTTCGTACGACTAACATGTTCTTAAGTGCAGATTTAGGTTCGTCTGTAAGCTTCAATTTATGGATTTACATTTATTGAGCATAAACTGCATATGCAGCCTATGCTCAATAAATGTAAAACCAATAATTGGTTACAAGAACGCAAACTTAATGCGAAATTTTCATAATTTGCACTGACGAACATTTTAGTCGTACGAAGTTTTAGTGAAACGGTCCCCAGGCAGCCGGACATGTTTAACGCAACTCTAGAGCTCCGGACAAAGAGACAGCATAGACGGACAGACGGACAGACGGACAGGGTGGCGACTATATGTACTGTCATTTATTTCGGGGTTCAAAAAAGCAGGTTGGTAGGCTTATATGAAGATCAGCATGTGCATCAGTTTCAATACAAACTAATTTACATTCTTGTATTATATATACATTGTAATGTAAGCTAACCTCCATATGTGGCTGCGATTGGAGAAATTGGGTTCATGGCATTTGTGACCAGTGTAGCTCCAGTTCCAATATCGCACTCATGTAGCCTGATAACTAATTATTACATAAAAGGGGCTTTCACAGTTTAATAACATTGCAATAAAAATCATAAGTAATACATATGTAAAGGAGCCAGCTACAAAGGAGCCCGCGAGCTTCACATTATGATGATCTGCTTATGCAATAAAGAGAATCTAACATTTGTGCTGATTTAATACGAACTTTATTAAAATTCGTTCACTGACTTATGCAATCAGTGAACGAGTTTAATATATTAAACCATAACTCATGTAAGATCCTCTAAATACATTATTGTATTATATACATTGTAATGTCCGATAACGAACGGAAGCACACGTGTATCTTGACCAGAGAAATGGACCGTGTGGGATTGGTGACAAATGTATCCCCTGATGCAATATCACTTATGTAGCCAGTAGCCGATTTCACAAAAGTTGAAAAGTATACTTATCTTGCTAAGTACACTTTGAGGGAGAAATGTTCAATTTAAGGATAAATTTATTAATTTTTATTATATTGAATTTATTACATTATCACAGCCAAAATGGCTGTGATAATGTAATAAATTCAATATAATAAAAATTAATAAATTTATCCTTAAATAATTTATCCTGTGATAATGTAATCAATTCAGTATAATAATTATGCATACTTTTAATATTCAAACATATGCAGTCGTTAGTTCTATATGAAATAATGCATTTCGGGAAATAAATGGTTACTCCCTCAAAGTATACTTATCTAGACGAGTATGCTTAGCAATGTTGGTGAAATCGGCTACTGATAACTCGGGAGTTATCACACGGACAAGGATAGTTCATTACAATTGCACTGCATTACATAATATAGAGTGCAACCTGTTGCATGTAAAGTGGAAAATATGCAGCTAGGACAAGAATAAAGAATGCGAATGTTATAAACGATCGCCACAGGGAGATAACTCGTCCGACTGTTTTTGAAATTCAACGGGAATGTTTCTCTTGGCAATGTAAACGTGTACCATGCAGCAGAACTTGCGGTATCACATGGACATATTTTACAGAAAATTAAAAATGGCCACCACGGTTGATACTATGAAGCATATGAAGCAAGCGGATTGTCACGAAATACGCGTAGGAAATAAATATGTTGAATAAAACAATGACATTTATATTGGCCTGAGTGAAATAAGCATGTGTTTGTCGGGCATTAGACTGCACTAATTACTCTTAACTTATTATATGCGATTATGGCAGACGTAACATCGTAGAATCGATATATCGCATAACGGATATTGTACGTGTACATAATGCACGCTGGCGATCAACGTAGACCATGTGACAGCCTTTATGTGAAAAGGATCCTTGTCGGACTGGCTAAACTTTGACCCAACTGATGGTGGCGAGTTGTGGATAATTCGTCTCTTCGTTCATGCAATTCTTCGAGACGAAGATTAACGTTTTCTTCATCGTCAGAATTAGACGACGATTACGCCGTTTTGACGTTACCAAAATGTATCCCTCCATCGTACGCGACGTCTGAATGTTACCTTTTATCGCAATAACTGGTTGTAAGTATCAACACGACTTATTAGTTTATGGCACAGGCACGATGTGGCATGAATGATAAAACGCTCTTTAAATCTTACCCAATTTTACTCCCGATATTAAATATCTAGAAGGTAGGACACTCGCTATGTTTTCAACCAACGGAAGTGGTACTAGTGTACCTTGGGCCCGGAGTGGGTGGCAGGTGGGAGCACGCGATGGGTAATTTAACGATCGGGGTTCATCCTTACCGGAATCCCGACTGGAGACCTGGTTTGGCCCTTACATACGTCTTTGGCATTTTGTATGTGACAGTTGAATCTGGTTATACCCCTTATGTGAGGATTACGATATTCGTAATCCTATTTGAGGGGAAGGGGCCAAGTGACTTGGTGTGGTATGGTATGACCAGGTCAGGTTATTCTAATTTCAGGGCTGAATATATTTGTTCTCGATGTAAATATTTCGTTCTGATTTTGGGATCACCCAATAATAATAATCCACTGCCGTTGGTTGAACAGATGGCGAGTGTCCTACCTTCTAAACATGTAACAGAGTAAAATTTGTTATGCTTTAAAGAGGCTTTTCTCGTTCATACCACAAAGTGTGATGTATGGTTGTCTATAGCTGCACGTTTACTGCTGTATACACTATATCGCTACACCACAGTCAACGCTATAAAGTTGCGGAATATCGTTTCCATTTCGCGCATTAATATTCTGGGCGTTGACGATCATGCTTCGCTATATTGCTAATGAGAAAACAAATCGACAATACCATGGGTAGTATGGGTATTATGGGTATTATCATAAACCCATCTAATACAGTGTATTAACAAAAGTCTTAGTTCGCTCTCCACGAAGCAGAATGTAACTAAAGAACGCTTCACACGCACATTTGAAAACAAACTACTCCGCCATAACGCTTTTGTAATGTAATGCAATTAAAGTTATGCACTCAGAACTACCAGGAATGCAATCAGTGGAGTAATATTTATGGTAGAGTCCCTGTTGAGCCAGAGTCTCACGAATGTATTCGTTGGACCCAGATTGAGTATACGACGGCCGACATTAATGGACCTCAGGATATGACAATGCTGTACACCAGAGCTCCAGATAAGCTGCGTATTTGCGTAAATACCCAATTAAAATTGCCAAAACCCAATTGAAATCAGAAGTAGCGAGTATCAAAAAGCAATACAAATTTTATGGTACCTTTATCATGCTGCAGAAAAAATAAACAGACCACAATTATAGCATATTTTTCTTATTATCCATGAAAACACATCTTGGTATTTCATTAGAATTGTCTCCAAGGAGACAATTCTAATGAAATGCCAAGACATGTTTTTTATTTCGAAGCAAACTATTCAATTATTGCTGTCTGTTGATGTGTAAACAGTAGTGTGATTTTATTTTACCCAAATACAATTTTGAAATACCCAATTGCTTCAGAAATGATGCAGTGACAATACTCAATTACTAATTTCTTATCTGGAGTGGAGCCTGTGTACACTATAATAGTCATCGTGCATGTACATTGTCGAAGTCGCTTTTCCGTGTCATTTGGTCTATACATTACTGACTGACGGATACTTATAGGTTATTTGATTTTTGTGTGGATATATGCACGTTATTTGATTTTTGTGTGGATATATGCACGAGTTGCACAGCGTGCGATATTGCGCGACTTTAGGAAAGAGTGGAAAGAGTGGAAAGAGTGGAATCTTCTTATTATATACTTGATGTATATGCGCCTAAAATACACAACATTTAATTAAAATAAATAAATTCGTGTCGAATTAGAAGGAACTATTCTATTTTATGAGGTGGAATTTAGTTCCGGCAGTGACCAATTTGAACTCACGAAACGTCAAAATGGAAAACAATATTGACGGCTTGCGTTCCATTGTGTTTCAATGGGAAACGAAAATACATACAACTAATAGCTTAGATAATTTCAGCTATACGGATGACTTACTATTTCATCTGTCTTTTATATTATCTGTATCCTTATAGCGGAGACCCGGTCATTATAAAATATAGATGAAATACAGCTAACTAGGAGAAAGTAACAAAAGGTCCCGTTTGTTATTCGCGTACCTACATTGTTGTAAAGCAATGGTGAGAAAACCCCTCGCTTTCAGGTTCGCGGAATTACTGTAAATATTGACCATGTAATATCAATAGCGCCAACAACATGTATAAATAATGCAAATGTTAAACGAACATGTATAATACGATTGGTCACCGGCAGAGAAAATGCACCGTACACTGTTTGCGATCAGCGTAGCCCCAGATCAGCCTGCGCATCCGCGCAGTCTGATCAGGGGCTACGCTGATCGCCATTCCATCAAACATTCGTAATCACTCTGAATAACAGTGTTGACCAATCTGTGTGCGGGTACACACCGTGATCAGGATCTATACCGACCACAAATGTCATTAGGTCCGTTTTCTCAACTACTCTCCCGTTTACAGTCGTATTATTAGTATTATTGGCCGCGGTAACAAACACGTACAGAGAAACAAACTTGAACCACTGACCTTACGAACGCCCTTTCTCTTTCTCGTCCAGCATTCAAACGGGGTCTCTTATGTTCGTCCACCCAGGATAAGATGAGATACAATTCCGGCGTTACAAACCGTTCCACTCGATCCATGCCATCCGTCTTGTGTACTAACCGCGAACTAATTGACGTTGGGAACGAGTCCGGTTTTTGTAACGGCATATATACCTCGGGGATGTCATGGCTGTGCACGATGCCCACTAGGCAGCACGTGGCCAGTTCAAACCCGGGGCCTTACGTAACCTCATTGTCCACATGATGGACACAGATAAGCGGGTAATGTGGCAATTAGTTTTAATTTTGTAGGTGAGATTTTAAATTATTCAAGTTGGGCATGGAAGATCTTTGGAATCTTAAACCGTGGAATGCGGGAAATGAATAGTGTCATCTGCTGCTGCTTTATGTTTCGTCTTCTTTCTAAATAAAAACATGGTTTGGCAGCACTGCAGTATGGTTATATATTTTGCTGATGGCGAGTGACCAACTTCAGATTCAATGGCAAACAACATTGGCCCTGATCTAACTTCTGCGAAGGGGCAGGCTGATCTGTACGGAGCCACACAGGGGGCATGGATTTCTTTTATTAATTCGTTCCCACGAAATAACAATTCGTTCCCTCAATTTAACTCTTCGTGTCCTCGAATTAACAATTCGTTCCCACTATATAACAATTCGTTACCTCGAATTAACAATTCGTTCCCACGAAATGACAATTCGTTCCCTCAATTTAACAATTCGTTCCCTCGAATTAACAATTCGTTCCCACGATATAGCAATTCGTTCCCAGGAATTAACAATTCGTTCCCGTGGGAACGAATTGTTATTACGTGGGAACGAATTGTTAAATTGAGGAAACGAATTATTATTTAGTGGGAACGAATTAATAAAAAAAAATAATTGTACGTCCCCTGCAGGGCTCCGTAGATCTGGGACTCACTAGTCACAAACGTCGTGTCGTAATCTCTTTTTTGTGCATGCGCCCCATTTATGGTCAACCGATAAAGCCCCTGATATTTTAGCACGTTTCTGCATGCTTGTAAAGATCTACATGGTTTCTTTAAAGCATGGCGGTCGAACAGTGCAAACCTTGATCAGACAGGTATCTATGCTAATCTGGATCTACACTGGTCGCAATAACACACTTAATATAATGAAAGTCAGAAATGGCGAAGATAGGTAATACATATGCAATTACCTGGAGCAGAAAATTATATTTGTGAACTGATTCTCGAAACAAAATGGCTTTCTAAGTTCGCAACAAGTGTAGCCTCAGATCAGCCTGCGCATCCGCGCAGTCTGATCAAGGTCTACACTGTTGGTGAAACTTTATTGATACATCTAACAAAATCCATCGATTCGTATATCAGGCTGTATCGATATACCGGGTGATCAGGTCCTATACTGGTCAGAAACCCAAATAAGCAGCTTTTTGTCGTGGCGCGTTATATACCATTGATGTTCGAGGCGAGATACAAATGAATGGACAACATAGATGACGTAGCTAAAGTCCATTCGTTATAATTTAATTAAAATAATCATTGTGTCTGACAGTTTGATCAGAGATATCGAATTTGCAAAATTCTCGAATATATAATAATGAGGCTTGTGGCATTTGTGGCCAGTCTAACTGTCGATATGCTAGCAGACTATGAAGATCTATGCTAAATAATTCATAACGGGAGTTTCGCTGACTAAATGGCAAACAGTGTAGGCTCTGATCAGTATGGAACGCCAAATCTACATAAACTCAAATAATTATTGCTGGCTCTAACTAATTAGAGCTAGCATTAACTATTTAGAGCTAGCATTAATTATTTGAGTTTATGTATATGGCGTTCATGGAACGCCAAATATACATAAACTCAAATAATTATTGCTAGCTCTTAGATTGAGAGAGCTCTTTACATGATTTGGAGCTAGCTCTAAATATTTGATGCTCGCTCTAATTATTTAGAGTTATCATTAATGATTTGTGTTTATGTAGGTTTGGTGTTCCATACATCAGACTGCGCAGATGCGCAGGTTAGTCTGGGACTAAACTGGTTGCACATTCCATAAGACTGAATTTGCCAGTCACAACCACAGTCACGACAGGCATTGAGTCAACAATACCCCACCCCGTTCTCCGGGGTCAATTGACAAGAATACAGCACCTCGTGGTATTTTTTTTCTTGGAGGATTTGTATTCATTTGGGATTCATGTTTCCGAAAAGTCATGTTCAAAGTCATTTAACTTCGGGCATATTTGAAGACTAAATCACCCGATTGATTACATAACCTGCAGTGTTCCTCGGCCAAAACAATGATTTAAAGTCTCTGGACGACTCGTCTGATTAATGTTCCACGGGTAAGTAGTAAAATAAGTTTCATGGTGGTGATATATTCAAAATGGCCGCCGAAAATCTGCTTGTTCACATACCTCGTTTTGTGAGACACAATGAAGCGCAATATGATATGCCTACATTTGAATGTCAGGACATCTGGGGCCCGTATCATTAAAATTCGTACGACTAAACTTTTAGTAAGTGCAAATTTTTAATCGTCTGGAAATTTCAATTATTGGATTTACATTTATTGAGCATAGGCTGCATATATAGCCTATGCTCAATAAATGTAATTCCAATAATTGTTTACTGTAAATGTGAAATTTACAGACTATGATAATTTTGCACTTACGAACATTTTAGTCTCACGAAGTTTAGTGAAACGGCACCTGTTAAGAAATATATTGATAACAGTTAATATACACCGACAATCTGAAATTTCAAAATGGCCACCTAAACAGCCTATATCTGATAATAATCAGAGAGGTTGTGGCATTTTATATAATGTGTGCTTACCCAAAATAGGAGAGCATAGCACTGGATCGGAATTTGCCTACTGATCTGGGGCCCGTTTCACTAAACTTCTTACGACTAAAATGTTCGTAAGTTCAAATTTAAGATCGTCTGTAAATTTCAATTTATGTATTTACATAAATGTAAATCCATAACTTATTTACAAGAAAACATTGTTAATGTGAAATTTACAGACTATCATAATTTTGCACTTACGAAGATATTAGTCGTACGAAGTTTAGTGAAACGGCCCCCAGTTTTATATGTTGTTCTCCACATGTTCCATAATGCTCAGATTCGCCGTTGGTGCAAAAGCACAGGATAAATATTATGAAGTAACCAGTTAGTCAACGGTACCAGTTACCGACATAAAACGTTTTTCGGCTAACAGCCACGGACCTGGAAAACAATGTCCAATTATAACCGATGTGATTATCATTTAAAACCGTTTTAAATACTATTTTGCCAGAAAAGACGTATTTATTTCCAATTACCGTGCGTTCGCTTGCTTGACTCGATTTGTACGACCTGCGAAATTGGCATATATCCTTTTTGTTACCCAGGTGATAACTAAAAAATACCAACTGGAGTTGAACTTTGAACTAATGCTTTTCTTGCACCTCCGTCATATGTGGGCATCATGTAAACTACATGGTTTAAAAGAATGGGGTGTTTGGCGACATTTTGGTATCATGCTAGCCTAGTCCTATCGGATGGGGACTTAAATAGACGGTCCCGACATGCAAGGTCATCGAGCCAGTGCCGTCGTTAAATCAAAGCATTTTGCATTTGCTTGTAACATTGTACAATAAGTTATGAATTATGAGCTGTATTTAAATTCGTCCCTGTAAATTCTGTATTTATGATCTACATGTACATTTAACGTATGTGTCTCTTCCGTCTGTGCTACAGCAGGGACCATACATACCTCCCAGGGTGTCCGGTTTAGAGAGGTTCCGCTGTATTTACTGGTGAAAGGATTACGAGACCACCAGGAGACGGCAAGAAAGCTGCGCCTGTTGTAATACAATGGAACCCCTCTAAACCGGACACTCGGGAACATATGGATGTTTATTACTTAGATGTGTTCTGCTGTTATGTATCTCTGAATACAATGACTTTTCATGTTTGAAATATACTATAATGTGTCATGAAGCGCCAAAATGTCTGATCTACAGTGAAACATCTCCAAACCGGACACCCTGGGGAGGGAACATCTCCAAACCGGACACCCTGGGGCGGTTTGGAGATGTTCCACTGTATGTCTAATTCACGATAGTTTGCCTCCGTTCCCATTGGCGTGGAAGGCATTGCTAGGTGCACACGAGCTAATGAGCTAATGACTATGCCAAGGTGTGCGGCTGTTCTTTGCAAACAGGCATTATCATCATAAGTATATACCAATGAAACCCATAAACTTAAGGATACACAGACTGCCCGCGTGTCCGGTTTAGAGAGGTTCTACTGTAAATCAGACTTATGACTATCTATGCTAAGGTGTGCGGCTGTGCTTTGCAAACTTGAACAGGTATTATGATCATAAATGTACACCAAAGAAACACATAACATTAAGGATACAGGTCCAGTTAAGGTGCGTAATTTGATCAACTTTGGGGAGACTTTCGTTATTTCTTCGCCAAAATTGGCAAGTTGGGAGTGCTTTAGAATCGTCTCGATGAGACGATTCTATAGCAATCCCAACTTGCCATTTTTCGTGAAGAAATAAGAAAAATACCCGGAATATTTGGTCCAAAACTTAAGGATACACAGACTGCCTGTGTGTCAGGTTTAGGCTTTGATGATCTACTTGATGCAATACTATTCACTTTTCTGACAGTTACCGAGGTCTTGAATGGGTGTGTGGCGTGATTTGTGTTTGTAACATAAGCTGAATGAACATACATAATTTACATATTGCGGGACACATGGGCCGCATTGGCGGGATATAGAATGAAAATTGGATGATGGCAAATATTTATGTCAAAAGTCAAGTCATCCAAATTTAACGCACATTTAAAGGTACATGCCCACTCAGTAGGCACAATACGTTCTTTATAGGAATTAATAAGTGTATACTTGTGTCACTATTCCACCAGGTCTAAACATTATGAGTGCCCGCTATACATATATAATCATTTAGTAATTTTATTTTACTGATAGTGACGCGCGGTGATATCAGGCTATTTTTATATGCAAATGAGGCATGCTATTTTTTTAAAATTATTTATAAAAATTAAATGCGTCACCTAAAAAAATAGTATTTTCGACAGATTTTCTCCATTCACAGCCACATTTGTTGACATGCAACCTAACTACCGTTTGTTATCATCCATATCAAGGGAGGCAATGCTTTCAGAGATGTTTGTCTATTATCGATCAGCAGTTGCGTACCTTCGTTTACAGTACTGTGCACTCCTAGGCAACTAACAGTCCTTAAAGGTATATGCCCACTCAGTAGGCACAAAATGTTCTTTATATCAGAAACATCATCCGAGACATTTTCTGGCAAACTAAACATTCTGTCACCATTTACCACGTATTGATTGGCATTAGTATACGTTTTAAATTTCCACACTGATATCAGGGACGATAACCATGTTTCCTTAAAATGTTAACGGACATTACTATTTACTCTCTGTATTTATATTTTGATGTGCAATGACCATACTTTATAATCTGTCGAAAAATATTATGCTTTCAGGCGACGCATTAATTAGTATAAATAATTAAAAAATATCATGCCCCATTTGCTTATGAAAATAGCCTGATACCATCTCGAGTCACTATCAATAAAATAACTATTACTAAATGATTATATATGTATAGAACTGGTGGACTAGTGACACAATTATACACTTATTCAATTCCTATAAAGACATACCTGTGCCTACTGAGTGGGCATGTACCTTTCAGGCGCGGATCCAGGATTTCGGGTTAGGGGGGGGGGGGGCGTAACTATTTTGCAATACTTGACTATATATATAGTCAAGTATTAAAAAATAGTCGGAGCGGAGCAGACACATGCATGGAATACATGGCACTTGGCATGAAACGTGCCTTGTAACTTGTACAAAATCTTTACTCCGCGAATTTTAGGGGGGCGCGCGCCGGGTCCGCCCCCCCCCTGAATCCGCCCATGCCTTTCAAAGTACGAAGCCCCGCAGGGGACGTAATATTCTTTTTTCATTAATTCGTTCCCACGAAATAACAATTTGTTCCCTCAATTTTACAATTCGTTCCCACGAATTAACAATTCGTTCCCATGAATTAACAATTCGTTCCCTCAATTGAACAATTCGTTCCCACGAAATAACAACTCGTTCCCGCGGGAACGAATTGTTAATTGGGAACGAATTGTTATATCATGGGAACAAATTGTTAATTCGAGGGAACGAATTGTTAAATTGAGGGAACGAATTGTCATTTCCTGGGAACGAATTGTTATAACGTGAGAAAGAATTGTTAATTCGAGGGAACGAATTGTTAAATTCAGGGAACAAATTGTTATTTCGTGAAAACTAATTAATAAAACAAAGCATGTCCCCTGCGGGGCTCCGTACATTCCGTAGACATAGTACTGTGGACCAAACACTCCCGTTACCCTCAGGCACGGTAATAGAAAAAGAAAAAATGTCAGAATAATAATAACAAATGAAAGTAAACAACAATATATGGTATGTTAGTTTACTAATTCCCACGAGTTAGCATCTCGTTCCCACAACATAACATCTCGTTCTCACGATATAGTATCTCGTTCCCACGATATATCATCTCGTTTCCACGACACGGAATCTCGTTCCCACGATAGAGCATCTCGTTCTTATGAGATAACATCTCGTACCCACAACATAGCATCTCGTTCCCACGAGATAGCTGTCTCTCGTTCCCACAACATATAATCTCGTTCCCACGATATAGCTGTCTCTCGTTCCCACAACATAGCATCTCGTTCCCACGAGATAGCTGTCTCTCGTTCCCACAACATAACATCTCGTTCCCACGAGATAGCTGTCTCTCGTTCCCACAACATAACATCTCGTTCCCACGAGATGCTATGTCGTGAGTACGAGAGAGAAAAAGATGCACATGCCCCTTTTAAGCTGCCGTAGTCATATTGAACTTTCGTGAGTAACCCTGCCTACGCTCTTCAGGGTATCGGATGCCATATCGATGGTCTAGTAACATAAGGTCGTAAGTGCTATGCTAAAGCATAGCACTTACGACCTTATGTTACTAGACCATCGATATACTAGCATGCCATGTCTCTATATTATGGAAGCGTCCTGGTGCCAATTCTAAAATATATGTATCTCCTAATTATTAGATACTAACTCCTAATTAGGAGATACTATCTCCTATTTAGGACTTAGTATTTCCTAATTTGGAGTTAGTATTCCTAATTACGACTTAGTATCTCCTAATTAGCAGTTAGTATCTCTTAATTATACTATATCATAGTTTACTTTTATTTTGTACTAATCCGACAAGTTTCTTTCTTCTGACACGGAGTAACGGGAGTGATTTGTATGGAACGCCAAATCTACATAAACTCAAATATATATTGCTAGCAACAAATATTTGGAGCTAGCAATAAATATTTGGAGAGCTCTCGAAATCATTTGGAGAGCTCTCGAAATCAATTAATGATATCTCGAAATCATTTGGAGAGCTCTCGAAATCATTTGGAGCGAGCATTATATAACATTTGATTTGGAGAGCTCTCTAAATCATTTGGAGAGCTCTCGAAATCAATTAATGCGAGCATTATATAACTTTGATTTGGAGAGCTCTCTAAATCATTTGGAGCTATCTCTAAATCATTTAGAGAGCTCTCGAAATCATTTGTAGCGAGCATTATATAGCTTTGATTTGGAGAGCTCTCGAAATCAAGTTATATAATGCTCGCTACAAATGATTTCGAGAGCTCTCTAAATGATTTCGAGATATCATTAATTGATTTCGAGAGCTCTCCAAATGATTTCGAGAGCTCTCCAAATGATTTAGAGATAGCTCCAAATGATTTAGAGAGCTCTCCAAATCAAATGTTATATTGCTCGCTCCAAATGATTTCGAGAGCTCTCCAAATGATTTCGAGAATTCGAGATATCATTAATTGATTTCGAGAGCTCTCCAAATATTTATTGCTAGCTCCAAATATTTGTTGCTAGCAATATATATTTGAATTTATGTAGATTTGGCGTTCCATAGATTTGGCCACAGTGTTATGTCTACCAGTGGCGTAGGCAGGTTCTGGCCGAGTGGCGTGCGAATTGTGGATCGAGTTTGGAGAGGGGTGCGGAGCATCATTTTCCTGAAAATTATATTGATTTCCTCATCAAGGTGTATGATCACGTGGTTACAACAACAATAACAAGTACTGAAACTTCCAGAAGCCCTCCGATTCAAAGTACGTATTCTTTTACTTTGTTCTTATTACTTATTACGTAATTGATTTTGAAGAAATATGGCGCATCAAACGCGTCTTATTAAACTGCATTTGGTGGTCTCGGTACTTTTGCCCAAACTTCTGTCGTTTTTGCGAAGAATCGGTTTCCGTGTCAGTAGAATATGTATATTAAAGAAAATATCAAATAATACTTACTTTGGAGTGGGCGCGCTTTCAACACTTTGAGCCATTGTTCTTGTTGTAACCACGTGATCATGCACCTTGCTCATTTAATCTCCTAGATTACAGCGACTTTAAAGCAATATGTTTGACATATGGTATAGTTATTTCCTTCAGAATAAACGTTAGTTAAGTAAAAAATATTAGTACATAACCGACACATTTTAGACGGTGTGTAGGCACCAGTTGTACACCCCCACCCGCACTCTCAGTGTCTGCGATGGCCATACATAATTTATACTGCAACAAAGTTACACGTGGTTGCAAAAACAGGCGATATTACGATATGATAGGCGTAGATTGACTGTGCTGTGTTTGTAGGTAGGGCAAATGGTTAATATAAATGTCTGCTAAGATGCATTGAAAAGGACTAAAGCGGATCTCATTTATGTAAAACAAATCCTGCTGTCTCCAGGAAAAGGGTTTGTACGAACCCATACAACCTCGACGACGACGCCCGTGGTTTAGGCAACCACTGGACCCCTTACAGGGTTCGATTGCTTCATAGCTGAAAGTAGTACCCTCTTTTTAAAAATTATGGCGACGCCCATGGGCACGCCACCGTGATATGTAGGTATAATCTGGCTATGAAACTGACCTGCACGCTGTTCAATGCGAAGTGTACAATATGGAAGCGTCCTGATGCCAGACGTTGCAACATTTTTAAGTCCTAATTAGGACGACCTAATTTGGAGATATTAACTCCTAATTAGGAGCTACTACATGTAAGTACTAACTAGGACGTAGTATCTCCTAATTAGGACTTAGTATCGTATAAAATTAATAATCTACTAATTAGGAATTAGCATAGTTTGCAGTCCGTATAAATGCTGATATGACAGAGTGGTTTGATGTCAATCTCGGTGTTAAACAGGGCTATGGCTTGTCTCCTACGCTATTTTCTCTGTATGTGAATGACCTAACGAAAGAAATAGATGATCTGCACTGTGATGTAACTATTAATAATGACTGTGTTTCGATGATGTTGCATGCAGATGATATTCTGCTGCTGAGCGAGAATGCATTGGAAATGCAACGTATGCTAGATGTTGTAAATGGAGTAGGAAGTGGCGATTATCAACTAAACAAGACAAATCGAAGATATAGATAATAGTAGGTTAGTGCCGTGAATGGGAAAACATATCTGGCAAGGCTTAGGAAACGGGATGGGCTCTGCCGAGCACATCCCGTTTCCGTGCCGCGCCATATATTTTTCCCATTCACGGCACGAACCTATTATTCTATTTATCCCGTCAACATCACAAATAGCTTTAAAATTCAAAAAATAGCACCAGCCGCATCGGAGAATCGACTAGTATGTGCAACATATTCATACGCAGTGATTATGTCGTATTGACAGGATATCAAAAATGTTTCACGGCACAGTGTTTCACTGCACATACGCACTGTGGTGACGGGATAAAATACATTTCCGCCGCCATCGTTTGTGAGATCTGATTTTTGTCTAGCCTGCTTTAGCAGAAGGCGCGACTATAATGGCTGCTTTGTCCGTTGTCATCGTCGTCATCGTCAGCGTCGTCCTCGTCCTCGTCCTCGTCCTCGGCGTCCGAAATGTCAAAAAGTTTGTACAAGCTTCGTCATCATGGTATAACTTTAACATTACTTGATAGGTTGCTTCAATATTTGGACACTTTGTACATGTGAGCATTTGGAACACAATCATGCCACCATTAACATGACCTTTACCTTATCTACCTTCACATGATTGTGGAAACACTTAGCCATTTCTTTTGCGTCAAAATGTTTACACACGCTTCTTCATCACGGTATAACTTTAATATTACTTGACGGATTGCTTCAATATTTGGACACTTGATATATGTGAGCATTTGGAACACACTCATGCCGTCATTAACACCACACTGGCCTGTTTTACCTTCACATTTTTGCGGAAATACTTAACCATTTTGTTTTGCGTCAACAAGTTTGTACAAGTTTCCGTGGCGGAATTCTTGTGTATTTACATGTGGTAATACTGTATTAGCCATTGAGTCGTCATACAAATATTTAGGTCTTTGGAAACTGGAACTTATAATCCCCGGAACCCACGAACCGTTCATAATTTCTAAACTGTGCTATCCATATTGACTAATTAAATGTCAAATTGAACGATAATCTATATGCTTTAATTTAGCATATTGATTGTAACGATTAACTTACGAAAAGCTACAAAACAGGTTTCAGTTTTACAAAATCCACAGTGCCGGATTCGGCTAAACAGTACGTACAACATGCGGAAACTTTATAAACTCTTGTAATTTCAATAATGTATAATCAATCCTGACCAATAATAAACGATTATTAGTATTACTTTATTTCCTCCAGTAAGGAGAGCATAGTTACATTAATTAACCTAACATATTTATAGGCAAGTACAGAGGTGGAACACAATACATGCATATACATAATACACTCATACCAGCATGCATGCATATACACATGCACACGCACACGCAGCTCGTTATTCAAACTTCCCAGCTCTGTATTCGGCTTATACTAAGACAATTTTCTGAATAACGATCTCACAGCCAGCTCGTTATTCAAACTACCCAGCTCTGTATTCAACCTATACTAAACCAATGTTCTGAATAACGATTTCACAGCCAGATCGTTATTCAAACTTTCCAGCTCTGTATTCAAATACTGCCAAAGCAAATCTGAATAACGATCTCACAGCCAGCTTGTTATTCAAACTTCACAGCTCTGTATTCGGCTTATACTAACACAATTATCTGAATACCGATCTCAGACCCAGCTCGTTAGTCAAACTTCACAGCTCTGCATTCGACTTATACTAAACCAATGTTCTGAATAACGATCTCACAGCCAGCTGGTTATTCAAACTTTCCAGCTCTGTATTCAAATAGTGCCAAAGCAAATATGAATAACGATATCACAGCCAGCTCGTTATTCAAACTACACAGCTCTGTATTCGGCTTATGCTAACAAAATCTTCTGAATAACGATCTGAAACCCAGCTCGTTATTCAAACTACCCAGCACTGTATTCAAATGTTGCGAAAACACATCTGAATAACGATCTCACAGCCAGCTCGTTATTCAAAGTACCCAGCACTGTATTCAAATGCTGCGAAAATAAATCTGAACTAGAAAATGTCGATGGCGCGCCATCGCAATATACCCACTTTTCCCAAATGTTAAGTCCGAAAGGGGGAGGTAATCCATGATGGAGGGTCGGATAAAAAATCCGAATTCACTTTGCGCATCAGCACATCAAAACGAAGCTACGAACCAAATATCAGACGCGTAGGTATTAAGGTGAAAAAGTTTTTCGACCTACGAGGAAAAATAGTGAAATTCTAAGTCCGAAAGGGGGAGATAATCCATGATGGAAGGTCCGATCAAAAATCGGAATTCACTTTGCACATCATAACGAAGGTACATATCAAATATCAGAAATGTAGGTATTAAGGTGAGAAAGTTTTTCGACTTACAATGAAAAATAGGGAAATTCTGAGTCCGAAAGGGGGAGATAATCCATGATGGAGGGTCGGATCAAAAATCCGAATTCACTTTGCGCATCTGCACATGATAACGAAGCTACATACCAAATATCAGGCGCGTAGGTATGAAGGTGAAAAAGTTTTTCGAGTTACAAGGAAAAAATGGGAAATTGTGAGTCCGAAAGGGGGAGATAATCCATGATGGAGGGTCGGATCCAAAATCCGAATTCACTTTGCGCATCTGCACATGATAACGAAGCTACATACCAAATATCAGGAGCGTAGGTATGAAGGTGAAAAAGTTTTTCGAGTTACAAGGAAAAAATGGGAAATTGTGAGTCCGAAAGGGGGAGATAATCCATGATGGAGGGTCGGATCAAAAATCCGAATTCACTTTGCGCATCTGCACATGATAACGAAGCTACATAGCAAATATGAGGCTCGTAGGTATGAAGGTGAAAAAGTTTTTCGAGTTACAAGGAAAAAATGGGAAATTGTGAGTCCGAAAGGGGGAGATAATCCATGATGGAGGGTCGGATCAAAAATCCAAATTCACTTTGCGCATCTGCACATGATAACGAAGCTACATACCAAATATCAGGCGCGTAGGTATGAAGGTGAAAAAGTTTTTCGAGTTACGAGGAAAAAATGGGAAATTCTAAGTCCGAAAGGGGGAGATAATCCATGATGGAGGGTCGGATCAAAAATCCAAATTCACTTTGCGCATCTGCACATGATAACGAAGCTACATACCAAATATCAGGCGCGTAGGTATGAAGGTGAAAAAGTTTTTCGAGTTACGAGGAAAAAATGGGAAATCTGAGTCCGAAAGGGGGAGATAATCCATGATGGAGGGTCGGATCAAAAATCCAAATTCACTTTGCGCATCTGCACATGATAACGAAGCTACATACCAAATATCAGGCGCGTAGGTATGAAGGTGAAAAGTTTTTCGAGTTACGAGGAAAAAAATGGGAAATTCTGAGTCCGAAAGGGGGAGATATCCATGATGGAGGGTCGGATCAAAAATCCAAATTCACTTTGCGCATCTGCACAGATAACGAAGCTACATACCAAATATCAGGCGCGTAGGTATGAAGGTGAAAAAGTTTTTCGAGTTACAAGAAACGTGACGGACGTACGGACGGACGTACGGACGTACGGACGGACGGACACCCGTGACGAAAACAATATACCCGTTTTTTTTTACAAAAAAAGTGGGTATAATAACGATCGCACAGCCAGCTCGTTATTCAAACTTCCCAGCTCTGTATTCGGTTTATACTAACACAATTTTCTGAATAACGATCTCAGACCCAGCTCGTTATTCAAACTACCCAGCACTGTATTCAAATGCTGCGAAAATACATCTGAATAACGATCTCACAGCCAGCTCGTTATTCAAAGTACCCAGCAATGTATTCAAATGCTGCGAAAATAAATCTGAATAACGATCTCACAGCCAGCTGGTTATTCAAACTTCCCAGCTCTGTATTCAAATACTGTCAAACCAATGTTCTCAATAACGATCTCACAGCCAGCTCGTTATTCAAACTTCACAGCTCTTTATTCAACTTATACTAAACCAATGTTCTGAATAACGATCTCACAGCCAGCTCGTTATTCAAACTTCACAGCTCTGTATTCAAATACTGCCAAAGCAAATCTGAATAACGATCTCACAGCCAGCTCGTTATTCAAAGTACCCAGCACTGTATTCAAATGCTGCGAAAATAAATCTGAATAACGATCGCACAGCCAGCTCGTTATTCAAACTTCCCAGCTCTGTATTCGGCTTATACTAACACAATTTTCTGAATAACGATCTCAGACCCAGCTCGTTATTCAAACTACCAAGCACTGTATTCAAATGTTGCGAAAATACATCTGAATAACCATCTCACAGCCAGCTCGTTCTTCAAACTACCCAGCTCTGTATTCGGCTTATACTAACACAATTTTCTGAATAACGATCTCAGACCCAGCTCGTTATTCATCTACCCAGCACTGTATTCAAATGCTGCGAAAATAAATCTGAATAACGATCTCACAGCCAGCTCGTTATTCTAAGTACCCAGCATTGTATTCAAATGCTGCGAAAATAAATCTGAATAACGATCTCACAGCCAGCTGGTTATTCAAACATCCCAGCTCTGTATTCAAATACTGTCAAACCAATGTCTGAATAACGATCTCACAGCCAGCTCGTTATTCAAACTTCACAGTTCTGTATTGAACTTATACTAAACCAATGTTCTGAATAACGATCTCACAGCCAGCTCGTTATTCAAACTACACAGCTCTATATTCAGCTTATACTAACACAATTTTCTGAGTAACGATCTCCGACCCAGCTCGTTATTCAAACCTCCCAACACTGTATTCAAATGTTGCGATAATACATCTGAATAACGATCTCACAGCCAGCTTGTTATTCAAACTACTCAGCTCTACATTCGGCTTATACTAACACAATGTTCTGAATAACGATCTCAGACCCAGCTCGTTATTCAATCTACCCAGCACTGTATTAAAATGCTGCGAAAATACATCTGAATAACGATCTCACATCCAGCTCGTTATTCAAAGTACCCAGCACTGTATTCAAATGCTGCGAAAATAAATCTGAATAACGATCTCAGAGCCAGCTGGTTATTCAAACTTCCCAGCTCTATATTCAAATACTGTCAAACCAATGTTCTGAATAACGATATCACAGCCAGCTCGTTATTCAAACTATCCAGCTCTGTATTCAGCTTATACTAACACAATGTTCTGAATAACGGTCTCAGACCCAGCTCGTTATTCAAACTGCCCAACACTGTATTCAAATGCTGCGAAAATACATCTGAATAACGTTCTCAGAGCCAGCTCGTTATTCAAACTTCCCAGCTCTGTATTCAGGTGATAAATACCCAACTCGTTATTCGATATTTGAATGTTGATCTACGATCTACAATCTCTGTGCTAACTTCACACACCTGTTTGCCTCCCTGCTAATGTCGACTACACACAAAGCTAGATATCTGAGCTTTTCTACCATCACTCACAGAATATACAATGGACACTTTTTCAATGTGTAAAATGTCAAACTGATGCACTGTCTATTATTAGAAGTACATCTGCCACAGGTAAAAGCCGGATGTACTCGCATACCGGCAAATATACAGTAGTGACAATACACTCAGACAACAGCTTACACGTCACTGGATTCGATACAGTATGTATGGTAATACAGGTATATATCTACATCACTGTGTATTGTTCTTACTGTTACACAGTCTTTACTGAATTCTCAAACATTTTAACAAAGGGTCAACAAACGCTTCAGATATCAGACTTTGTACATGTATATATATTTGAGGAAAACAACGCATAGCATAATGTATGCTGATGACTCCCCATCATGTTGCACTGAATGTTATCCATGTGTTTGTCATATTATTAGTGGTATGTGTCAAACACAATACGAGGAAAACTGATCGATGGCTTGTACACACTAAGATGGCCAACATGGCAACTCCATGCACCGTGTAGGATATACATGTAATACGAAGAGAATGTTCATATGTATACATGTGTTATGCATATAATCCCATTATATTACGGAGCAATTATGCATGAATAATTGGATGACCAGGGGCCACACTGGTCCTTATCAAATTGGTGACCAATGTGTAGCCCCAAATCAGACTACATATACGTGCAGTCTGATCAGAATATGCACTGTTCGTCAATCAGTTTATCGGACACATGCAAATACCTTTTAATGGAGCGCATTCGTTTGATCATCATTTGCAACAAATACATCTAAGTCCAGCAGGTGCTTGCTGTTTCCATGCAAGTGTGAAGAATATATTGCCAAGGTAAACATTTTAGTAAGATTTGCTGAAAATATTCCTCAACTCTGTCCACAAGTTGTTTACAACGTCAAAAGTATCGCGGGGGCTTGCAATCGAGTGCGCCCATTACTTCATTTCAGAGTTGTTCTATAAATACAAACACATATATAAATAGGTTGTTTTCCAAGAAGCGAAGGGTGACTGATTTTAATGCAGAACTACACAACGCTGTTGACACTGGTTTACAGGCGATACAATTATGATTTCATGTTGAGAATACAAGTTATATAAGACGAGTACACTGTATATGTTTGTCCAGATAACTGATTGTCGATGTTAATTTTGGGGCAATCCTACCGACTGATGGTCGGGCCCAATTTTAAGTGAGAAAGATGGCAAATTTTGCTAAATAGTTTACATGCGTTGAGAAAGCAAGAACCGACGATTGGCACAGACTTATGTCGTTTTTGCGAAGCGACAGCAGTTTGGGCCAAAGTACAGAGACCAGCAAATGCAGCTTAACAAGACGCGTTTGATGCGCCATATGTCATCCAAATCCGTTATATAATAAGGACAATATATAAGAATACGTACTTTGAATCGGATGGATTATGGAAGTTTCAGTACATGTTGTTGTTGTTAGTACCACGTGATCATACACCTTGGCCAAGTTGTATACTTTGTTGTGACGACAATTAAACTTGACACCACGTCTACATACATGAGTTGTGTCACGGATAATTATATATCCGTGTAAACAGACAACGGTAGGAATGTGTTCGCTGACTAGGAGGAATACGTGTGGTGCACTAGTGCTAAACAGAACGTTGTAAACACATTCTACTATAAATATATATATCAGGTAAGCATGATTTAATTGTCACTGACTAATCAGGCGCGGATCCAGGATTTCGGGTTTCTTGACTATATTATCGAACGCGCTAGGGGGGGTCCGGGATTTTCCCCCGATTTTTTTTGAAATCTACATCGCATTTCCTGCATTCTGGCGCATTTTGGAGAAAAAAAAACAACCAATAAACAATAAATTCACAACGCGAACGTAGAAACGTGCCTTGTAATTTGTAAAAAATCTTTACTCGGCGAATTTTAGGGGGGGGGGGGGGGTGGGGGGGGGGGGGGTAAAAAATCTTTACTCGTCCGAATATTAGGATGGGGGGGGGGGGGGGCGTGGGTCCGCCCCCCCTGAATCCGCCCTTGCTAATGATAGTTCTAAAGTTACATTATATTCGGTGTCGGAAAGTGAAAAACTATGCAGTTGCTGAAATGTTTGCTATAGTATGGAAGTGTCCTGCAGCCAATGAAAAAACTATATTTATCTCCTAATTAGGAGATACTACTAACTCCTAATTAGGAGATAATACTATCTCCTAATTGGGACTTACTAAGTCATAATTAGGAGATAGTTATTTCCTAATTATAACTTAGTATCTCCTAATTAGGACTTAATATCTCATAATTAGATGATACAGCATATTTAGCATTGACACAGATAGTAAGTCATAATTAGAAGATTCTAGTTATACTTCCCTAATTAGGCAATACAATAGTTTAGCATTTGCACAGGACGCTTCCATACTACAGTCTTTTAAAAATGTTGTATTTATTTTCATTCTGAGACGATGTAAAGCTAAATCAATTGGTACCGTTTTCCCCATCACTATCTTGGCCACCATCTTGAATTCAAAATGGCCACCAATGTTGTCAATAATGCTCTCATTGTTTTGGGTTTTTGCTCGATAAGTATGTTTTTATATTTATACATTGTAAATATTTGGATAGTCTATCGAAACAATTATCAGAACATACATTTCGCTATCTTGGATTTCAAAATGGCCACTCACTTCACAATATATTTTACAATATCATTGTTCACTATTGGGATATAGAACTAATTTTTAAATACCATTCTACCTCAAGGTGTATGATCACGTTGTTTCCGAACCCGATTTTCCGACGTGACGTAATCTGTGACGTCAAACGACGGAATTATGAGATTAAAGCCGCCTATGCAATAAAGGGCAACGTGTATCTCATTTGCTGCGGTATATTTCATAAAAAAATATGTCATTCCATAAGCAAGATATTAAAGGAAATCTACTGTAAACACATCTAAAAAACATGACGTCATGCCGTTCGGAAACCACGTGATCCCCCACCTTGTACCTGATATTATTGATAAAAGCCAATTTATATATAATGAGTAGGGTCAAAATATTACCATACGTATAGTATGTCAAAATGGCTATCAAGAAAAGTAAATGTTGGTACGTTTTTAAATCATGAGATACATGTAATATTGAATTGCTTTAACGAATTCAACATGGCTGCCATGTAAGTAGGTAATTAGTTAGTGTTACTGCATGTTCAAATAACCCAACTATTATTAGGGCCCCGCCGATCGGCGGTGTCCTATAGGTTTCGCCCCGTCCGTCCGTCCGTCCGTTTTTCAGTCCGTTTATTTTTTGAAATATTTTGTACGAGTTTCTCAATATCACACACATGCATTACTTAGTAACGATACATCCTTCCACATTAATGCAATTAGCGTCGCTACTGATCGTACGGTGGGTGGTTGGTCGGGCGAACGCGATGGTGTAAATTAACGGTGGGGCTCCTCCTTATAGGAATTTTGGCCCTCAGGTACGTTTTTATCTTTGGCTCTTTTGTTACATGGGAGTTGAATTGGGTTATTGCCCATTATAAAAGTAGTAAGATTATTACTGATCCTACTGATTTTGGGAGGGGGCCAAGTGATTCTGGTGTGGCGAGGACCTGGCATCAGATCATGATTTTTTCTGATTTCAGGACTGGATATATAGTTTTTTAATTGTAAATATTCAGTTCTGATTTTGGGATCCCCCTCCCCCCATTTGTACATGTACTTGAGCATGTACATGTACTTGTAAGGTAATATATGGGATTTAGTACTAAACCCATTGACCCGGCCTTAAACCCCAACAAACAAACAAACAAACTGATCGTCCGTTAGTCTCTCTGTTTATTTTTTTTGAAAGCTTCTGTACGAGTTACTCAAATGACATATCATTTCTGTTTGCCTTTAGGTAATATCTTCATATTGCATACATGCATTACTTAGTAACGATCCATCAGTCCACATTCATATAATTTCCCTCGCTACTGACCGTCCGACCGTCCGTCCGTCCGTCTGTCTGTTTATTTTTTTGAAAGTTTTTTTTGTACGAGTTTCTCAAATCACGTACGATTTGTGTTTGCCTCCAGCTAATATCTTCATATTGCATACATGCATTACTTAGTAACGATACATCCTCCCACATTAATACAATTACCCTCGCTACTGATCGTATGTCCGTCCGTCCGTCCGTCTGTCTATATTTTGAAAGTTTTTGTACGAGTTTCTCAAACCATTTATAATTTCTGTTTGCCTTCAGCTAATATCTTTATATTGCACAACATGCCTTACTTGAGTGACGATACATCCTTCCACATTAATACAACCAGGGGCGTAGCTAGCCAATTTGAATCTGCAGACCCGGTTGACGACTTCGAGTACCGTTGGTGCGAGTATGCTAGGGGGGTCTGGGGGCATGCCCCCCTAGAAAAAAAATCGAAACTAGAAGGTAAATGATGCACTCTGGCACATTTCAAAACACCTTTTCTCGAAAATTCTGCAGGCCCGGGCCTGCAGTGCCTTAATGCAACTACGCGTCTGACAACTACCCTTGATACTGATCGTACGTCCGTCCGTCTGTCTGAATCACCTACAGTCCACAGTCGACAGTAGACAGTCCACATTTTCTAGTTTTTATGTACATCTATACATTCATGTGTCATCAATAAATAGTATATAATAATTATATATATTATACAGCGGCGGATCTGAAGGGGGTCCGGGGTTGCAACCCACCCGTTCAGCTACGGAGTTTACATAGATCACAGTTTACCACCAGTTGGAGTCTGAATTTAAATGCCGTAAAACACAGGAAAGTGCATTTCCGGACATATATATTTCAACAATTTGCAAGGTGGGGGCATGCTCATAGACCCCCCTAGCTCATAGACCCCGTACAGCTAGAAAATAGGACACCCCCACCCCTATTCCCCAAATGATGGATCCGCCCCTGTTATATATGTGTTGTAGCGTAGACTCGCACAGATGGTCACAGATAGTAGAAACCCAATATGGCTCCAACATTTACCACATATACATCTTCTCTAAAATGTCTGTAATACTCATCATTACATACATATGGGCCGCGTCATGCGAAAACCGGGCTTAATGACAACAATTTCATTTTTCACTTTTTTGCATATTCTGAATAGCGCATCTTTTAAAAGTCATATACCACAAAAAATATCAATGTATCTCAATTATTTTTCATGTTACATGTATTTTTGTAACACATGGTAGAAGCGCAAACGACGTTATAGCTGAATGACGTCGCAATTACGACGTTAACATTAACGGGCGACGTCAACGTCAATAAGAACGTTTAAGCGTAATGGAATAGTAAACGAATAGGCCTGCCATGTAGTTTGATTTTAAGAAGTGTATGTATAATTTTATATTATTAGTGAATAATTGACAAACGACACGTAACCTTGGGCAAAGTCAACATTATCTTGTGTGTACTTTTTGCACAACTACGAACGCCAAAAATATATGAGCCGCGCCGTGCGAAAACTGGGCTTAATGACAACATTTTTAGTTTTTACTATTTCGCGTATTCTGAATTGTACATCTTTTAAAAGCCATATGCCGCCCAAATTATCTATGTATCCCAATTATGTTTCATTTTAGAAGTAGTTTTATGACGCGAAGTAAAAAATTATATGACGTTTTAGATCAATGACGTCGAAATTATGACGTTTTTATCAACGGCGTGTACAAGGGGTGTTGATCCGGACAAGTCCTATAGATTTGTCATCTTCGATCGCATGCCAACCAAATTTGGATATCTCGTAGCCTGGCCAAGTGTCTCCCATTAGGCCAAGACAAAGTATGAAAATAATGTTTATGGCTCGTGTTGCAGTTGCTAATGTAACGCTATGTTTTGGATTGCGGCCCAAGTAACGTAATTTCGTATGAATAATTTTCAAATAAGGCAGAGTGAGGCGTTTCGCTGTTGTTTGCTGCTGTCTGAAATAATTTTGGGGAATAATAGCGACATCATTTAACATTTCGTATGCGACGACATATTTTAAAGTAGGCAGTAGGCCGCTTATAACATTAACTTTGTGACAAAACACGATACCGGGCATATTTGGTAGCGTGATACCTTATAATTGTCGCCGTGTGTCTTTCTTGAGGATCGCATTACCATCGCCTGATCTACATTATTGTGCAGTCAAGTGATACACTGATGAGTTGATACTACACAAACACTTTCGACTACAAAAGCAAGTTTATGACCATCACATTTCCAATTAATATGTTGATGCATTTATTTTAAATTCAATACAAACCCCGGATATTTATGTCATTATATAGCTGCGTGTCTACTTCCATTTATGATAAAATGAATGGCATTAAATGGCATATCATTCGCTAAGTACTGGATATAATTGTTCAAAAGTCTCAATTTACCAAGATAATAGATGGTAATATCGTTGGCATACACTAGGTTGTTCATATTTAAGATTACTTAGGAATCAAAGTGCAGTGTAAGCGAAGACCTCTCTGATATGTAGCCAGTTAAATTATGTGTTCACCATTTTGAATTCATAAGGACAACGACGAAAAATAGTAAAAATGTCAAAGAACGACAGTTAGGCGACAATGTACAGCGCCTGAAGCATTTCTAAGTCATTGATGCTGCGAGGAACTCGTGCAAGTATCCTTGCTATAATATGTCACGACACCATGGCCATAACATCAAACATGTATTCACGTTCAATGACGTCACAAGTACGTGACGTCAAGTCATGACGTCATAATGTGTGTACCGAGGTACAAGGTATCGCGTTATCATTTTCCGTTTTCTGTTCACACTTAATGTTAACTGACACCAGTAAACGTAAATGGGAGGGCAAACTATGAACTTTTACGGCGACGCTAGACAATTTGAAACGTCGTTTTTCCGACGTCGTTTACCGCTTTTCATGACGTTGTCATTAAGCCCGGTTTTCGTATGGCGCGGCCCAAATTTGTTGTCTCTTTGATTGTATGCAAGACATGTGAACTATGTACATTTAATAATATGATAAGTATACACGTTGAATGATTTAAATGAACAAACAAGTAAGTAATCAAATATTGCCGCCAAAATGTCACCATTTTTGTCGCGCCTGCTTTAGCAGAGGCGCGACTATAGTCGGCGCTTTTTCCGTCGTCCGCGTCGTCGTCGTCCGCGTCGTCGTCGTCCGCGTCGTCCGGTTTTTTTTGTAAGGCAAATGCGTTAAAGTTATTGTTTTTTCACAATATCTCTTTAACCCCTTGCCAGACTTTGATAATATTTCACATCAATGTTTGTCTAGGGATGATGCTTCATTACGCACGCCCCCACATCCAAATTCTCAAGGTCAAGGTCATTTATTTACTTGTAATGTTCACCGGTTTTGTAACAGAAATGCGTTAAAGTTATTGTTTGTTCACAATATCTCTTTAACCCCTTGCCAGACTTCGATACTATTTCACATCAATTTTTTTCTAGGGATGATGCTTCATTACGCACACCCCCACATCCTAATTCTCAAGGTCAAGGTCATTTATTTACTTGTAATGTTCACCGGTTTTGTAACAGAAATGCGTTAAGTTATTGTTTGTTCACAATATCTCTTTAACCCCTTGCCAGACTTCGATACTATTTCACATCAATGTTTTTCTAAGGATGGTGCTTCATTACGCACACCCCCACATCCTAATTCTCAAGGTCAAGGTCATTTATTTACTTGTAATGTTCACCGGTTTTGTAACAGAAATGCGTTAAAGTTATCGTTTTTTCACAATATCTCTTTAACCCATTGCCAGACTTTGATAATATTCGCATCAATGTTTGTCTAGGGATGATGCTTCATTACGCACATCCAGTTTGCACTTACGAACAGTTTAGTCTTACGAAGTTTAGTGAAACCAGGTCCTCACCATACCGGTCACTTAAGCCCTAAGCACCGAAAAGTAATATAATTAGCACAAATCCTACTACATGTATAATGGGGGATAACTCTCAAGTAACAAGGAAAGTTATAAACTTACCCGGCTGCCACTGAAACCAGTGGCATATTTCACCAAATGTGCTAAGCATACTCATCTAGCAATGTGTACTTTGAGGGATAAATCATTTACTTTTTCCCGAAATGCATTATTTCATATAGAACTAACGACGGCCTTTATTTGATGATTACAAGCATGCAAAATTAGTATACTGAATTTATTACATTATCACAGCTGTGATAATGTAATAAATTTAGCATAATACAAAAATAATAAATTTATCTTTATATTGAACATTTCTCTCTCAAAGTGTAATTAGCAAGATAAGTATTCTTTGCAATTTTGGTGAAATAGGCTACTAGGATATTGTGATTCCGGATGAAATGGATCGTTAAATTACCCTTTACATGATCTCAACCTACCACCAATAGCAGACGGTTCATACACAATATGCATGATCACGTGGTTATAACAACAACAACAACAGTGGCTGAAAGTGTTGAAATCTTGCCCACTTCAAAGTAAGTATTATTTGATAGTTTCCTTAATATATATTTTGATGGAATATGGCGCAGCAAACGCGTCTTCATGAGCTGCATTTGGTCGTCCAGGGAGTTCGGCACAGACTTGTGTTGTTTTTGTGAAGAATCGATTTCCGTGTCTACCGATACGGAAATCGATTCTTCGCAAAAACGACAGAAGTTTGGGCCAACGAACAGAGACCACCAAATGCAGCTTAACAAGACGCGTTTGATGCATCATATTTCATCAAAATCCATTACGTAATAAGGACAATACAACAGAATCGGATGGATTCTGGAAGTTTCAGTACTTGTTGTTGCTGTTAGTACCACTTGATCATACACTTTGATACTTATCATGGCATCACACAATGGAAATAGTTTACATTGATGATTCCCTGTATTCGATCAGATGTTAAAATTATCCAAACTTGTTGCTTATAATGTTGTACATGTAATTGCATGACATCTTTTCTGCATATACCAATGATAAAATTAATAGTCTTGATAGTGTGATGAAATAACTAAATCCGTTTTGATTCTGCTTAACCCAGACTACTGTCTGTTTCACGAAACCTGCCCAACTTTTACGGCCATGTAAACAATGCAAAAACAGTTGTTTGTTTGATAATATTACATTTTATAATGGGAATTTAACATGGGGGAAAAGGAGATGCAGGAGCTGTGGGAGGAGTCAGAAAACAAAGAATTTTGGAAATTTACTCCGAAACCTAGCTAGATAGCTTGGAAATGATCTAACAAAGAAAATAAAAGTTAAATTTTGAAAATCGGTCCAGTATTCTGAAATCCAAAATATTTCACCATGTTAAATCCCTATAGACATCTTCACTCTGTGGGATTTAACATGGGAAAATTGTTTTTCGCAATAAAATAAATATTTGACCAAATTTCACGAAATAAAAAGAAGGCTCATTCTTAAATTTTGCTTTAATTTAATATTATCCAAAATCAAATTGTTTTTACATTGTTTACATAGTCGTAACATTTGGGCAGCTTTCGTGAATCAGACAGTAGTGGTGATTGACACACGTGTGATAAACTCAATTTGGGAAAGCTCTGTCGGTCTTCAGGGGCCCGTTTCACTAAACTTCTTACGACTGAAATGTTCGTAAGTGCAAAATTATGATAGTCTGTAAATTTCACATTAGCAATATTTTCTTGTAATAAATTGATGGATTTACATTTATTGAGCATAGGCTGCATATGCAGCCTATGCTCAATAAATGTAAATCCATCAATTTAAATTTCCAGACGATCCTAAATTTGCACTTACGAACTTCTTAGTCGTACGAAGCTTAGTGAAACGGGCCCCAGGAGGTCAACATGATGTGCCAATACCCCTTTAGACTGTGGAAGTTGGTAATTTGTCTATAGTTATTGGCTTAAAACGGAGCAATGCAATAACTACTTTTTACAGTTTTATGTGGTGTCAAACAGATAACTTAGCCCAGGTGAAGGTATTGGATGTTAATATACAGACAGATGCAGCCCCGTCATTGACCCCGCCGCGGAATGTTTGAAATTGGATATTTGAACATGAGCCACAATAACAATGATCTTTTAATAATTAAATCATATAATAATCTTTACCAGAGCTCCAGATAAGCTGCGTATTTGCTTAAATACCCAATTAAAATTGGCAAAAACCCAATTCAAATCAGAAGTAGCGAGTATCAACAAGCAATAACAAAAATGTGGTACCTTTATCATGCTGCAGAAAACAATAAACATACCACAAATATAGCATATTTTGCTTATTTTCCATTACAAAACATCTTGTTATTTCATTAGAATTGTCTCCAAGACATGCCAATACATGTTTTCATTTCGAAGCAAACTATTCAATAATTGCTGTCTGTTGATGTGTAAACAGTAGTGTGATTTTATTTTACCCAATTAACATTTTGAAATACCCAATTGCTTCAGAAATGATGGAGTGACAATACTTTATTACTAAATCCTTATCTGGAGCCCTGTTTACTCACACGATGTCATATGAGTTCAAAAGATATATGGCTTGCAAACTGGTGTCACCAGGCCGCATATGAGCATCTACGTAATATACATATATAGAGAATAGTAGGTTAATGACGTGAATGGGAAAACACATCTGGCAAGGCTTAGGAAACGGGATGAGCGAGGCTCTGCCGAGCACATCCAGTTTCCGTGCCGCGCCAGATATATTTCGCATTCACGGCACTAACCTACTACTCTATTTATACCGTCAACACTTACAAATACCTTTACAATGCAATAACAATAACCCCAGCCACCGCACATATTCATACACAGTGATTATGTCGTATTGACAGGATATCAAAAATGTTTCGCGGCACCGTGTTTCACGGCACATACGCACTGTGTTGACGGGGTAAAACACTATTCCCAGTATCAGGATGAATGTTCAAGTCTACATAGACAATATATATACATGGTAACTATTTTAAACACATGACACGCTTGACTCTGAAAACTAATGAGCAATCGCTATAAAATAAGGTGGTTCCCGAGATGAGGACTGTCTCTTCCATAACATAGTACGTTAATGACACAGGGTGCTTAGTCATACAGCTGAAGAAGCCATTGATGAAGCTTGAAAAAGATCCATGACTAACATATCAGGAGATACAGTAATGCAATATCCCAATGTATGTCCAACCCTGTTGATGCCATCTACAGATCTTTCGCCAAAATGGTGACATCTCGGTCTAACATTCCACTACAGTGGGCCATACAATTACGTGCATATGCCGCATGATTACATACGGATTTAATGTTTGGCATATATTAAGTAATAAGTAAGCGTGTACATAATCAAGGAGTATGACAACAATCAAAAGTAAAATAAAAAACAACAAGTACTGAAACTTCCAGAATCCATCCGATTCAAAGTACGTATTATTTTATATTTTCCTTATTACGTAACGGATTTGGTGAAATATGGTGCATCAAACGCGTCTTGTTAAGCAGCATTTGGTGGTATCTGTACTTTGGTACAAACTTCTGTCGTTTGTGCGTAGAATCGATTTCCGTGTCTTACACGGAAATAGATTCTTCACACAAACGACATAAGTCTCTGCCGAACTCCATGGACGACCAAATGCAGTTCATGAAGACGCGTTTGCTGCGCCATATTTCATCAAAATCCGTTCATATTAAGGAAAATATCAAATAATACTTACTTTGGAGTGGGCAAGATTTCAACACTTTCAGTCACTGTTGTTGTTGTTATAACTACGTGATCATGCACCTTGATAATGCTTCTATAATAAATTAGCAGGTTTAGTAGTCTCGAAACTAAAAACTGTTCTGACATCATCCCACTAATATAAACTGTATGTGATTGTATTGGTATGATGGAACTTACGATTAAATCAAATACAAATTATAGGAGATGCACAGTGATATATATGTGGACTGAAATGAAAAGCTGATATTAACATAAATAGTATGGATATTAAACAACGAAAACAAACACCGCGGTATAAAGTGGGATGTGTTACATATGGTGTTGAATGTATTTATTTAATTTGCGTAACGACCTGGTAACAGTTATGGTCATTTTCGACTGGGTTAATGAGGTAAAATCCTGTATTTATTAGGGGGATCCTGAACGCTGAACAAAATATTTATAAAAATATAAATATTCAGCCACGAAATTATAATAGCCTGATCCGGTGCCAGGTCTTCAGCACACCAGGTCCCCATCCCTAAACATAATAGCATTGTTACTAATGTTACTTGTCTTTCATTAGTTACGTATCAAAAAGCCAAAACTGTATCTGAGGGCTCAATGAGTGATATTTGGTTTCCAATAAGCATGAACCACATTGTTAAATTATCCTTTGCATACTCCCTACTAACCACCCGCAAAGCCATCAGTACAGCCAGTATTCAATTGGAACGTCTCACATGACCCCCCCCCCCCCCCCACCTCCATCATCAGTACAGGTGAAATAGGCGATTCAATCCAGTTACCCGGCATACAGTGACACATAGCTGTTGACAGGCCGTTACACACCAATAATTCCAGCACAAAAATATTTACACAATTCCCTAACATTTCATTGGCCCGTAGCAAGTCTCTGTTCAAAATATATATCCCAGTAAACTCCCACGCCGAACTACTTTAAGTAACCGTGAGGCGCAGTTAAAATAATTCTTAAGAAAACGGAAAATAAACAAATTTTCTTGATGAATTTATTTAAAATGCTGGAATTATAAGGAATGAATGGACTTTTTGTTGAATTTATTGGGGATATAAACTTGGAAAAGTCGCGGGAATACTGGACGAGGCCTTCCGGCCTTCGTCCATTATTCCCGCGACTTTTCCAAGTTTATACCACGATAAATTCCACAAAAAGGCCATTCATTCCTATAATGGATCAATTATAAGGAATAGGAAGTGATGAAAACGTTCGCGACATCCATTATTCACCGATTTGTAAAAGTGGATTGATGTGAAAAGGTATACCAGCCTAACATTACATCTGAATATCAAGAAAAACGTTATACGTTTACAAAACATGCCCTATCGAAGTTAAATTCCATCACGTATGAGTTAGTGAGGAGCGCAAACAGGAAACAAAAACTATAAATGTGCAAATGACAGCAAATCAGACGTATATATTAACACTATAGGCCACCAATCAGATGCTGTCTGTAATAAGACATTGGCACATATAAATGAATGCGCATTTACTGACCAACAGAGTACGGAGCCCTGCAGGGACACAGAATTCTTGTTTATTCATTCGTTCCCACGAAATAACAATTCGTTCCCACGAAATAACAATTCGTTCCCACGAAATAACAATTAGTTCCCTCGAATTAACAATTCATTCGTTGGAACGAATTGTTAATTCGAGGGAATGAATTGTTAATTTGAGAGAACGAATTGTTATTTCATGGGAACGAATTGTTAATGAGCCTATGCTCAATAAATGTAAATACATCAATTGAAATTTACAGACGATCCTAAGTTTGCACTTACGAACATTTAAATCGTACGAAGTTTAGTGAAACGGCCCCCAGCGGAGACACAGTGCTCATACCACTTTAGTTATTGGGCGCCACTGGTGCCTCTTGATGCACACACGCCGCACACACACAGTAGTAGTGTCGGTAATCCGGGGTCTATTGTAAATTTATAAATCAGAGTCAACAGATCCATGATACTGCCGAACAGGAATATCATACAATATACCAGGGGTGATCAAATAATACGTGGAATTTTCTATATATTGAACGTTTTATGCGATACAGGAATTAAAATTGCACCATCCAGCAATCCAAGCTATAGTCAATGGTTAGTCAATGGTTAGAATATTGTGAAGCTTACGTTGAACAGGATCTGCACTGTTCGCCATTCCATCAATGAGACACACGCCATGCTTGTAACACGCAATATAGATCATCATGCTACATGAGTGCGCTATTTGATTAGGAACAACACTGGTCACAAATCCCCAGTCACAATCAAATGTATTCATTGAATGGGGGTTTACATCTGTTGACAGCAAGCTCAGTCTACTTATTGTTTGCCCTAGTTTCTCGACCAATGAAAGTGTGGCATTTCGTCTCAAGTAATCATATATTGCGACTATTTCTCAAATATCTACTAAATTTACTCATTAAATGTTCCAACACTCCGCCCTTTTCCCGGCCTGACATACCGCCATAGTGCGATAGGAGAATTAAATAGCTAGGTTAAATTAACCGGCTCATCGCCTCCTTCATTTAATGTACATATTTCGACTGTATCGCAGATATTAGTAAATTCGGAAACAAACTGGCCAACGGTCATTGGCCTGACACATTTTTTTGCTCAAATGCCCGGGTTTGGAAGGTCTTCGAGCCAATTCCTACCCTTAAATATAAGCTAATAACAATAAAATCACCTCCAAACTTGATCATGTCCTTGCGGCCTGAATGCACGTAATCAGTTCACATTAAATACTCTTTAACAACCAATTAATATTGGTAAATTTATGAACAATTAAAATATTTGTATGGGGTTTTATTTAATTTGGAAGTGCCTATTAAGCCTTTACCATATATATCGGACATTGATAGTTCCATGCTCATTTCTGGACTATTCCATGAGGTAAGATATTTTTTAAATATTTGAAAAATACTAATACTGCAGATCCTGATGAGACGGCTTGATACAAGGCGGCTCATCTGTATCTACAGGGTTTGTACACGTTGTCTTTATGTTATGTGAGGTTTAAATGGTTAAGCCTGGTTAACTAACATACGATAGGCTTAACCCTTGTCAGTTTGAGAATACACCAGATTATTGACAATGTTGTTATGCCCCCGCCAACGAATGGTGAAGGGGGCATATCGTGTTCCCGGTGTCCGTACGTACGTACGTACGTACGTACGTACGTACGTCCGAAACCTTAACGCTCGGGTTATAATTGTTGTTTCCTTGCTCGGATCTGCTTCACATTTCACACACGCATTGATCCAATGGTCCTCTACTGCCCTGTGCCAAATCCACATTCGTCCGGCCCCCGCTAAGCCCAGGGTCAAGGTCACAGACTTGGTGCGTTCGAAACCTTAACGCTGGGGTAAATGGCTTATAATTTCTGTTTCCTTGCTCGGATCAGCTCCACATTTCACACACGCATTGCTCCAATGGTTCTCGACTGCCCTGTAACAAATCCACATTCATCCCGCCCCCGCCAAGCCCAGGGTCAATGTCACAGACTTGGTGCGTTTGAAACCTTAACGCTCGGGTAAATGGCTTATAATTTATGTTTCCTTGTTCGGATCTGCATCACATTTCACGCACGCATTGCTCCAGTGGTCCTCTACCGCTCTGTGACAAATCCACATTCGTCCCGCCCCCGCCAAGCCCAGGGTCAAGGTCACAGTCTTGGTGCGTTTGAAACCTTAACGCTCGGGTAAATGGCTTATAATTTATGTTGCCTTGTTCGGATATGCTTCACATTTCACACACACATTGCTCCAATGGTCCTCTACCGCCCTGTGCCAAATCCACATTCGTCCCGCCCCCAATAAGCCCAGTGTCAAGGTCACAGACTTGGTGCGTTCGAAACCTTAACGCTCGGGTGAATGGCTTATAATTGCTGTGTCCTTGTTCGGATCTGCTTCACATTTCACACACGCATTGCTCCAACGGTCCTCTACCACCCTGTAACAAATGCACATTCGTCCCGCGCCCGCTAAGCCTAGGGTCAAGGTCACAGACTTTGTGCGCTCGAAACCTTAACGCTCGGGTAAATGACTTATAGTTTCCTTCCTCGGATCTGCTTCACATTTCAAACACGCATTGCTCCAGTGGTCCTCTACCGCTCTGTGACAAATCCACATTCGTCCCGCCCCCGCCAAGCCCAGGGTCAATGTCACAGACTTGGTGCGTTTGAAACATTAACACTCGGGTAAATGGCTTATAATTTCTGTTTCCTTGTTTTCAAATGTGTCTCGTTTTCTTTGGCTGCCAGCGGGGGCATTCGTGTGCCGATAGGCCACATTTCTAGTTTTCTCTTTTTTTCTTTCAGTTTTGTCCAGTCGTATTGTCGAGACGGTTTACCTGAGGGGTGACGACATGTAAGTATGTGCAGAAATAAAGCATGAAATTATGAAAATCATTGAAGGCCAGTTTATTTTTTAAGTCATACAATGTATTAATATTGTAATATATCCCGTATTATGAAGTGCCAACGTTCACCGGTAGTGTCACTTGACAATGCAGTTCAAATGCATCGCATGATTAGTCAGGTTTGCACAGTCACTTTTGAAAGCCTCGTTGCTAATTATATTGTGAGATTGCTTACATTTAGTTGGTGGATAGACATGACATACAATATATGCTATCTATTCACTATCTAATACTATTAGTATTAAACATTTCTTAATCCGGTCGACCCTACGACCAAGGAAATATACATCCCCACTCCCTCCCCGCCCTCCCCACCCAATATCACCTGCCTCACAGATGACATAAAACCAACTTAAACAAGGAAAGATGACTTGTTGTGAGATAAGTCATATGACGTCGTGAATAATATGACGTCGTTACAATAATGATCGACGTCACGTTCAAATCGCATTCGGTGTATGTGCTAAAATAAAATATGAATAAATCGGCCAATTTCCATAGGAATTGCATAAAATAAAGAGCAGTGTGTTCAGAAAAGCGTTCTGCATCGGAATACGTAAACAAGAAAAAATGTAAAATATTGGCCATAAGGTTCCTTTTCCCACGACGCGGCTCATATATCCACACAATAATTGCATTTGACATGACGTACACTCCTCAAATCGGGTGAACATAATAATTATATGTGTTCACATAAATGCAAACATAATCGTGTACCTGTATAGTTCATAACGATCGATAGGTGGTCGCATGTCATTTTGTGGAATGGCGTAGCTAGGGGTGGGGTGCAAATGGTGCGAAAGCACCCCGTAACTATGATCATGTGTGTATTTATTCTTTAAATTTTTTTCTTAGGTTAATTATATACTCTTTATAGGGATATTATAACTTTAAAATCACTATAATTGAAGAAATTGATTGTAGAAATCAATAGCATTTTCTGGGGAAGGTGTTGCGGGCAGTAACTCTACAAAACTCCCGTACCGGACGGTACGGGAGTTTTGCAGAGTTACTTCCCGCAACTATGGGGAAGAATGTCTTCGCACCCTTTCCAAATTTGGTCCACAATTTTCGCCTTCTTTCACAAGAACCTGGCTGCGCCACTGCTGTTGATGAAATTGATGGTTTGATTTCAGAGACCAGTCGTAATGGAGCCATTGTTTTCAACGATATACCGTGCAGTAATGTTAGTTCGTAAATGCGGCTTCAGACAACAAGATACCGCACCTCAAGTGCAGCATGATAGTTCCAGAGATCACTTGGATATCAGGTGCATATATTGCACGAGTTTGGAGAGACTACATACGTTTAAACAACTCAAACGTGGTGACCATGTATGTATGGGCGGTGCGAAATTTCAGTTTAATGTTGGAGTAAAGCTGGTGCACGCATACACTCACCATGCCATAGTTAAGCATGTGGAGTTTATTGATGATGCGCATGCTATACTGACGATGATTCATTTCACAACAACATTGCACGACAAGAACATTAAGATTCAAGAAACTACTGAGCTAAAGAATATATATAATGATGAAATGTACGTGGTTAAATATCGTCACCAAGCACGTGAAGTAGATGACATTATTCAAAGGGTGGATTCGCTTGTAAGTCAGAATATTGTGGATTCTCTTCTCGAGTGCAACTGTGAGACATTCGCTTGCTGGTGCGTCACTGGACAAAAAGAGATCTCGAGCTACCAGGAGACATCATTTGTAACGTTTTTGAAAGATATGCTACAAAAGTTTAAAAATTCTGTGATGTCACAAATTATTAGGTGTATTATAAATAATCTGTCGATAACTGTCGACGACGTGGTAGGAATGCTGAGTGACGTAAGTGGCCCTATCGTACTTGCAGTTATGGCAATAATTTATGGATTGTATTGTAAGTACAATATTAAGAAACTCTCTATCAGGTGCAGTCGTGGTGAGATTTGTAAATCGTGTTTCGAAGATCAACGTTGTGACATTTGGATAAGGTACGGAGCTTTTATCTCTCCGCAACTGATGGGCCTGTTAGCCATTCCTGTGCTAGCGTCGGGGTCGATCGCCATTATCGCAGTTTGTAGTGTCCTGTCGCTTGGCCTCATGTGGGGTCTACCCAGGTTACGTAAAGCAATACGCACCCCTTTCAGAGGAAAGACATTTGATATTGATTGGCTAAAAAAGATATGTGTTGGAGATGTCGTGTCATTTAGTTACTATGGCATGCTGCATGATGGCATTGTCAGTTCTATTAGCGTTCTGCCTGGAACACGCGGCCAAAGGGGTAAGTTTAAGATCATTCACTACGCATTGCCGGGCATGCTGAGCCCAAGAAAAATCATAGAAGACGAAATCAGCATCGATCTGAGAAACACGTACCTGAAATTGCATGATTACTCTGGCTACGATATTCATGCATCAGAAGAAGTGGCTGACAGAGCTAGAATGCGAATCGGTGAGACGAAATTTGGCATTCTTTCTAACCGTTCGTGTCATTTTTGTCATTGGGCCAAAACTAAAGAACCTGATTCGATGGTGAAGATGCCGTACCAAGCACAAAGGATTGATTTCATTCGCTCTCTCGGCGCAAATGAGTCGGTGGCAAATCCGATAAATGCTGACCACATGCGAGGTGCGAAACATGCGACAAGGACACTGACAACGAAGCGAGTTTTTATTAGAGATGACTTAACGAAAGGCCAATTGATTCAGTTCAAGTACAGACATCATTGGCATAAAGCAATATGTACAGACGTCAAGCCTGGTGAGCGTCCATCTAAGTTGGTGGTTACCCTCGTACATTACGGCCGCAACTATACAGTCACAGAAGAAGCAATAGTATTTGACTTGAGACGTGAGGACATTTACTTATACGATTTCCACCCACTCTACAGGTACAAACAGAATGACGTCATAAGACGGGCACGTGAAATGGTAGGTGAACAGAAATGCAATCCGTTCTCAAGGCGATCTAGGCATTTGGCCGAGGAAGCTATTTGCAAAGAAAATGATAGGCTGGTGGGGCAAATGGATGAGCTACAGAAAGGGGATGTTATCATTTTCAAATACTGGTCACTGATGCATGAGGCCGTTGTGTCAGATGTGATAATAGATGACTCAAACACAAACGACATCGGATCTATCCGGATCATACACTATGCCCTGAAAACTTTGTTTAGTACTCGGGAGATAACTGAAGAGTACATTTACGTTAACCTGAAGCAGGACAAAATATACAAAAAGTCGTTTCATCCCTACACAGCATATCCGTCGGACATGGTTGTTAAACGCGCTAGAAGTCGAGTAGGCGAACGAAGATTCCACTGTAAGTATAATACATCCTTCGATTTTGTCCACTGGACAAAAGTTATTCAGAAACCTAGTGTAGTTAAAGTGACTCCCGTCGATGAAGCAGGTAATGCAGATGTAGAAGCAGGTAAGGAGCGTGTGTTACTTCCAAAAGTTGGCGCCACCTGCGGGGAATTTCAAGTGGACTGGATAAAGATCTGGAATGAGCTGACGCCTGGACATATCATCGAGTACAGGTACTACATGCTTTGGCATACGGGTATTGTTTCCCGGGTATATCCGCACAGAAACGAGGTAGATGTCATACATTATGGGACGTCTAATTTATTTGCAACAAGAACCATAATTGAAGAAACGATTCATATCGATTTAAAGGTTGATCGACTTTGGGTGTATAGATGTGACCCTGCCAAATGTCATCGATTCGACGTAATCGTACGGAAGGCGAAAGCTAGATTGGGAGAGAAAAACTGGAAACGTGGCAACAGGTCATGGGACTTCTGTAAGGCATGTACCCTCAAGTAGTAAGTACGGTCACTGCTACTGATGTATCTTACAGGGAGTCCAGGGGCCCATTTCACTAAACTTCGTACGACTAAAATGTTCGTAAGTGCAAATTTAGGAATGTCTGGAAATTTAAATTGATGTATTTACATCTATTGATCATAGCCTGCATATGCAGCCTATGCTCAATAAATGTCAATAAAATAATTGTTTACAAGAAAACATTGTTAATGTGAAATTTATAGACCTTTATAATTTTGCATTTACGGACATTTTAGTTGTACGAAGTTTAGTGAACCGGCCTCCAGACTTATGCCGTTACCAGCCTAGAAATTCACGGGTGATTTCCCTTAAAACAGCTCTCGGAACATCATTGACGTTAAATGTATCGGAATGTGTCAGCTTGACGTCGCGTTGCTTAGCTTAAACTAAGCAACGTGACGTCAACCCGACACAGTCACCAATTCTAACGCCCAATGTGTCCTGGATCTAGGGGACATCACTCGTGATGTTTCAACTGCGGTAACATATTTATAATCGACTGGTCTATTGCACGTGCACTTGCTGAGCATGTGCCGATAGAATATATGAGCATCTTCTCAGTTCTCATTATCCAAAAATCAGAACGCTTGAATGGTAGATGCTTAGTCTTGGCAAATCAAAGTATCTGATTTCGAGTAACATTTTTGAGAACGTCCTCAGAAAGTACATGCATTGGGTACGGGTACAGTAGAACCTCCCCGAACGGCCACCTCTCTACAACAACACCCTCTCTATAACAGCCGCTATTTTATATCCGAAATGGATTATTTCCTCTGTATCTAGCCCTTAGACTGTTGAGCACGAACATCGTCTAATGTTGCTTTGCGTTCTTTCTCAATAAAAACATGTTTTGTCAGCATTTTAGAATAATTTCCATTGGAAATGATTCTAAAATGTTGCCAAAGCATGTTTTTGTTGAGAATTATCGAAGAAAATAAACAAACAGCGGACGAAAAAATTAATTCAGCATTAACCTCCCTACAACAGCCACCTCTCTACAGCAGCCAGTTTTGCGAATTCCCTTGGGTGGCTGTTGTAGAGAGGTTGCACTGTACTTATTTATTATCTTCCCTTAGTTCAACGTGAGCATGGTGTGTACATAACCTGTATATCTACTATTGTATCGCACATATATGTACTGTCTGTTTCACGAAAGCTGCCCAAATTTTACGGCCATATAAACAATTAAAAAACTTTTTTTTTTTTGATAATATTAAATTAAAGCAAAATTTAAGAATGAGCCTTCTTTTTATTTCGTGAAATTTGGTCAAATATTGATTTTATTGCGAAAACAAAATTTCCCCATGTTAAATCCCCATAGACGGAGTGAAGATGTCTATGGGGATTTAACATGTGGAAATATTTTAGAATTTCAGAAATACTGGACCGATTTTTAAAATGTAACCTTTGTTTTCTTAGTTAGATCATTTCCAAGCTATCTAGCTAGGTTTCTGAGTCACTTTCCAAAAAAAATTGTTTTTTGACTCCTCCCACAAGTCCTCTACCTCTTTTCCCCCCATGTTAAATTCCCATAGAGAAATCAATTTTTCGTTATAAAATCAATATTTGACCAAATTTCACGAAATAAAAAGAAGGCTCATTGTAAATTTTCCTTTAATTTAATATTATCGAAAATAATATTGTTTTTGAATTGTCTATATAGCCGTAAAATATGGGCAGCTTTCGTGAAACAGACTATAGGTATGTTTATATGTTGTGACATATGCAGGACAACTGTAGTCATAGTGCATGTATAAGGTTGTTCTTGTTGTAGGCATAACATAGCATGGGCGGATTCAGGGGGGGGGGGGGAGGCGGACCCGGCGCGCGCCCCCCCCTAAAATTCGCCGGGTAAAGAATTTTTACAAGTTACAAGCCACGTTTCATGCCAAGTGCCATGTATTCCATGCATTTTTCGGTCGTTGTCTTATTGTTTCAAAATGTAAACGTTTTCAATCAAAAATCATGTCTAAACGTACTGTGACAGTGCCAATATATTTGCTCCAAAATGCACCAGAACGCAGGAAATGCGATATAGATTTCAAAAAAATTCCGGGCGGGGAATGCCCCCGGACCCCCCATAGCGTATCTCCGCTCGGTCGACTATTTTGCAATACTTGACTATATTATCGAACGAGCATAGCTCGTTCGATAATATAGTCAAGTATTGCAAAATAGTTACGCCCCCTAGCCCGAAATCCTGGATCTGCGTCTGCATAGTATGCCTATACTTTTATGATAGACGCCATTGTCAACGTTCAACTCGAAATCGCGTTCAACTTGGATGAACGTGAAATGTATATCGTGTTTTTGTTTTTTTGGTAAATCATTTGTGTTATTGTACACTATGATCAATTTATTTAGTTAATGGTGGTTCAAGTTATTTGTGCACGGATGTGGTATATATCAGAAACCATCAAATATTGTCTCGCCTACTGTCTGTGTCACGAAACCTGTCCAAAAATACGGCTATATAAATCATGCAAAAACAACATATTTTTCGATAATATTAAATTATGGCAAAATTTAAGAATGAGACTACTTTCTATTTCGTAAAATTTGGTCCAATATTTATTGTATTGTAAAATCAAAGTACTGAAAGTACTGACTGGCGGGAGACGAGTAGCCACTTGTGAATTTGCATACTCAGAAATTCCTTGTTAGAAATATAATCGATGTTGATTATTGGATGTACAATCAGCAAATTTGGAGAACTTGATCAGTTACTGGTGTTTGTAAAATACAGCCTGCTCTAAACACAAGTAGGTTGATGAAGCAAAGGTGCTTTATATCCGACTAATAAACCGTTTTACGAGGTATATTGCAGACGTATTTATTGGGGTAGAACCCAGAAAGTATGTTTATTTGGCCAAAATCAATCGGCACTTTGCAGAATAGGGATACAAACCTAGTAATCCAAATTGCATACCCAACAGGAACTCTGGAGGTGTGACATAATATTATGTGAAATCTTTTCAAAATTATGACTGGGCGTAGGCCTACATACGTGTATGCTGCATGAACGTCAAAATGTTTTCATGAATTTTGTTTCGCTCACCCAGAGGGTAATTTTTCGAAAATCGCCCGTAAACCACAATATGAAAAAGAAATGGCCTTCGACGTCGCATTGCGACTGCGTGAATAACAGCAATTTGTTCTCTTCAAAAGTAAAGTTGGGCATGCCAACTATTTTACACATAATGTTGAGCATTGCCGTTGCTATTAATAACTTGTTTTCAGTTCACTCGCTGACTTTAAATGTCACCTGACTGTTGTTAATTGCGAACGCAAATTGAGCCTATTGAGACGTCCCCCGATGAACATGCGACTGCGTGGTACACGATACGGGGGGGGGGGGGGGGTGGGGGGCGTCTCAATAACAGCAATTTGTTCTCTTCAAAAGTAAAGTTGGGCATGCCAGCTATTTTACACATAATGTTGAGCATTGCTGTTGCTATTAATAACTTGCTTTCAGTTCACTCGCTGACTTTAAATGTCACCTGACTGTTGTTAATTGCGAACGCAAATTGAGCCTATTGAGACGTCCCCCGATGAACAGAGAGCCACTTCCGAAAGTAGACCCGTGCAAACGGCCAGAATCACGATCCCAATAGCGTGGAGACAGTATGTCTCCCGCCGAAAACCAAAGAAAGAACAATTTCCCCATGTTAACTCCCAATAGACATTTTCACATGTAACTTTTGTTTTCTTAGTTAGATCATGTGCAAGTTATCAAGCCAGCTTTCAGAATCAATTTCCAAAATGTTTCGTTTTTAGCTCGCCTGCACGAAGTGCAGAAGAGCTTATCGCATACCACCGGCGTCGTCGGCGTCGGCCTCGGCGTCGGCGTCGGCGTCGGCGTTGTCCACAAACTTAATGTTGGGGTAAATGTCTTATAACTTCTGTTTCCTTTCATGGAACACCTTGTTACTTCATACATGCATTCCTCAGATGAACCTCTATCAGGCTGTAGCAAATACATGACCCACCACCCAACCCTTACCCCAAGGTCAAGGTCACAAACTTAACACATTCATAAACTTAACGTTGGGGTAATTGTTGTGTAACTTCTGTTTATTTACAGGGAATACCTTCATATTTCATACATGGATTCATCTGATGATACTCTATCGTGATATAGCAAATCCATGAGCCATCGCCCATCCCTTACCCCAAGGTCACGGTCACAGACTTAGCACATTCATAAACTTAACGTTGGGTTTCCTTTCATGGAACGCCTTGCTACTTTATACATGCATTCCTCAGATGACCATCTATCATGCTATAGAAAATCCACAGCCCACCACACAACCCTTACCCCAAGGTCAATGTCACAAACTTAGCATGTTCATAAACTTAACGTTGGTGTAAATGTTGTGTAACTTCTGTTTCTTTACAGGGAACGCTTTGATATTACATACATGCATTCATTTGATGATCCACTATTGTGCTACAGCAAATCCATTACCCACCCACCCCCACCCCTTTCCCCAAGGTCAATGTCACAAACTTAGCACATTCATACATGCATTCCTCATGTGAATAGCTACCATGCTGTAGAAAATCACCAACTTAGTGCGTGCATAAACTTATCGTTGTGTTAAATTTTGTTTTACTTCTGTTTTCAGGGAGCGCATTGATATTTCATACATGCATTCATCTTAATATGCTATTTTATGCTATAGCAAACCCACAACCCACCTTGCACCACTGACCCCAATGTCAAGGTCCACCGCACGCCCCTTAACCCAAGGTCAAGTTATATAATATTCATGTTTGTTTATGCAACTGTGCCAAGTTTGAGTGAAAGCTGCCAACAGGCGAGCTTCGTTGTCTTCTGACAACTCTTGTTCGACTCCTCCTCCAGGTTCTCCACCTCTTTTTTCCACATGTTAAATTTTCATAGAGAACTAATTTTTCGTAATAAAATGAAAATTTGACCAAATTTCACGAAATAAAAAGAAGGCTCATTCTTAAACTTTGATAAAAGTTAATATTGTCGAAAAAAAAAAGTTTTTACATTATTTATATAGCTGTACAATTTGGGAAGATTTCCTGAAACAGACAGTAATGCCAAGTCCTCACCACACCCGTGTCACTTAGCCCCACTCCATAAATGTGATAGGGTTACTTCTAATCTTACCTATTGTTAATAATGGGTATAACCGGATTCAACTGTTACGTATAAGAAGGCTATAAATGTACAAGAGTGCCAAACCAGGGATATATTGGGATTGCGATGAGGACGAACCCCATCGTTTAATTACTATTCACATGCCCCAGCTTGTCACTTCCAGTGTGTTCGGTTTAGAGAGGTTACACTGCAGATTGCAATTGTGTGCCATGGGCCCCACCAGTATCTTTGAAGATGGGGTTCGACTTTCAGCTGTGAAGAAACCGAGATTTCGGTTGTTCCACAGCCCTGGAGAGTTTTTATTTCCAGAAGCCAAAGGCTGCATTTAGGTATGGACAGCAAGTAGCTCCTGTGTTGGGTCAATTTAAGAAGAGTATTTCTGAAAATTGGCATATTGCAATACGCTTGGCGTTGCTTGACGGTGTTTTGTGAGTAGGGCATTTGAATAATATAATGTCTTCTCGTTCATATATAATGAAAACATGGTTCCTCATATAATGAAAATGGCGATTGCGGACCTCATTTATATAAAAAAAAATCCGGCTTGTAACAAAAGGGGGATCAAATGTAACCCATCTTCGAACGTCCTCTGACAGCGGCCTTGTGTGAGTTGTTTGGACATTATGTGTGTATGTTTATTTTTCTAGGCAGCCGTAGGTCTACGTCGCGGATTACCTATTACATGTGTTTTGTGTTGAATAACATGGTTCCTATATATTTTCTGACCATGTAGAACCTGTACAGCTACTACATGCGTGCAGCCCAATACGGATGTAACGTTTTCGTCAGAGGCATCTGACATTTTTCTAACAACACGCATACGAATGGATCAGTGGAAGGAGAGAGCTAAGGCATCAATGACTTGGTTTACATGCATTTAATAAACTGTATTTTCTCCAAGTATTACATAATTGTAATTTGGATTGGATCAAAGGAAACAGTTATTGAAATCCTCTCCAAAACATAGTGACATATTTATATTAATTAGCAACTTGTGGTATTACGTGACATAGCCAGTGTTTAAGTATGCTTCTGTATAACCAGTTCACACTGGTATGTTATCAAAATGATGCAAGCTACCTGGGGGCCGTTTCACTAAACTTCGTACGACTAAAATGTTCGTAAGTCCAAGAGTATTCTAGTCTGTAAATTCCGCATTAACAATGTTCACACGCAGCCTATGTTCAATAAATGTAAATCCATCAATTGAAATTTCCAGACTTTGTGCAAGTGATTTTCATATGTTTAATAACTAAAAATACACCCTTTTCATAAATGGACTAGTCTGAAAATCATTTTATGACGATTGGATTAGTTGAAAAATTAACATATCAAGATTCTTCCAGTTACTTAGGGATGAAAGCGTTAACAATGGGGGGAAAACACATACTTAGTGGCGTAAACTCCCTTGTTTCTTGGTCCATTCATTCAATTGCTCTATATATGTCCCTGACCACAAGTCAATCAGTCATATACTAATTGCTACAGGTATTGTCTGTGTGACGAAACCTCCCGAAATCGTATGGCTATATAAGCAATACAATAACAACCTTTTTGTTGATAGTACTAATTTTATCCAATTTGAAGAATGAGATCATTTTATTTCGTGAAATTTTGTCAAATTTTGTTTTTATAACGAAACATGATAATGTAATCAATATTTAACCAAATTTCACGAAATAAAAATAGGCTCATTATTCAAGATTAAGATTTGCATTATTCAAAAATAGTATGAAAACATATGTTTTCAATGTTTACATAACCGTAAAGCTGACACACTTGCGAACTGATAACATATACAGTGAAACCTCTCTAAACCAGACACACCTAGGGTGTCCGGTTTAGAAAGGTTTCACTGTAAATCAGGCATTTGATAATTCTGAGCCATATGTGTGTGCTATGATATCATAAACAGACATTATCACGTGAGATAAATGACTAAGAAACCCATCAAAATAAGATCACAGAAGTTTCCTTGGTGTCCGGTTTACAGAGGTTCCATTGTATATATTCAGTGATATTTTCCTAGTGTTCCCGTGTGGTCCATTTAACATAACCATTTAAACGGTTCAACGTGGTTAGTGGACAAATCAAAGGACTGAAAGTCCTGAAATCCTTCGCAGTTGCGACAAAAAGTATTCTCTCAAAGAGTCGTCACAGACTGGAATGCACTCCCTAGTGATTGTGTAAACTCGAACACACTAAATAGTTTCAAAAGTTCACTCAACTCCGCCTGGAAGAAGAGACCCAGCAAATTCAACACATGTTTCAAAGACAATTATCCAATTTGACGTCGCTAAAATAGGCCAGTACAAGCCTAGCTTACAAGAAACGGCCTTCAACCAAGGTTGAACCAAGGTAGGTAGAAAACAAAAAAAAGTACTTGCCCAGGTCAAAAAGTTACTCGCCCAGTTTTTAAAAAAAATAAATTGCTATTTCCAGTTTTTGTAATGTTGCATCTTATTTATAAAAAAAAAGCTTTTACATATGATCATTACCAAAACGTATGAGACATATTCACTATTATTGTTATTTATATTTTAAGTATTAAATGAACATAAACAAACAAATAGCAGCGAATTTGCTCAGAGGCTTGCACACTTCTTATTTTCTATAAGCGTTGAGTGACATAGATTTAGTTTAATTTATAGTGGCTATGTTTGCATGCGCTGCGTGCTGCCTTAATTACTAAATTCAATGGTTTCGGACCCGGCGCCGACCGTTTCGTCCCAAGCCGTTATGTTCGGCGTCTGAAATGCGCGTTAACCCAACTGTATACGAGACGATATATGTGGCCGCGTATACACTAGTCTATACTCGCAGTCCTATTATTTGTTAGCCCGGCCGCGTAAAGCCGACAAATAATCCGTGAATTAAACTTGCCCGATATGGACCGTGTTCAAAATCGCTAGAGATTCTACCCGTAACCGTGTACATAGACACTGCTTGAATCTTACTTCCCGCAAATTGACGTAAACTGTAAACAACAAATGGTCGCTGAATTAATACCATTTGTTGGCCATTATCGATGGAATTAATTGGAGAAAAAAAATCCTGACTTAATCTTTCACTCGCCAAACTGGGCGAGTGCCTGTAGAAAGTACTCAAAAAGCACTCGCCATGGCGAGTGAAATTTCAACCCCTGTAAATTATTGTATCGGGTTCAGGTGCGCGAAATGACCTTGTCAATTTGCATAAACTGAAGCCATCACAGGCGCTCGGATTGTTCAACAAAAATAATAGAGAGTCGCATTTCATCACACTATCGGATTATTTAATGATTAGGATGCATGTTTTGTTGAACGGGTATATAATAAATAGGTTTTTGGATTTGTACGGAAATATATTTCGGCGTACTCGTTCGTTCGGCGGAACCTAAAAGTATTCAAACTCTTAAGACAATGTTTCCTTTGTGAAGTGTATCGTACTGCATTTTCTGTGTAACGTCATTATAGATTAGTTGATGTTTTAAGTAAAATGGACACTGATTAATAATATCGATGGCTCAAGATGATTATTTAAAGCATGCGCTATGTAACTGTCAAAAAACAATGTTTCTGTTTTAAATCATCATCATTTCGTTGTCCAATGTTGGATTTTATCGAGCCATTGACCTATGACTATGTAAACGTTTCTGTAATTTGTCGGCATAAAATGGCGGAAACTACTTTTCATGAGACACGAGGTTAATTGTATCAGTGCGCGTGAAAAATAATATACTCAAATTAATACATGTCAGTTTATATTATATTAAATCAGATAAACATTTTGTAATATAAATGTCGTACAGAAAAATTAACAACACATGTATTACACTACACAATATAATGTTAGCTCACTATCAGAACTATTTTTCATGGCGTATAACTACGTATAAATTACATGTGGAGCGGTCGATCATTGCGCTAAAAATATAACCTTCCTAACAAAATATTTATTATGAAACACGACAATTAATATTTTATAAAATCACAAACTGTTTTTAAAATTATAACTAGCTGAAAAAAAATGTAGCTGGCCAAAAATGTGAGTGACACGTTCATAATGCACCGCTCGCTTTGGAACTCTCTCACGTGGCGTAGCTAGAATCATGAAGCATGAAGTAAGTTCGTTGGTCGACAATTAATCATTTGCATAAATCATGTGAGGTCTCAAAAACTGTATAAGGACTATATCCAAGCAAATATGCTTGGATAAAAATGAACTTCTGTGAAATAATGTTCTGTCTGACCAGGGGGCCGTTTCACTCAACTTCGTACAACTAAAATGGTCGTAAGTGTAAATTTAGGATCGTCTGGAAATTTCAATTGATGCATTTACATGTATTGAGCATAGGCTGCATATGCAGCCTATGCTCAATAAATGTAAATCCAATAATTGTTTAATATAAAATGTTGTTAATGTGAATCTTGCACTTACGAACATTTTAGTCGTGCGAAGTTTAGTGAAACGGGCACCAGGACCTACGTTTGTCGCTATTTAGGCTATTCCACTGACTGTTCTATGGATTGACTGTTCTCTTTAAAGGTGCATGCCCACTCAGTAGGCACAAAATGTTCTTTATGGGAATTAAATAAGCGTATTCTTGTGTCACTATTCCACCAGTTCTAAAAATTACGAATGCCCGCTCTACAGATATAATCATTTAGTAATATTTATCTTACTGATAGTGACTAGCGGTGGTATCAGCTTCAATTTTCATATCCAAAAGAGGCATGGTATTTTTTTTAATTAGTTCAGTATTCTACTTAAATGCGTCACTTGGAAAAATAATATTTTCGACAGATTATAAAGTATGACCATTGCTCATCAAAAAATAAATGCAGTGAATAAATGGTAATGTCCGTTAACATTTTAAGGAAACACAGTTATCGCCCCTGATATCAGTGTGGAAAATTACGTCTGATATAAAATGTATAATAATACGTGGGGTAATTTTTAGAACTGGTGGAACTTGACATAATTATTCACTTATTTAATTCTTATAAATAAAAGTTTGTGCCACTGGGTGGGCATGCACCTTTCAAGCTAAACTTGTCCAGATCACGTGAGTTTGTTATTCTGTATTAATGTTAAAGACATACAAAGAGATCATTGTTTTCAATAGTACATTGTACTGTATTGTTTGCAATGGTACTTCCTTCGTCGGTGTGATGTGATATGTGTATATAATATATTATGTGAATATTCTATTGTTACTTATACTATATCAAGGTGTATGATCACGTGGTTACAACAACAACAACAACAACACGTACTGAAACTTTCAGAAGCCCTCCGATTCAAAGTACATATTATTTTATTTTTTCCTTATTATGTAACGGATTTTTATGAAATATGGCGCATCAAACGCGTCTTGTTAAACTGCATTTGGTGGTCTCTACCGACACTGAAATCGCTTCTTCGCAAAAACGACATAAGTATGTGTCGAACTCCCGTGACCACCAAACGCAGGTCATGAAGACGCGTTTGCCGCGCCATATTTCATCAAAAGAAAAAGATCAAATAATACTTACTTTGGAATGGGCGAGATTTCAACACTTTCAGCCATTGTTGTTGTTGTTGTAACCACGTGATCATGCACATTGTAGATGACGCATTACGTTGCCATCTTCGCCATCTCAGTATGTACAAGCGATCGATAAGTGTCACCTCTTGTAGCAATGTTTGACATTGACGACAAGTAATATGATAGAAACTCTAGTGTAGTATGGTTAAATACGTCTGAACGATATATGACCAGTGCGTGCGTGCTATAAATAGTATTACAGCAACATATATAACGTGCTAGATATCTGAGTTTTTATCTCATCACACACAAAATAACAATTGAAAAGAAGATGTGCGATGTTTGGTGAAAATATGTACTGAACATGCGATAGTGTCTGTAAATGATGTACATTTTAATAAACGTTCATAGCAAATGATTCCGCATTTGCTATGAACATTTCGTCAACTTTCGATGTCATTTTCGGAACAATTCATAAACTCTGTAAATAGCTTTCATAGTGCATCGCACATCTTCTTATGTACATAAGCGCATGGCTATTCTGGGGGCCGTTTCACTAACATTCGTACTGCTTGTTCGTAAGTTCAAATTTAGGATCATCTGGAAATATGAATTGATGGATTTACATTTATTGAGCATAGGCTGCATATGCAGCCTCTGCTCAATAAATGTATATCCAATAATTGTTTTCAAGAAAACATTGTTAATGTGAAATTATAATTTTGCTCTTACGAACATTTTAGTCGTACGAAGTTTAGTGAAACGACACCCAGATAAATAGATTACCGTGCGAGTGTCTTTTAAAGGTACATGCCCACTCAGTAGGCACCAAATGTTCTTTACAGGTATAAATACGTGTATAATTGTGTCACTGATAGTGACTCGCGGTGGTATCGGGCTATTTTCATAAGCAAATGCGACATGCTATTTTTTAATTATTTATAATAATTAAATGCGTCACCTGAAAAAAATAAAATTTAGACTGATCATAAAGTATGATCATTGCTCATCAAAAACTAAATACAGACAATAACTGGTAATATCAGTTAACATTTTAAGAAAAAGCGGTTATCGCCCTGATATCAGTGTGGACATTTACGATTGATATAAAATGTATAATGCCAATCAATACATTGGGTGATGGTGAATGAATTTTATTTTGCCAAAAAATGTCTCAATTTGTGCCGTCTGAGTGGGCTTGTACCTTTAATGTCAAATGTATCAGGCCCGGCTCGTAAACGGTTGTAATTCCTACGCGTTTCCTAGCCGAGCCTGATTAAGTTGATGTTGATAGGTACATGACGAGCATTGTTTGACACGGCTCACAGCCGTGTTCGAACATACAGCGCGTGCTGTTTGACTGACCATGGTTGTAGACAATGCTTATTCCGGGGCCAAGCCAACACTTACTTACTGAACTTTTGAGATTGATGTGGATGATGGGGCACCTGCATCACGCGACGTGTACCTCGGCCCCGGAATATGTATACGTAAATCAGCTGTTTGAATGGAACAGGTTATCAAAGTTACCGAAAGTACTGCATATAATGCTCAAATTACACGATATTTCCGACGGAAATGTTACGATAACGTTCGACCATGTCTAGCCGTGGGTAAACGTTTGCCGTGGCACTCGGGAACTGCTTGAACCCGCGGCCTACGGCCTTGGGCTTCAAACAGTTCCCTCGTGCCACAGATGGACATAGTCAATCAATATATCAACAAACATATTGATGTACCCTGAAAATAAATCTAGGGTACATATAGTCGCCACCCAGTCCGCCTGTCCATCTGTTCGGCTGTCTGTCCAAGATTTGCGTTAAAGATTTCGGTTACCTGTGTCGGATTGGCTTGAACTTTCATATACGCATTTGTCATCATCCATAGTTTCATTATACAGCCCACACTGTCAAGGTCAAATTACTTAAATATCTTGCGGAGAACATCCAGCAGTATTACTGATTTCTTGTACAGTGGAACCTTTCTAAACCTGACACCCTGAGAGACCCCCCACCACCCTGCGAGATCCCCCCCCCCCAACTCTGTGTGTCCGGTTTAGAGAGGCTCCATTGTAATGAAGCATTCTCTGAACAGGATTTGTCATTTTCAATCATGAACATGCACGAAAACGAATATATTACAGTGAAACACATCTAAATTAAAGACCATGTGGTCGCCAGGGTGTCCGGTTTAGAGAGGTTCTACTGTATACTAATAGTCACGTATCGCACCCCAATGTGTACCGACATTATACTGAAGACGAAAGGAAACTTCACATGTTTATGAACAACGTTTGCAAACGAGCAATTTCATTTTCCGAATAAGCAAACGGGGTGGTACCGACCGCAGCTGTACATGCATCTGTCGATTATAACCGTCCCATAGAATGAATGTGCTGACGGTTTTGTCTCCGTATACTAAACATATAAAATGCTTTAATCGGTTTAGCTATGCAGTGAAACCTGTATAAACCGGACACTCAAAAAAGCTCAGTATGTTCCGTTCAGATAGACAACCGCCCGCGTTAACCTTGTCCAAATTATCAACGTTTCTGAACATCTATTGACAATGCCAACCCGCATTCAAACATTTAATTGTCTGAGTCTGAGCTTTAGCACAGCTCAGGCTCAGTCAATGAATCTGTTTGATTTCCAGCACAATATTTCAGTATTTTGAAAGAAATTGACAAATATTGACAAGATTAGCGCTAGCGGCAGTGTAGGTGTCGCTATATTATCTCAAACAATAATGTATTTGCTGTTTGATTATGATTGCACGTGGCAGTGTTCATGTGCCTGAATAAACGTGGAACCTCCCTAAACCGGACACCATGGAGACCATGTCCGGTTTAGGGGGTTTCCAATGTATTAGGTATTGTGTGTATTGGGATTACATATACGAGATAGGTTTTGTTATCTTGTAAGCCATTAAGATGCAGCTAAACTATATTAATATACGTTTATGTGAATTACAAATTTCGGTTTGAATTTAAAGTACAATGGAACCTCTCTAAACCGGACACCCTGGGAGTCCCCAGGGTGTCCGGTTTAGAGAGGTTCCACTGTAACGTAACACCCAGGGTGTCCGGTTTAGAGAGGTTCCACTGTAACGTAACACCAGCGTGTCCGGTTTAGAGAGGTTCCACTGTAACGTAACACCCAGGGTGCCCGGTTTAGAGAGGTTCCACTGTAACGTAACACCCAGGGTGTCCGGTTTAGAGAGGTTCCACTGTAACGTAACACACAGGGTGCCCGGTTTATGGTGGTTCCACTGTAACGTAACACCCAGGGTGTCCGGTTTAGAGAGTTTTCAATGTAACGTAACACCCAGGGTGTCCGGTTTATGGAAGTTCCACTGTAACGTAACACCCAGGGTGTCCGGTTTAGAGAGGTTCCACTGTAACGTAACACCCAGGGTGTCCGGTTTAGAGAGGTTCCACTGTAAAGTACACATATGAATATGTCAATGCATGCTGGTGTGCTTTAACCCTTACTAAGCTGAATTAAATTGTGTCGTCTGCTGGAAATGTTTTATTTTCAATATTTCTCGATAAAAACCTGTTTTGACAGCGCATGCCAATCGTCTCCACTGGAGACGATTCACATGTGCTGCCAAAACAGGGTTTATGTTAACAATTAAGGCAACAATGAAAAACAGCAGACCATAATTTTCGTTTCCCGTGTAGTGAGGGTTAAACTAAGGATACAGAGACAGAGTTAGTAGTTTGTCATAAACTGTCCCATGTTGATTGTAAATATACAATTAAGTTAGAAGTTTGTCATAAACACCGTCCCATGTAGATTGTACATATACAATTGAGTTAGCAGTTTGTCATAAACCGTTCCATGTAGATTGTAAATAATTATACAATTGAGTTAGTAATTTGTCATTAACTGTCCCATGTACAATGTAAATATACAATTGAGTTAGTAGTTTGTCATAAACCGTCCCATGTACAATGTAAATATACAATTGAGTTAGTAGTCTGTCATAAACCGTACCATGTACGATATAAATATAAAATTGAGTTGTATTTTGTCATAAACCGTCCCATGTTGATTGTAAATATACAATTAAGTTAGTAGTTTGTCATAAACCGACCCATGTAGATTCTAAATATACAATTAAGTTAGTAGTATGTCATAAACCGTCCAATGTAAAATGTAAATATACAATTGAGTTAGTAGTTTGTCATAAACCGTCCAATGTAAAATGTAAATATACAATTGAGTTAGTAGTTTGTCATAAACTGTCCAATGTACAATGTAAATATACAATTGAGTTAGTAATCTGTCATAAACCGTCCCATGTACAATATAAATATACAAATGAGTTAGTAGTCTGTCATAATCTGTCACATGTACAATGTAAATATACAATTGAGTTAGTAGTTTACTGAATAATACAAAGACTATATTGCACTAAACATTTTACCGCCAATCCCATTGTCAGTCAAACGCCGCCATAAAACGCCTCTGTCAACTGAGTCAAACGCCTTTTTAAAATCGACAAAGGCACATTATGTCGAGAGTTTTTCCTTAAATGTACATGCCCACGTTCCAGGTTATACTAAAGGGAGGCATATTTGTTTCGTCCGTTCGTCAGATATGACATTGTTCGGGCAACATAAACAGTCATTAACCATTTCCCGACGATATAATTGACATCACTTTACTTCGTATATCAAACATGAATGTCCACACAGATATCAGGGGCGATAACATAACAGTGATTCCTAAAAATGTTAACGGGCATTACTATTTATTATCTGTATTTATTTTTGTATGTGCAATGATGATACATTACCAAAACCATACTCATACAACAACGTAAAACAGTTGTTGTATGAGTCTGGTTTTGGTAATGTGTGGGAAGATCCGGAACTTGTTACACCAACGATATTGCTTAGCATGTTTAAACAAAGACTAGTAGACTCATTCGTACACAAGTGGCATAGTGACATGGATACAAACAGAGTGTTAGTGTTGTACAAACATATAAAAAATACATTTCAGTATGAAAAGTATTTGGATATGGATATGATTCCTAACAAAACGTTATGTGATACAAATGACTTGGAAGTTGAGTTTCACTTTGTACTTACATGTCCGATATACAGTGAAAGACGATGTCAGTACATTAGCAGAGTTTATACCACTCACCCGGGTGTGTACAAACTTACATTTCTGCTACAGGATGTTGTTACAAAACTGTGCAAATATTTACAACAAGCGTTCAATTTGCGTAATTCTCTCACTATGACATTGAAATTACAGACATCGAAGAGCTAGGCCCGCGCTTGTAGAGCTTTCTGAGCACGTACTCGGGATGTGTACGCGAGGTCGAGATGGGTGATTGGTCGTGACTGAGCAGAGCTCAGCACCGGCTGATCTCGCTTCCCGACTTCGGTCATTAGAACGAGATGCGTGATCGGAAATGTGTATAATCACGTGCCATACAACATGTTATATTATTATATCCTAATTACAGAACACCAAGAGCTAAACCCGCGCTTATAGAGTTTTCTGAGCACGTATCGGGACGTGTGCGCAAGATCGAGATGGGTGATTGGTCATGCCTGAGCATGGCTTAGCATCGGCTGATCTCGCTTCCCGCCTTCGTTCGCGGGAACGAGATGCGTGATCGGAAATATTTATAATCGCGCGCCTTACAAAATGTTATATCATTTCATGACAAATAAGTTTGAATAATTAGAATCGTTCAATATATTTATATAAAAATAACATCGTATTTACATGACTAGAAACTGTATAGTTTACGTCAAATACAATTTTCTTCTTCTTTATAATCTGTCGAAAATATTATTTTTTCAGCTGACTCATTTAATAAGTATAAATAATTAAAAAAATACCATGCCTCATTTGCATATGAAAATAGCCTGATACCACCGCGAGTCACAATCAGTAAAATACATATTACTAAATGATTATATCTGTATAGCGGGCACTCAAATTTTTAGAACTGGTGGAATAGTGACACAATTGTACACTTATTTATTTCTTATAAAGAACAGTTTGTGCATTCTGAATGGGCATGTACCTTTAAGACGTGTTTTAATTATATTCGTGAGTGGTGCAATATGGTCTATTGTACTGGTGAATATAGATTCAGACGGCAACATGACACCAAATTGACTGTATAATCACAATAACTTATAATAGTGCTTGTTAGAAGCGTGACGGCTGTTTCACAGATGGAATGGCGAACAGTGCGGATCCTGATCAGGCATGCCTATCAGGAGCTACACTGGTCGCAAAACCGATAAGACCAATTTCTCCAGTCAGAACCACACAGACCCTAGCCAATACCAAGAACGGAAGACAATATAATGGAGACTATTGTTTGTAGTGAATCGATATATTGCCAATTTGCAATTAACACCTCAGAAGAATTTAGGTGCATATATAGATCAGCGGAGCCACATACATATCGACTACTGTAGTATAATCTTCAGGTAACCTGTTAAGCGAATTTTCATCTCTCTCCCCAATTATTTTCCGTAAAGAATAGTTATTTTGATACTACGAGTACATAATTATATACATCAAGTGTGTTAGGCTCTGCTCGGATGCGTTCTTAGTCTCGCCAAATAAATATGAAATGTCACTAGCCTGGTATTTTCAATGCTATACAGCTATATTAATACAGTACTGCCTGATCTAACGTGTTGCTTTATACGTGTTTAAATCATGTAAATATTCATGTACATGTACTCGTAAATGATTTACGTCTTTCAACTGCTAGAGATTTTACCACAGTTAGATCACTGTTCGTCCGCATGTACGCGAAGCTAAGCCGCGAACTTTAGCGAGTGGATTATCGATCGTACATGTGGACGAACGTGATTCAACTGCAGGCCCGAAGCGGTGAATAATATAATGCCACGGCGGACTATTGAGCTCCCCCACCCCCCCCCCCCCCCCCCCACTCAAAAGAAAAGAAGAACATTTAAACATAGACTCTCAAAATGGTGTTTCCTGCGTTCTGGAGCCAAAATAGTTCCACTGGCGGGCCTTGGATGCCGTGGTGGTGTCTACGGCCCTGAACTGTGTTATCCCATCATCATGTCCATACATTGCTTTGTATCAACGGGCGTTAATACTGTATAAATTACAAAGATTAATTGCCTTGAGAGTATTATAACGCCATTTGCTTCGTTGTTTATAGTAAGGTATGTAGCTTCTGGTCGGACACAAGCTCGTATTTTCACAAACTAGCATGTTTAAAATACATGTAGTAATGTTCTATACATTCTATGTCCAAGTATTTCTGCAGGATAACAATAATTCTCGAATGAAAATGTGAATTTGCCACCACAATATTGACGTTATGGCGTTACACACAGTATTTCAGTTGTTATGATACGAGGTCGTGTCCGACCTAGGAAAACCAGCTATAATTTGATATTATTTGCATACTTATGTTCTAACTATTGTTACTTCAGCAAGATAACAATACGTTTCATTGAACATGTGCACTTTCCGACAAAATATGTATGTTTGTGTTAATAACATCGTGGAATGTGTTATGAAACGAGGTCGTGTCCTACCAAAGCTACAAAGCTTGTTGTTCATACATGGTATTAACGAAGAAAGCTGAAACACGCCGAATGCCTGTGGTAAATAAAGTAAGGCAAACCCAATCTGAAAAGTATATTACCTACTGGTATCAGGCTATGAATATAAGTATATGGTTAGGGACCCCCCCCCCCCTCCCCAATTGGTTTGTACTTGATCGGAACTGGCCCGGGAAATTCTCCCCGGCATGGATTGCCTTGCTGAGGATTATGGATTTTTCTTTTTTAAATAATAAGAGTACATATGCTTCAACCAAGAGAAAATGTTAATGCCGCATTCGCCGAGTATCCAGCAGCCATGAAAACAGGGTTCCAATTGATTGAGCATGTAATAAGCAGCTCTCAACACGATGTTATCTCCCCTGGTGAGATTTCGCACCTTGAGGAATTCCCCTGCACACATGAAAAGGCGATTCCAGAAACAAGTGCACACACCCAGCCACCAGTGCACTTGGCAGCTACTACGGATAACCATCTTCCGGCAACCCTCGCAAATCAGAATAAAAACAGAGAAGCATCTGATACAGATTCAGGTGAACAAGTCATTGGACCCCATTTATATGATAGTGACTACCGCACTGATGACGACCCGTTGATAAACATAACATCTCATTTGAAACGTCAGTGGCTGGTGGTACAAATTGTAATTTTAAAAAGCGGGAGGAAATGGTGATTATCAAACATACATCAAACGCAGCTGTCCGTGAGATGCAATTGCTGCTACCCTGTGACACCTATCGTGTTGGGAATGAAGAACACACAGAAAATGGACGTCACAGAAGCAGTGAATATGTCCTATTGCGAGCCAACACACAAAATGTGACCTGTCATATGGGTGTACAACCAAGCAATTTGCTGCTACCTGATATCAATATCAGTAACGCAGAACAACGTACAGCCGGTTTGCAAGATACCGATAATTGAGTGTCAGACCGCCTGCGCCGATTCAGCTGGCAGCCCAGTTTTACAACAGCTGTCCCTTGCGTCTTATCAGACGACACAACCCACCAGAACATCAACAGTGGACTAGACGACCGGCGGTGATCCAACTGTCGGCATCTGCAACAGCGAGACAGACGGATGGGACATCTCGATCTTCAACTTCACAGACAGCGACTGCAGAAGAGACAGCACAGCCTACAGTCCACATGTGTGATGATATAGGACCTGTACCACCATGTCAACCAATGCATTTACTGCTAGTTTATGAATTACCAGCATCATCTGTGTCTGCACATGGTTTAGATGTAATACATTCTTTAGTTTACACTGGTAAGATAATACAACCAAAGTGGGTGCTGCAGTTGTCAGAATTCATGTGTAATGCTGGCATGTGTAATTTGCGTATCAGGTACAATCAACCAAAACAATTTGTGTCTGGGATCCTGGGGGTATAATATCTGACTACTTGCAGCGTATACAAATGCTTAGTGGTAATATAATTCTAAGGCTGGAGTTTTGTAGCAGAATCACACCTTAGCCAGCATATAGTGAAAGTAACGACTAGCATGTGCTAGTCATAGTTCATTAATAAGAGCTGAAGCCGACATAAACATTATGTGTGTGATACACCAGTAAATATCACCGGTCATAATTTACATACATATGAAATAAATATGGTAACAAAATTGAACCTTGCAGTATTCCTTGGGGAAATTAGAACGTGTCTATATTTAGTCAATGACAATTGAATACACTTTACTGGTGACCATTTATATTTTTACCCTAATGTTGAACTATCATCAGAGGCTATGCATGTGTGCTCGCTCCACAAAATGCTGGGACTCTGTTCCACTGCTAGACCCGTGTTGTCTTGAGGGTACTGACGCTTCTTCAGACAATATGTCTTCGAAAAAGTTGCCTATCAGTAAAATGAAATCACCTGGTGCACAGGTTCATCGTACTTTGAGGGCGATCATGCTTCCTCAGATAATGTATTCGAGGAAGCTGCTTAGTGATAGAATGAGATCACCGTTCCCGCAGATCGACTCGTACTACATGGAGGGCACCAATTAATGCCTTTTCAGACAGTATGTCTTTGAAGGAGCGCTCACCTACAGAAGGGATGATGGACACGCACAAGCAGGGCACTAATGCTATTTCAGACAATATATCTTTGAATAAGTCGCATAATATTGAAAAGTTGACGTTTTCACAGCGTGGTGGTGCGAATACTTCTTCAGACAATTCCCAGCCAGCATTACCATATCGGCCCGAGGTCGGCTGAAAGTCGTATATCGGCCGCTGTTGCCGACGTCGGGCCGACGTCTGTCCGATATCAGAGGTGTACATTCTAAACAGTCAATATATAATAATCGAAATAAATTATACATAATATATTGATATTGGTATGCAATAATGTTGGGTACAAGTATTGTTTTAGTGTTTAATTAATTTTGGTAATTTGATCGGTTACCATATCGGTCCGCCGTCGGCCCGAAATGGTAAGGGAATTACAAAGGGAGTGAACACTATTAAAATAGTTATTCTTAGCATCTTTAGATATGCTTTTTCAAATAAAGTTTAAAAATGAATATGCAACCCACAAAACAATAAATATAAGTGTTCAATAATTATTGTTAATTGACAAACAATATTAAATAATAATTTAAATGTTTTATTTTGTATTCTACACCATATGATAAAGGCGAAATATTTGCTGCGGAACGTTTTGGCGCAATTATCAACAAGGGCCTCAAAAGTTGCTGAAAAGTACAACAAAATGATTGATTGGCATTGTCATCTATGTACATGCACATCTATATTTATTTATGTATATGTATTTACACATGCATATAACAATGCTATATTCTGTATAACTTGCAAACTGTATGTGATGGTAGATGTGTACTACCTGCTAGCTGTAGTGTCATGGGTTTTCGTGTTTGATGGAATTTTCAATTCTAAATACAATATGGCAACTGACTCTTATTGGGTATCGTACAGGAAAATTAAAGCTAATGTTGCAAATAATTTAGATGTTATATGTAGAAGCAATGGTCCTGATTCTTCGGAAAACTTAATTCCTTCTTGACTTTATGGCCGAAGAAGCGGCTGTTTCTGCAGAATTAAGCAACACCGATGCTGAAATATATGATGAAATCGAACGTGTTGACCTATTTGCAGAACAAACAAATGTGGAAGAAATTGAATTGATGGAAGATGATACATTTGGCACGGAATGTTGCAGGACATATTTATATTTACAACGACATTGGTCCGATCTGGTTTACCGCTTTTATGCCGCTATAAAATACGATGTTGGCCCGAAATCGGACCGATGTTGGACCGATGTATGACCCCGATGTCGGGCCGATATCACACCACTTTGCAAGAATGACGTCGGGCCGATGTCATTGTACGACGTTGGCCCGATCTCGTGTGCGATGTCGGCCCAACACCGGGCCGATATCAATTGCTGGCTGGGAAGTAGAACAAGTACTCGACTAATGCCTGAGTTACATTTAAAACGCGACGAGTTCACGATTAGTTCAGGGCGTGTTTTTTGCCCTTTTCGGCCGGTGGCCCTATGGTGACCAGAGGGCTACCCGGCTGTTTTTGCTGATCGGGATTCCAGTCACTTGAAGCGATAAGGGCATCAAGTAGACTTTATCCTTTTACATGAATCAATAAGAAATATCATCCTGGGATGAGGATGACTATGCAAAACATATGAGAGAAGGGGAGCGAGCCCACAACGAAGCACCCGGAACAAAGCCAATATAGCTATATGCAGAACATGATATGTGTCTGTATCATCCGCATGCAATGTTAGATTGGTCTATATGTATATATGCTCTCCGTATTGCTGAAGAACCGATGACCACATATACGGATTGGCCATGTATCTGATTAAACCTAGAGCCATATGATTAGTACGTGTGATGTAACCATAACATCATACTTAATATAGTGATCATCCATCCATCCATCATCCATCCATCAATCCATCGATCGCATCTGCTATTACGACTGACTGATACTGTGCAACATCTCATTACCAAATTATTATGTAAATCCCAGTTATAATGGTTATGTAAGAAGGTGATGACGGATTAACGCTGCTGGTTCTGAACGGTGGTTCCCTTAATTATCATGTTCTGACGCGATAACTGTAAAGTTTATCGATCACCATTTCGTTAATTCGTCGGTGATTATTCGCGCCATAAACCACGTAATTATGGAATTGACAACCGCAAAAATCAGTTTCCAAGTAACTATCCCAGCCCCACAAACTGTACAATGGCATGTGCTACCAGCATAGAACCGGCCATGCTAGCTATTTGTGTTGAGGGCTCATTGCAGTCAATATTACAGTAAACACTATATTGTAAAACACTTGTAACTTAGGGCACATATATTGTGCAAATAGCATCTTATTAATTTCATTTTTGTTATACATGTTACAGTTCACTCTATTGTTTATTATCAAATGGAGTATCGATTGATCAGCTAGATTTGTATTTCAATCAATATGTTGGATTAAGGGAATTAAAAACGTTTGTCTCCATTCAATACGGACTATTATATGCCACTCTCAAACTGCGTAAATGAACAAGTTGTTCCGTGTTGATTCGTGATTTAGATATATTTGCGAATATATTATTTATTATGTGATACAAAAAGCTGATAGCATGGCCCAAGATTCGCGCAGTTTGGTCAGTGCCTACGCTGCCAGCTCATTTGGTCTACGAATGTATATATACCAATACTAAACAATTATCTATGTTTGCAGCTACTATTCTGAGCATACGTTTTAATCGATCTTGTAGCAACAGAGCACATCGTATTGCATTGTTTAAACATCGTTTAGATGAACTCAGAATCCATAAACCATATTGAAGCGACCCCGCCAGCCATTTGGTGTAATTTCATCATGTTTTATCAATTCAAACTTTCTCCGATTGTTGGCGACTGTGAGAGGCTATTAATCTACTTCAATGACTTACCCAAACACATTTCACATGCCTGGTGATTCACCAACACTCCTAGTTCATCTGTATCGTCCTCATAGTTCACATAACCCATTTTATCCGTTATATTTAATATTAGTTCTACCACACTATCCAGACGAGTTGAAGACCGCCGCCATCTTTCACTAACATTCCTCGGGAAATCTCGTATGTTCCCGGATAATCCGATCACACGTTCTGACCAATCAGCTATGCGGGACAACTTTCACATTTCGTCAAAGTGGGAAAGTCCCGGTATCCTATTACACATTCCAACCAATCCACTGTGCGGAATCAGGGACAACTTTCACATATTGTCCGCGGATTCCAAATATGGTGCTCATTGTCCTAATGTTGTCCTCGGAGTCTTTACGAGCCAATCAAAGGGCTGGATTTGCGGACAACGTCCGGACTGAAGGCTATAAATACAAGTGAGCGCACAGCGTCCAGTTGACATTCGTCCCGAGGACAACTCACAGACGCACCCAATATCCGACCCTCACCCAAACCCGACAT